>CM037792.1:22246159-22296159 GCA_021229015.1 Solen grandis | reverse complement strand
TTTATATGCATAAACAAGTGCTCGATTTTAATCCAGTTAAATAGCGCATTTCAAACCGATTTCGGTAAAACAATTGTCACAAAATGAGAAAAATGTGCAGCTTGACAGGGACTCGAACCCGTGGCCTTTTGCCTACAGGGCGAATTACTCTACCGAATTAGTTACCCGGCTGCTTAGACATCTTTCTTCCCTATTGTGAGATTGATGCGGTTACTTCCCCCTGATATACCGAACGATTCTGTAGCCGCCTATTTGATTGGCTTATACAAAGGTCAATCTGAGACGACCATCTATACGATGTGGTCAGATCCAGTTAGCATACTGAATCTGGTTTTATTGACATTGTTGACCACTTGTCACCGACATAATACGGACTTTGTATTTGCGCCTCGTGTTTTGCATGTATTTGAGCTAGGAAAATTTATAGGTATATGATAACAAAGTTTACGTACTTTTACTTTTATATAATATCAGTTGAACCACTATCACGACTATTGATAACACGGCAAAACAGATGAAATGTCGTTGTACCATTTTTCTATCCTGAAACATATATATACATGCATTTGTTTTTAAATGAAAAGCTCAACAGTATTTAGTTTATTATTACTGGTAATCCATTTTGTTTGGTATTAACAAATTTACCATCCAGTCGCCTGTATAAGCATTTGTGAATCCTTTGAAAATCGTTATTAAACCCCTAATATATGTCACAGTTATGGCCCTTTTACGATTTAGAATTTGTCAAAAATACATTTTCCGATCGATAACTCACCATAGGCTAAAGAATTTACATATTCAAGATCTGATACATATTTATATTGGTAAAATATGAAGGCAAATTTTGACTTTGAACAACATTCGAAAATCTTTGACACAATTATGGTATTTTTTTCAGTACTATATTTACTTAAAATACCCTGCCCGATCCATAACAAATCATGAACTAAACGAATTTTGATATTGTTTGGGCACATGTATCAATTACATCAAGGCCAAGTTTTACTATAAGTAACAATGTTACTTATTGACACAGTTGTGACCACTTTTTGACATAGATTTTTTTTAATTATATATAAATTGTACTTAAATAAGGCTAAAATGTTCTGTGTTAAATAGCCATGTCGGTGGATTATTCCGAGCTAGCAAGTGCCGGCACGGTTCCTGATACAATTTTAAATTGGTGAACAGTGTCATGCGTTTCTCCGTGCCTGTCTTTACATGATGTTATTTTGTAAATGAAAATAAATATATAGACACGAGTATATTACTCGTTTTTTTCGTAAAATTATCTATGATAATGATTGTGACAGGTGTCGTTATATTTTCCGATATATTAAATTTAGATTAACTTCTCATGTTTTATATGCTGAGTGTCATATTGTACTTATACCAAATCAAGTATACACGTACTTTCTGTTTTCGTACTTAAATGTATGATATGATAATATGATATAATAACATAGGACTTTGGGAACACAGGTTGTAGAACAGAGTACACCAAATTATTATATGAACTTTTTCGAGTTATTAGTTACTTATTATAATATTAGATCTTCGATTTAGTGCCATTGTAATATGCTGAAATCACTTTCACCAACATTTAAGAAAACCAATAGATACGAATGTTATTTACCGTCCCCGATGGCCCAGTGTTTAGAGCGTCCGCCTCGGGTACGGGAGATCGTGGGTTCGATCCCCGGCCGCAACATACCAAAGTCGTATAAAATGGTAGTTACAGCTCCCTTGTTTTGCGCTCATCATATAAGGGTAGTTGCAGGACTGGTTGGCCCAGTGTCAGGAGAATGTAATCGGGTGTGGTATCATGCCACATGTCTACGGCGTGATACTGCAGTGTGGCAGCACTATATCTGTCTCAAGTAGACATCGTCTCAAAATGTCTGAAATACTGTCGGGGGGACGTTAAACCAACAAACAAACGAACGTCATTTACAGGGACCATCTCGAAATGCAGTCTTTTTACATACTGGTTCCTATTGTATTAGCAAGTATCAGAAGAGCATCGAAACGGATATCGAATCTTTTCCCGCAATGACGGAGAATCACGTCAGCGCAATAGTACTTCGGCCCGATTCTTTAACGTTTGCGTCAAAAGTTTTCTTGTTCTCTTCTTTGAAATTTTACCGACATTTGTTTTTATTAATGGACCAGGTGAAATTAACATGGTTTATTTTTATATGTGTCAAACCAAGCTGTTTTATGTAGTATGCATTGTTCATATTCATCTACAATGTAAAACGATACAAATAACTGGCCCTGTAACTGATATTCTGAGCCAAGGGCGCCCCATTATGACGTTAAGCATCCCTTAGATTGTCTAAAAACCGCGCGGACTGTCTAGGAATAAGGGGATGTAAAGATCAACCTTACAACCGACGCTTGGTTTATGGAAGATTTTCAGCGCATGTTCCTTATAGGCTCCGCCTGGCCCGAGCTCACTGGTCATTTATGGAATCAGATCGACAAGTAAACAACGAATGTCATGTCACAAACAACAAATAGTTAGTGTAGGCACAGCTTGACGTGTATGACACAACTTACAACACAGAATTCAGCGGCTCAACCAGATGCCAGAATGTGTCATTGAGCTGTGAAATTTCTGCTTCACCCTTTCGAAATTAAAAATCAGCGTAAAATGTAAGAAACAAAACAAAAAAGCAAACAAAAAAAAAACATATATTAAGGTAAAGTCCCTGTAATGGTTCCGCTACATTTCGGACTTCATGGCCCTGCAGCGCTCACCAGAGTACCGAAATTTAAATTAAGAAATTCAGTTTAAGCAGCGCTTTCACAGATGTTCGGTAGAAATGATAAAATGATAATTTTATACTCTCCCTCAATGATGTTGGTGAAGTCTTTGTTTCCTGACAAGCGAAAGGGTATGTCACATTGCACAAGAAAACGCCATTTTCGTAATCGCGACATCGAAGAAACTGGTTTAACATTGAATTCGATATCCTTAAAGGACACATTCACAACATTGCGTCTTCACCAGTTCAAGTAGTGATTTCGAAAGTTCAGGTGAATGAAATATATATGAGTGAAATATATGTTTTATTAGTCTAAATATATTTCCAATACCGTCTGTGACGGTATTGCCTGTGATGAGGAAACCTTTCAATTCTTTTACGATCACAGACGGGTGCATTAGGTGACCATGTGTCTGTAGATGGGTGTTGATGGACGTATATAGTTAAAAATCAATTTCTTAGTGAAGGACCATCTGTAGACCAGCTGCTTTTACCTTGATTTAAAGTTTCAGATCCAAACAATTTCAAAGTTTCTGTACATACTAAGCTTAACAAAATAACCAACAATCTGCAGAACTCATTTTACAGGGACCAGGTGCGTAATGACAATAGGACTATGGGCTTATCAAAGGTTCAAAACAGAATTTACTTCTGTGTAATGGTTTGCATAAATTATTTCACAACATGGCACTGTGTTGTTATCAAATATGTATTTTCATAATTAAGTTAAAAGATCCACAGCTATTATATGCCAATATGGATATGTCAAATTTTTTACTTTTTCTTTATTTAATTTATAAAGACCCAATACCATTTAAGTCATCATGTGTGGCCTCATTCAAATTGGAATATCAGCAAAGCAGTCTATATATTCAAGTGTTTGTCTCATTCGGCCTGGTTAAAAGTTCAAAAAACACTGCTGGCTCAACTTGAATTTACAATTTATTCAAGAAACTCATATTATATTGAACCAAATCAAACTTTAAAACAATCCCCATGTTATTTACAACCATACAACAAGGGTCAGGACTGCCACAAAATACGCCCATCATAGTATGGGGACTCTCAGAAATAGCCCAGAGAAACAAGCTACTGTCCATAAATAAGCAAAATAATTCCAAAATCCCATTAGTTAATGAATGTTAATCATAAAAAAAAAATGTTGATTTCATTTCCATTAATTAACTGCAAGATCTGCAACACCTCATAGGGTCTAAGGACTAGGGACAAGCAAATTTTCAAGTACGTTGTGTACATCAAGGGCCATAACTTCAAAGTCATTCACATGATAATGCTGGATATCGAACTCAGCCAAGATATTATGGCTATGGCAATGCACATGTATGGAAAATTTGAAGAGGATTGGGCAAACAATATTGAAGGGTCTAGAGGCCTAGGGACAATCACAATTTTCAAGTATTTTGTGTACATCAAGGGCCATAACTTTTAAGTCTTTCACATGATAATGCTGGATATCGAACTCATCCGTGATATTATGGCCATGCACATGTGTGAAAAGTTTGAAAAGATTGGGCTAACGGTATTGAAGTTAGAGCCTGGACAATCACCCAATTTCAAGTATTTTGTGTACGTCAAGGGCCATAACTTCTAAGTCATTCACGCGATAATGCTGGATATCGACTCATCGAGATATTATGGCCATGCACATGTGTGGAAAGTTTGAAAAGGATTGGGCAAACGGTATTGAAGTAAGAGCCCGGACAATCACAATTTCAAGAATTTTGTGTACGTCAAGGGCCATAACTTCTAAGTCATTCACGCGATAATGCTGGATATCGAACTCATCCGAGATATTATGGCCATGCACATGTATGGAAAGTTTGAAAAGGATTGGGCAAACGGTATTGAAGTTAGAGCCCGGACAATCACAATTTCAAGTATTTTGTGTACGTCAAGGGCCATAAATTCTAAGTCATTCACGCGATAATGCTGGATATCGAACTCATCCGAGATATTATGGCCATGCACATGTGTGAAAAGTTTGAAAAGGATTGGGCAAACGGTATTGAAGTTATAGCACGGACAATCACAATTTCAAGTATTTTGTGTACGTCAAGGGCCATAACCTCTAAGTCATTCACGCGATAATGCTGGATATCGAACTCATCCGAGATATTATAGCCATGCACATGTGTGTAAAGTTTGAAAAGGATTGGGCAAACGGTTTTGAAGTTAGAGCCCGGACAACAAATGTTCCACGCCCGCCGTGAGTGTTCACATAATACGCCCCATCTTAAGATTGGCGTATAAAAATCAATTTTATAAAGGGAGATAATCAATATTTAATATAAAGAGTATTCAAGGAAATTAGCTTAAGCCGTGTGAGTGGGGGTTCATTTTTCAAGGAATCAACTTCATTGTAGGAAATATGGTACATGTACAGAAAAATAGGTGACCAATAAATCCTGACCAATGGTTTAAGGGGAGATGATTTTTGAAATTTCTATATAGAGTTTATAACGAAATTAGCCAATCCCAGGGGACCTCATTTGTAAAGGGATTAGCTTGAATCTAAAAAACAAAAATTCATTGGTTTTAAGGGAGATTATTTTTAAAGCTTCTTTTTAAATAAAATGGTGTTAGTTGCCCTGGCACCCAGAGTTCTGCATGGATCAAGTTTATGTTGGCAATTTTGTGAAGATGCACTAAAGTATAATTTATGCCAAGCTTCACCAATTTCAGGTTTCAGAGAAATGTATTTTAAAGCAACGACGGACGTAGGATGATCCAAGTTTACCTTGAGCGCGTTGTGCTCTGGTGACCTAAAACGGTCGATTATGTAGGAGAGGGGCGCGTGAATAGAAAAAAACTTCAAGGGCATTACACATTCAAATTTATGTACCAAATCATTGCCGTCTTAGTATAGGTTAGTTCATAGTTGCCTCTAACTACACGATATAGTCACGCGGAGCTAACCTATATAGCACATGGCATTTTCCTCCCACTAGCGACAAAATTTCACAAAAGTTTAAGTTATGTGATTGCATAGTCTACACTTATTGATGTTTACAAAAGTGTTGGATTACGCGTTATAGTCCACGGTGACTATGAACGAATACAAGCATCTGATTGGACGAGAGGAAAATGCCATGTGCTTTATTTTCATAAATGTTATAAAATAAACTGTCAAAATAATATTTCATGACGATAACCCAAAAGCCTATACTTGTAAATAAAATTTGTGTATTTATTGTATTTTCTGTAAAACGAAAACAACATAGTCAGTTTACCTGTTCCTTATGATCTTGGTCCTTAAAGATTAGAAATAGTAATTAATAGTCCAGTTCTGTTGGTAAGACGAACGCGATTTTATATGCCAACAGTAATACTAACGAAATATGTAGTCCTTCCGTTTACGCTGTCTCACTAAAGTCGTAAGTGTGAAAATAGAAAGTTTTCAAGGAAAGCTAAAGAAGGACATGTATGCCAGATTATCAAATCATATATTCTCTTTTAATACTGATTCATCAACTCCCAACTGCTAACCGTTTATTGTTGTGCTGCAATTCAAAGGAGTCTTTATCAACTCCTTCTTACAACAGAATTAACAAAGACTAATATTGATTTAGCAAAAAGGCGTGGTGGTTAATGGCGTAACAGGTGCAAAAATAAATGTTATTTGCTGAACCCGCGTCGGTGAATTTATGGAACGTCGGTTTTTTTCCATAAACTTTTTAAAAACCACGGTTCTTACATATAATTTTATTATTGATAATGAAAGAGCATTGTTTCCCGATTATAATTGTGTCTTGTTTTTGAAAAACACATTTATATTAGCTGAGATATCGTGCATTTTGTACCTTGAAAATAACACATTTTCCGACCGGAAACAGCTGATAAACGATCGGAATCCTTTAAAAATCGATCGATTATTACCTGTCGAGAAAAAACGATCGGTAACAGCTGACCTCCTATCGGAAAATAACGATCGCTTTGTTTCTATCGGAAAAAAGCCGAACGTTCATATACAGTCGGATTAAATCAAACATAAGACGGGTTTTATTTGGAAATTGTTTGATTTATTTGTAGTTCAAGGAAGAAACTAGTGTTTAAAATCGCACGTTTGTTTACAAAATGCATTAACCGTTGTTTTAGACTAGTATAGTATGGTGGTCTTCAACGAACCATATCCTGAACCTGATACTGAAATTGTTATTGTTGCATCTTTGTAGCTGCATAAATAATTTTAGTTCATCAAAGTTCTATTTTTTTTATCAGACGGTAGCCTACAGTACGTTAATTTCTAGAATAAAATTAAGTTTTGATACAAAATGCTTAAGTTTAAATGTTTATGAAAAAATAACATTAGGTCTGGGTGTGTGGTAAGTGTATTATATATATAATAACAATAATGACATCAGGGTTAGAAATATATGTGTCCAGCCTGACCAGGACGCAACCCGGGGCCATTCACTTTCAGGGCAAATGCTCTACTGACTGAGCTGGACAGGTCACTTACACTTATTCCTCAATGTTTACGGTTACTTATTGGCCATTACAATAACAATAATTGTATATTTTTTAATTATATATATATCATTTAAATGAAAAATTGCCATTTAATTTTTGTTCTTTTCATATGATGCAAAAGTAGAGCATAGATGAATTATATTTTTAATATATGGGACCTCTGTGGCCAAGACCCGGCTGGGTCATTCAGATTTTCATGTGAGGAAGCCTTCCAGCTAGCTTGCAGTAGGTTGGTGGTTCTACCTGGATGCCTCAGTGCATTCGGGGTCTTCCTCCACCTGTAATTAGCTGGACGTCACTATATGACTGAAATACTGTCACAGCTTGACGGTAAATTAAAAAATCAATCTATGGTGTATTTATAATGGTTTGTTAAAAATTAATGTTTTCTGTGGCTTATTTGTTACAACTGCAGAGATTCAATCACGTAACTTCTTTCAATTGTGGGTTCGATTCCTTGCAGTGTCACTTTCTTCATCTAAGTAAGCCATCCAGCTCACTTGTGGTAGGTTGGTGGTTCTGCCCGGCTGCCTATATGTGTACTCATCCATTTTATCAGCTGGACATGGATCACTATATAACTGGAATACTCACAGTCGCAGTGACAGTAAACTCCAGTCAACACAATAATTAATATAACTTTCGATTTGTTTATACAAATTCCTCAGACTTTGGTTACCAAAAAAGACTGCAATATAATGAAAATAAAATAAGCACCAGAAATTTCTAAGTGTGTCTACTATTGGTGCATGACTCAAACCAACGACTCCTGCTGTCCTGGAGTTCCAACAATAAATATAACATTAACAGGACAGATATTCCTTTTCATACACACTACACTTCTCCCAAACCCACAACTAACGCCACCATGCTACAATAAAAATCAAAATGAAATAATAAAAGTTTTAAATTTGTAATCAGGTGAGATAAATGTGTAACCAGTAATTTCCTGTACCCTTGCTTACATGCATGGCTATAATCCAAAGAGCAGTAATATAATGAAAAATAGGAAATGTAACAGCCCCACATTGTAACCAATCTAGAAAAATGTGCAAACAGACCAGACCCTGTGTTCCCAAACATTAAAATGGTACTTAAACTTGTATGATTTTCATACTTATACTCAAACTACGCCCATTAGTTTCTATAGGGATTTAAGTATGTTACTCAAATTAAAGCCATAGTTTGTACTTAAGTATTTTCGAGAACACGGGGCCAGAACTCCAACTCGAGAGCCCTCACTTACATGGCAAGTTCTCTACCAATGCATCTACATAACCACTTAAACCTTTCAACTTTAAGGCTACAAGTTAAGCTGTTACATTTCATGATTGAAGAAAATTTCTTGCAGCTTTAACAATTCACTTGCACTCAGGCACAGATATTTATTCAACTGATGTATTATAAAGGTAGTTATCCTAACCAAACTGGGCATACATCATAATTATAATTATAATATTCTGTTTCTTATTATGCGTAACCATCATTCATGTGCATGTGTATTCCATGTATATACAAGCATTTTGATAATACACAATTATTTATCTAGATCCATTATTCATACCTATGATTAGTTCTAGTTGTTCCATTTTGAAAATATTTAATATCTCTGGTATAACTGAGGTGTAATTCTTCATTTTTTCATAAAAATCCTTCTTAAAAATCCAAACCCTTATTTAAGAACACATTTTTCAAGTTTTAGGGAAATCATCCTGGTAAAATTTAGATTCATAATAACTGAAAATGATCCTTATAAATCATATAATTACACAGTTGAATCATTTTAGCCACCACCTGTATTAGGCGGTCAATCTATATACAGTGGTCAGTTTTAATATTACCAAACTAGCATTTTGTTTTGTTTAACCTTCATTTACGCGGCCACTTCTGATAAGAAGTCTCTTTCTCTTATTCTCTTGAATGACCACTTAAGACAGGTTTGACAGTATGTTAAGACATAATTTATTGAAATGTTTACATAATCAGCTGAATTGAAACCAGTTCCTTTGGCTGAGTGGTTGGAGCTTTTCCAGCCAATACATGGTTATAAAAGATTATTAACTCATTAATTAACAATTATGTTCTTTGGTTTTGTTTAAAACTGGTAGACCCACTGTTATGTTAATATAATGATCAATAACTGAGGTCTTATTATACCACATGTCTTGTGTGATATCACGGTGATGCAGAACTATATACCTGCCTAATTTAAACAAAGACCCAAGATTACCAACATAATGTCAGTGTAAATCCAAGTAAACAAATAGACAAACAATTAGATCACAGGTGACATTGTGCATTGTGCAAATTTTGAATCAAACTAACAATGACAAATTGACAGGGGGACAGAGAACTCCATAAGTAAATGCCTCAACAGTCAACAGGTGTATTGAGGCTTTGGGTTCTTACTCTATTTCTCAGATTGAGACCACAGTTCATCATCTCTTCTAATAAGATCAAATTTGTTTATTTGTTTCACTATCAAAGCAAGAAAGAACTTATTTTTTTATTTTTCATTCTGAAATGATTGGTGTTGCTGTTGCTCAGTTGGTACTGAGTATTCGCCCTTTATGTAAAAGGTCTGAGGTCTTGTTGTTGAGACACAAACTCAAACACATGTAGCAAACTTATTGCTCCAAATCAGGCTGCACATTTTTCTGACCCTGTAACATGCGAACTATTTTTTAAAAACCTTCAAGTCCTAACACTGATTAGAACTGTCAGCAAAATGACCAAAGTCATTGCAAATCTTAATTCTGTGAACTCATTACAACTTTTTACAGTAACAGTTTTCATATTTTAAGTACAAGGTGCATATCCTTTAAGAACTGAAACAAAAGAATAGAAATAAAACTCCATAAATATACCAAACCATATCAGCCTTTAATTATTCTATGTTCCAATGTTGATGATAATTCCTCTGCCTCTGTAATTTATACTCAAATATTTCACAACATTGGATTGTTGAAGCTGTTATTTACAATGAAATTACTTCCAAATAATTATAATTTTATTAATTCAGTACAATGTGTTATGAACTCATTATGAAAGAGAAAGATTGTTTTCTCTCAATATGACATCATGTGAGTACTCATCATAAGAGAGAGAGAGAGAGAATTTACTCATTAAGAGAGGGACAGAAAGAGAGGGGGGAGAGAGTTTACTCTGACGAGAGAGAGAGGGATGAGAGAGTTTATACTCATGACAGAGACAGAAGGAGGGAGTTTACTCATGACTGAGAGAGAAGGGGGGGGGTTTTACTTGTGACAGAAATTAAAGAGAGTATTGTCTATGTATTGACTATAAGTCACCCTATTTTAATTAATTATTTAACTTCAGTGAAGCAGAAAAGCCATATGGATTGCATTAATTGGTAAATACCTAAACTTACTGAGGAGTAGCAAACATAAAACCTGATCAACCACCTTTGATAGACTTTTAGACTATATATAATCTGATTTAATACTTGTTGTTCAGATCATTTCCATGTATGATTAGACTAGTGGTAAGATCAAGAGTTTGAATCTGTAGTATTGTTAAGTTTTATGTTAACATGATGTTTTCTTGAAAATAAATGTGACTGACAATATATCTAAGATAACATCATTCAATGACTGCATCCATGAATCAAGTTACTTAGTAGATGTGTAAATTCAGGATCTCTTTATATAAAGTTAAAATAACTTAATAATGAACTTAGGAGTTTTCACATAACCAATGAGTTTAACTAAATAAATTAATCAATACAGTTCTAGGCACATGATTGTATGTCCCAAAGTAACTTCAAAGTGACTTCACAATTAAAAGGAGACAATAGCAGCTAGTATTTTGCCATAAGAAAAGTATCAAATTAATACAAAATGCAAATCATGAAAATATTAACAGAACTAAATTTTCTGTAAATATTATGTTTTTATTGACATTCATTTGAATTGTGTGTGCTCCCCCCCCCCCCCCCACAAAAGTTAAAATTCACTACTTTTGGATCTGAAGTCATGTATACATACTATAATGATTCAGTAAATTCATATATTCTGTTGCTTGCTGCAACACAGATGGATCCCATTCTTTTAACTGTTTGTTGTTGGGTTTAACGTCCAACCAACAGTATTTCAGTCATTTTGAGACTATGTCTACTTGAGACAGATAAAGTGCTGCTACACTGCAGTAAAACACTGTAGACATAAAGAATGTTACCACACTCAGTCACATTACCCTGACACAAGGTTAACCAGTTCTGGAACTATCCTTATATGCTGAGCGCCAAGGAAGAGGGCTATACCAGTACCAATTTTTATGACTTTGGTATGTCGCAGCCAGGAATCAAACCGACAACCTAGCTCCCACTCCTAAGGCAGATGCTGTAACCACTCTGCCACTGGGAACGTACATTCTTTGACTTTTTATTCTACATTGAAGGCAGTCTGAAACAAAAAAGGTCAACAAAAGGTTAAATTAATATCAAATATCTATCCTGCATCATTAAAGAAGTATTCAGTCCAACATTATCTCTGCCCAGGGTCTCTATATACAGATAGTATATAGATCGAGAGACCCTGCTCTGCCTAATACTTCAACAAGGCAAAGCATTCCTCATGCTTATTGTGTGATTTCAATGTCTAAGAAATGCCTCAATCCATCCAACATTTCCTAGAAAGACACATCTCTGCCCTATGGGTCTTTTCTATGTTTCGTCCATGGGTGCCTGGATAGCATAGTGGTAAAGCGCTTCACTACTCACCAATGCGTCCCTGGTTCGATTCCTGGTCAGGTACGTGAGAGGGTACACTAAGTATACAGTGGTCGCTCGTCCAG
The DNA here is from genome assembly GCA_021229015.1 of Solen grandis. Classification (NCBI taxonomy): domain Eukaryota; kingdom Metazoa; phylum Mollusca; class Bivalvia; order Adapedonta; family Solenidae; genus Solen; species Solen grandis. The sequence goes on along the minus strand of CM037792.1, from coordinate 22,284,082 downwards.
GCACGTGATTTTCCTCACAATTATGACCACATACGCCACCATCAAAGCCATCTCGAGTGATTGATTTAAGTTGTCAGATCTTGTTTCGTAATCAATATAAAATAAATAATGGTCAACTTTTTTCTCCCTTACATAGAACTTTCATTTCTGTCAGTCGGGGGGGGGGGGGGGGTATATGCTGTATTAGGTTCGAACTTGGTTATCTTGACTGCCTAATTGTCGATCTGGAAGCAGCCTTCACACACAGACTTCCCAGATAAAACGCACGTTTTGCAGAAGGTTTGGCCCCTTCTGCGGGTCGATTTTTGGTACATTTTTTTTTAATATTATTAAATGTTAAATCAGTGACAAAACAAACAATATTTAGTAATAAAAGATGTTGATATTTAATATTAAATCTTTAATATCCGTTTTATTTCGCACATAAATTGCGTTTTCTGTGCATTAGTATTTCTATTCATCGACTTATCAGTAACATTGCTCAATGACTAATTACCTGGATTTTATTTGAATTACTGATCATGACTAATCTACATTGTCCCAAAATATGGATTGTCCCAAAGTATGGCAGATTGAAATTTTCTTTCATTTCGTATTTTTTTTTTTTTTTTTATAAATTCAAAATACACCAGGGTCTCTATATAAAGAGACCATGAATATACATACATGTAGATTACTATATTCGTAAATATTAAAAAAAAACAGTGAACATGATGATGTATCGGCATACTGTTTGTATTTATTTCCTTCAGGAAAAATATTTAGAGGAGTTAGTTTAAAAAAAAATCATACTTAAAAAGTAATGTAAAAATAGTAAAGCTGATGTCATTTAGAAACACAACCCATTTCTGATTAAGTTTAATTTGCATGGCTAGCGATAGGTATGCATCTACTCTGAAGTTTGCTTAAAAAAAAAAAAAAAAAACCTTTTTAACTTTTTTCATACACGAAATCGGCAATTTTTCATATCTGATAGTTCATCAACCTGCCGGCAGCTAATTAGCCCACTTTTAATGCAAGATTTAAAACTTTTTACATGTAGAGAAAGGTGAATTAAAAAAAATGTTGATTAGATTTCGACAAAGTAGTTTTTTATTATTATTTTTATTATTATTATTATTATTATTATTATTATTATTATCAGAGATGTGAATACCTAGAGGGGTTTAATGCAGCTCCGTGTTAATATTTATTCCTTTGGGCTCTAGTGAAATTGTTTCGATGCTAATCATATTTTAATGTCCAGCTAAGTTGTTGTTTTTAGCTTAACTATTTTTATGCTATTTCTTAAACTGCATTTGCCTAGAATAGTTTATAGTTGTAACTGATACAAACTTTTGGTAATTGCCTATTTTTCCCAATTGTAAGATCGCTCGACAGACGACATGTAAATTTCTCTCAATCAACTAAACACATGCTTATCACACAGTCATGGACGACTGCCGATTCGGATTACCTACACATTATCAGCAGGGGGCAATAAGACAATAGGAGTCTTGACTGATCAGGCGGTTATATGCGGGTGGTTCAGTACGGCGGGCCACGATGGGGATTTCCTCTAGACAACACTACTATGATGTAACCAAGGGATTTTAAAGCCTAAAAAATGTATGACCAGGGCCAAGACCCCCCGCTGGATCCGGGCCTGCGATATATACAACACACGCGCAAAGTTTACTCAAACCTTTATTTTAACATACTCCTTCTAATCATTACCAATTAAGGCTGTTATAAATTTAACTACCATTTCCTTATTATGACTGGTTCTGACACCATTTCACACCTAGGACAGCTTTTTATAAATGCCTTTAAAGATTATGTACGGCGGGACTGCTTTATCAAAATTCAAACATTCATAAGTGATCTAGAACTATCTCTGCAATTTACACACACACACACACATCTTTGTTTATAGTTTTCATGGGCACAAATGATTTATAGAACTTTGTGGCACATACACTTTCTAAGTATTTAAATGCATTTACATAAATCTAAATCATAATGATTAGAAAAAAAGTGACATCTGTAGAAAATATTGTTATAAATTCATATTATTGATTTAGAAAAGAATTGTCCAGAGTCCGAGTGTGATCTCCATTACACATTCGGAACACCTCGTCCAATACCTAGGGTAAAAATTACCTCGCAATGTTTCAACACGTCAGTCTATTTATAGACTGCTCTTCAAGATTATTGCACTTGTAATTTTACTGACCCAGATCATGACCGATTGGAAGCTTGCATGTGAGCATGATTTTGATCAGGGTCAATGAAACGCTTGCTCGTGATGTAAACTTCAATATTACGTAACAGTACGTAACTAATACCCGCGACAGATCTTCCCGTACACTATAAATCACGGGTCACGGAATATATTCTTTCACAATGGGTGACATTTATCATACCAATTTATATATGAATTTGGTAAATCTCGATCAAATTTATTTCCCCGGTCTCCAGGCCGCGTCTTAAAATGCATTATGGACGACGGATATTTTGTGACCCAAATGTATACAATGAATATATACCTTTATTTCCTCCACAAATGTAAATTTTAAATAGATACGTTTTGAACATGGCAACAAAATATTTACAACATACATGTAACGAATGCGATAAGAAACAAGATTTTCAGTTGTTCTGAACAAACGATAGTGCATTCTGCTCTGTAACCATATCAAATAGTTTCAGATTTTGAGATATTTAAGGCCGAAGAAATAAATGAGCCAAAGAAATAAATGACATAAAAAAAAATATTGCATTGACCTTTGCGATTTTCCGAAAACAGAATTGACTAAGACAATGCGACAATATACAATATGCTGAACTTTCAGTGAAATTTTCATGCGAATAACACGCCATATCAAATGCCGTCAATCTTTACAAAACCGATAGAAAATGTTGAGGCACACATCCTGTTAAAATATGAGCTTATATGGAAGCTTCGCATCAATTTAATTCTTTTTCAGATCCAAAGCTTGGTAATAATTTAAATCATTTATCAGATCCAAAGTTCGAAACTTGGATCAACCATAGAACCTGGTCTTTCCAAGTCTGGAAAAAACGTATACGGAAGCGCACATCTACAATGTACTGAATACATTCTGTGAAAATTACATAGAAGAAATGATGGCTGTAGAATGCGAACAATATTTGGTAGCTAATTTTAACTCTGATGTCATATGAGGTCACATAAGAACGCAATTTACTGCATTCAAAAGGGACAAAGTCACGTTAATTGCTTTTGAAATTTCATATTTGCTCATAGGAAACCCGTTTTAATTTGAACCTCAAAATGAAGAAGAATGAAAACCAATAACTAAATTTCGTTTGTCTGAACAAACGATAGGGCTTTCTGCTCTGCAAACCATAGCAAACCTTAAAAAATTCATTACATAATCATCTTGCAATACATTATCTGTAAAAATTGAACAAAATCTATCCAGAATTGAAAGCTGTAGAGCACAAATTAATTTGATAGCTGATGCAAATTTTGACGTCAAATGATGTCATATAAATGGAAATCAATGTAATCAAAGGAAACTAAAGAGCTTGCCCTTGTTACAATTTCATGATGCTGGCTCTTCAAGGAACCCTCTTTAAAATAAACCTCAATAATTCTCAAAATTGGTGTACCACAAGGCTGTAAACTACCACCAGTCCTCTTTACATGCAAAAAAGGTTCTGTTCCTACCAAACAGTTTTTTTTACATATATTTTTTCCTGAACTTTAAAGTGAGCATATGACATTTGGACAAATCACAACAGCACATTATAACTACAATGTAATAGAAAAAAAGCTGGAACAATGCATGGGACCAAATGCAGAGGCATTTGAAAAACCAGTATTCAGATATTCTTATTTTTCATGACTGTAACTTGCTTATATTAGGTCCTATTTAAAAAAAACCTAGGTACCATTAGAAAGGTCTTCAGATTCCCAACATTTTGATGGCTTTATGTTTGACATATCTTTGACGGATTTTGAAATATGAATGGTCAAACCCAAACAAAATGGCAAAACATGCCTATGTCAAATACTTTTTCTCCACCAACAACTTTGAAATAATAACCTGATCATTTAAACATACAAAACATTATAAAAGTAATGCATCAAGCTTAAATTTAAATACAAATAAAATAAACAAGGAATAGTTCTTCAAATTATGTTCTTACTCTCTTCTACAAAAATCAATTTTGAGATTGAAGCAGCTAGATTTACTTGGGGTAGCATAATTTTTCTTTTTTCTGTCATAACTCAACTGATTTAACCCTTATCTTCAAAATCTAAATGCCATTTGAAAGATCCTTTAAAGGACTCCAAATTACACCCATAGTACTTTGATAGAAAATTCATTGTTTCTAAGATATTTAAAGGCAAACGTGAACAATGCAGTTATTTTCTATATAGACAAAGAAGGAAAATTAAAATCATCGATGAGAATTTTCTAAAACTTTGCATGAATCACTGCTTTGTGCAGGTATGCCTTTAAGGCCATGACATTTATGATTTTCCGGAAACAGAAGTGACAGTCCTCCAGAAGGGCCAGTTGTACAGATGGACTGATTCTGCGCCTTTAGAGTAAATATTATGCAAATCTGTCCAAAAAAAAAAAGTAATTTAAGGCCTGTAGAGCTTAAAACCGTCTCATTTTGCCTAAAATTTAGTTAATGTCATGCTGTCAATTAAATTACGACAAACATTACACTAACCATCATAATGTATAAAATAAAAGTCAGTGTGTATTTGTGGTCAAGATTTCATGATTCTGTAAGATTCAAAACACCTTGGTTCGAAACATTTATCTGCATTGTCCGGACAAGCAAATGACCTTTAACCACAAAGTGTGACCTTGACCTAAGAGCTGCTGACATAACTCTTGCATGCAGCACTCCGCCTCATTGACGTTAACATAACTGTCACGTTATTTGAACATCCAATCCATGTCTGAACAATCAAATTCAGCTCTGTGACATTTGATCTGAACTTGGAATCTAATTTGACACTTCAGCTCATTGAGATACATATTACTGCCAGGTTATTAGGAAATCCTGCTAACCATGTCTAAGTTACAGCCCCGACAATGAGATCTGGATGACCTGATGAACTATAATGCGCATACACCGTGAGGACATTGTGATGACTATGTCAAGCCCCCCACGCGGGCTCGACAACAATTATGTGAGAAGATGGTTTATTTGTTTAGAAGTTATGGTCAGGGTTAAAGTTTTTCACTGTATACATTTAAAAAAAAAAAAGGAGATAAATTGGTCAAAATGGACTTAAGAGTTATGTCGACCCTTTATGGGAATGTACCCCTTGTTATAGTGAACAAGTATATGTGAAGTTTGATGACAGAAGCTTTAATAGTTTAGAAGTTATGGCCAAGGTTAAAGTTTTTTCCGACGACAATGCCAATGACACCGAAATCAGATTGATGACCTTGACCTCAACTTTTGGTGGGGGGGGGGGGAAGGGGGGTAGCTTTGCTTATTGTTAAAACTTTATGTTGGTGGCTCTTCAAGTAACTATTTTAAAATGAACCTCATTCCCCATAGAGAGGGTTGTCCTACAAGGTAAAAGTCTATCACTGACCCTCTTTCGATGCATTACAAAAATCATAATGGTACACTTCAATGTAACAACTTTGGGAGCTGCGCATTACATGAACATAAAGTTTTTCCCTTTCAAATGATTTCCAAGGTGAGGAAAAAAGGAATTTATATCTGTAATAGGAACCTTGCTAAGGTTCCAAGTCAGAGAGAAACCTATATAATACAAAAGCTGTTATAAAATTATAATTTCAATTTTGTTATGTCATTAAAATGAAAAGTTGTCAATAAACTGAGTAAGTAAAACTTGCGCGTATGTTTTGTTGCGTGCCTGATAGAGAGGGAGATAGATCATCAAAAATGTGTTTATAAGTACATGTAACAAAAGTGTCATAGGAACTCCTCCATTAAAGCTGTATGTGCCTCATACTAGTAGATATTCATTTACATTTTTTTTGACTTGATGAGTATTCATTTATCCAACTTAAAATGGTCTATGAAAACATATTTTTTAGAATATGATTTACCGATACACTGTTGTATGCACATGAACAAACAGAAGATACCTGCTCTGTTTACCTATGCATCTGAGGCAAAAATTAAAGATGTTGCATCACAATAGTAAAAATGGTATGTAAACAATGCCTTGAAAGTAACCAGTCTTTGATCATGAATATATACCACAACATACAACAAGAAATCATTTCATAAAACAAAGCAAATTCACCAATTTGTCCAGCACAGTTTGCTTCACTATACATCTGAACTGCAGGAACCAAAAAATTTCAAAATGGAATAGCCAAAGCACAAACTCAATGAATATTCTACAGAAGTGCCTGACAAAAATGAGAACCAAGTTGCATAAAACTACAAACTACAGTATATAAGTATGCACAATTATAAAAGATTCACTTTTCAGTCAGGTTACAAAGAGAACAATAAAATTTTCAGCAAATTCATCTTTCATTCCATTACTTTGCCATATATAAACTATCAACTTTCACCAGAAAAAACAGGTGAAAGAATTCATGTTGCAGTCTCTTTGAATCTGTTGCTCAAGGAGGATTTATAATATGAATATAGTGTCACAGTACAATTCACTGCACATTCCTAGAGTATACCAGGGGTCTTGTGTTTGACTCCCATGGCTGCTGAACATTTTTTCCCCCAAAATCATTTAGCATCAAACATATTGCTATTGGACTATGACATAGGCCTGTGTTATGCTGCTTTAAAGTAATTATGTATCTCTTGGAATTCAGAGTTTCCAATGCACCTATCAATATTTTGCCCCAGGGTTTGTGGGGAGGGGGCATACATGGGACTTTTGACAGAAGAATGTTCTCAACAGGCCGGAATCCTGTGCAAACTGCAAAGCATATCCATTTGCCAAATTTCTATTGCTCTTTGGTGATGAAAGAAAAAAAGTCAAGTTCCCCTGTCAGGTAGCCTATACCCCTCCTGGGCAAAATATTGATAGGTGCACTAAGACAGAACTTAAAAATATTAAACATTTGCAAGCAGTCTGGACAGGTATTAATTAACAGTATTATATCATTCCATATAACTTGCAAAAGCACTTTTTAAACTTTTTTTCAAAGATCTGCTGTCTGTTGGAACTTTTTTTAGTGCACAAGGTCTTTATGGGCACAAAATATTTAGATTTCCCCTTAGAGTGCTTGGGGTGCACATGCACAATACTCTCTGAATTTACAAATCCATCAATCAGTCTATAAAAGTTGTTTTAACAAATACAGTGTATGTTAATTCAAAAGTTAATATGTCATTAAAGTAATCTCAATCATGGAAATTTCATCATGTCTGAAATTCATATTGTCAACATCACATGATACAAACATGTCTGTGATGTCAGGCCATTAGATACCGGTATACAGAGCAATAAAGAAGAGAAACCGGCTGCAGTGGCCAAGTGGTTAGAGTATTTCTCTCAAATATATCACCCTTGGGTTTGTCAAGAACATAGTAATTTGTGCTGTTCTATGAATTCTGGCCTGAGGAAAATCAAAATATGCAAAGGCGTATATAAAGGCCTAAATATTTAAGTACTGGTAACCATTATTAGAAGGAGATTTGTGTTAACAGTCTGTTAACTTAACCCCTTATAAGCCAGGGATCTTGGGTTCAAATCCTGCTCTGGTACACTATATAAATATCATATCCCAGGAGAGTGATAGCACATACTGTCTATCTGAGATTGGTAATGTCCACTGAGGTGTTACCTGGAACATACATGTGGTCCTGTAGCTTACCCATCCCTTTGATCAAGGATCTCAGATTCAAATCCTGGTGTGGTCTGTCACATCTCATTTGAATCATTAGCAATAACTCACAACAGAAGAAAATCATGTCTATGAGGCCAGGAAGCTCATCTGATAGGGTCGCCTGGGAAAGGTCCCAGTAAAGCGTTTCAGCCAGGCTGCACATTTTTCTCAACCTGTGACATTTGGAACACAATTTGAGCAATGGCTTAAGTGCTGTGAGGTTCTCTGGATCCATTTGGAAATTCAATGACAAATTCCAGTTTGGTGGGGAAGTATATCACGGTACCAATAACTCACAATAGATGAGAATCATGTGTAAGCTGCCACCACTGGTAGCTCAGTTGGTAAGTGTAGGCTCCGTGTTTGAGTCTCAGCCAGGCTGCACTTTTTTCACCCTGTGACAAGTAGGTTTCATTCTTGACAAGCTCTAGTAAACAATCAGCAAAAGAAATCTATAGATAAGAAATGGACTCAAAAGCATGAGTCATCTAAATCGGAATTTGGTAACACTTGTAGACCAAAAAATGGAGAGTAAGATAAATACATAATTGTAGATCTAGAAAACTAAATTACAAAAGAAACAATAACATTACTGTTTTGAATCTAACAAAAATAACTGATGTATTTATGGATAAATTCCGCAAATGCTCTTGCATAGAGAGAGGGAGAGAAAGAGAGAAACAAGACTGAATTTCAAGAGATAGATAGAAAGAAAGAAAAAAGGTGCGAATATTTTCATAACAAAACAGAGAGAGAGAGAGAGAGAGAGAGATACATTAAGTAACGTCTTGCGTATGAAAAATAACATCAGTTGAAGGTCTATTGAGAAAAAAATCGATTGTTTTTTTCCGATCGGAGGAAAGCGATCGGGGAAAAACAATCGATTTTCCTACTTTATATATATCATTATTTTATATGCAACAAAAAAGAGAAAGAGAGAAAGTGGGGAGAGAGAAGAGGAGAGGCAGTGACATACATTAAAAAGTAAAAATAGGTTACTGTTTAAGTCAAAAATAAGAAAATGTTTGGGGTTTTTTCCGTTAAAAACAGTATGTTACTTCAGAATCGGTAGACGCTCTACCTCTGTTTTTGTTTTTACCCCGATTACACTATAATTAATCACACGAATAAATTCACGCAAATAACGTCATCATCGTCATCAAAATCAATAATTATTTTGCAATCTAAGTTCAGGTGATATCAATTAACAACCACCCAATGTTTCTGAAAAATAAAGAAGGCATCGAGAAAAAACGATCGTTTTTCTCCGGTCGGACTGTTGAAATTCGATCGGAAATTTCCGACAACGGACAGGTTCCGATCGATCTTTTCGTTGTCGGAGCGAATTCCGATCGGAGATGTTGATTTTTAAATCGCTGTATCTTTTTTATTTATGGATGTATTTTCTTGAAGATACTATTTTTGGAAACTGGAAACTATGTTCTATCAGAATATATATGGGTTAATAGTGTATAGGCATTAGTGTCGCTTTAAGTTTATGGAAAAAACGTTCCATAAATTCACCGACGCGGGTTGAGCCTGTATCTTTGCAATCGTTGTCTTTTCCATATTTTTCTTGTTCATTACCCATTGCATGTTTACTGTCTTAATTTTGAAATGCCTTAGTATTGTCTCGCAATCAATATCAATTTCGTTTCTTTAGGATTGTAAGAGGGATACAAGAAACACGACGTGATTTCTAAATCTGGCTACTTTTATTTAAATATAACTATAACTAGGCTTGTTAGTAAGATTTAATGGGATGGTAAACTTACATTCTTAAAGTTTTATACTATGAGGTCTATCTTGTTTTTCATAGCTAGCCGGCTGAAAACTCACATGGTTCATTAAATTGTGGTAGATATATAGCTTTTATAGAGCCTTCTGGTTCATCAAACTAGGAATTAGTTTACATAATAAATATGTTAAAATTATCTGTATGTGTATTCGTATCATGTCAGTTTTACCAAGTTACCATGTTTTATTTTTTTTCTAATTTGCAGTCACGTGAATTTATTACTTTCTGGTTGAAAAATAAGATCTATGTATCAGCTATTGTCTATGTCTCAAATAATACATGACATTAAGAGCGATATACAAAACAACGGACAGTAAATCGCAATGTGAAAGGTAATTGAACCTCCATATACTTTTCAAGGTCCGACTTATCTGTTTGGCCCGAAATGCTTATATTATTTGTTGTATTATAAAAGTAATTAATAATATTTTATCGTTTATGAAAAATACAACGATTATAACACATATAAAATATTTCAATGTCACTCTGGGAAGAAAAAGTTCACGGGATTTTCTAAGAATTTTCTGATAATCTTGAACAAGTATCAGGTATTCAAAATAACGTAAGTTAAGGTAAAGTCCCTTTATGGTTCCGCTACATTTCGAACCTCATGGCCTTTCACGGAGATAACCAAGGTTTCCTATTGTTTCATTAGGGTACTTTGGTTATCTTTGTAGAGGTTAAATGGTCCAAGACGTAGCGGAACCATTACAGGGATTTTACCATAAACTATTCGACTTAGTGGTACTACAGACCTTGCCGCCACCCGCCGACGCCTAACATAAGTCTTGCCGAACGGTGGAGTTATTACAGCTGTTATTATATTACTCTAGTTGATATTGAATTTACATTGATTCATGCATACTCAAGCATATGCTTTATGGTATTCAACGGAAACAAACGTTAGAGAAAATGTTTGGTTCCTTGTCGCCACCCGCCGACTCCGGGTGTTGCAAATACGGTATAGAATAACAGTTGCTGGTCTGTAGAGTTGTGACAGCTGTTATTGTAACCATAGTTTATATCGAATTGGTTTAAAACATGCATATGCTTTAAAATACTCAGCAGAAAAGAATATATTGATTTAGCGCTGTCAATCCACCCTGTACATGCTTTTCCACGGCAGGACATATACTAAAAAGTCTAATACGATACAAGTAGGAATTCTGATGCTTAAGCATCAAGTCTCCGGAGCAGAGGTTTATTGTGCAAGTCATTTTTTCAGTGTTAAGTTTGACGGACCATCTGAATAAGTTTTATGGCCCTTGATGAGAATAGAGCCCTTGTGTGAGAAGTTATTTGTTAAAGTTTTCACTGTATTTTTAAGGGAGATCAATTTGGTAAAAAGAGGACCCAAGAGTTGTGGCCCTTGATGGAAATGTAGCTCTTGTGACAGTGAACATATATGTGAAGTTTGATGACATAAGATTTAATAGCTATGGCAAAGTTTTTACGACTACGCTGCCGACGACGACGACAGCAAAGTGATGACAATACCAATAACTCGACATGTTTTTTCTTTGTAAAACAGACGAACTAATAAATATATATCATTTTAAGAAAAAAAACAAGGTGGATCCTGTTATCAATTCAACCCCAGTCATTCTAACATATTGTGAGCAATGTAATCACAGAGCTGGTAGAACATGAAATATGAGTGTCCTGCAAAAAGTTGTTGCGGTAGTTTTATCAGAGTTTTTTTTTAACGTTTTACTGCACTTGAATGATGTGTTAAATAGCTAATGGCATCAGTTTTTTTTTTTTTTTTTTTTTTTACTTCAAAAATATGCTGTCATGTACACTTAGCAATGCAATGTTTATACGTAGATATATTTAGGCTGGGCTGCAAAAGGTACCACTTTTGTTTTATTTATTTCATTTTTCTATTCTCCGGGACCTGAATGCAATGTTTTATTATACAAAAGCCAGAAAAGTAAATTTTACTTTGATATCAGTTATTAATGTTATTAATATGATTTGTTTCTTATATAACTTATTGAAAAATCATCATTAATGAATTTGGTAATGGATTATTTTATAATAAGATATTTAGCTTTAAAATTGCTAATCGGTAGTTTCCGTATATTTCGGGAAACTATGGATACCGTTAGAATGCGCTTAGACAAGTAAGTGTTCAGTCTTTTGTTGGATCTCGAAGGAGAAGGTCGACTATTTATGAATAACAGGGATTTATAAGAGAAGTAGAGTAGTGGGACCTTGGGCCAATATACTACGATTGACTGAATCGTAAGATCCATGTATTAACACAGGATAAAGCACCAAGGTTTTAAGCCGCCATTTTCTGTTTTGATGGTCTCGTCAGGCAAGGGTGGAGGTTGGTTTGAGATAGTGTCTAATTGTTTTGGCTAGGGTATGTTTAGTTTGTTTATTGGGTAGTTAAATCAAGTAAGCCAAACATCCAGCAATGGGAATGATATACTGTAAATAATTGAGCTTTCATATTCATTATTATTAACATTGTTATTGGTTCATTCATAGTGATCGTATACTGTAGAATCATTACTTTTCGTGGGGGAGTAATTTTCGTCATATATAAATCACTGTTTCGGCACATGGAATTGTATTAGGCCCATGGGGCGGGATGTATATTTGTAAACTAAAGCTTTATAATTAGAGTATGCAATATTTGTTTTTACATGTAACAAATATCACTATGATAAACAATTTACTTACTTACATTGTTGTGTCTGTCGCAACTGGCCACATACCACCCGGAGTTATTTAACCATCCCCGGTGTGATAAAATACCCCCATGCTGGGTCAATCGCCTGAAGGAAGAGCCGTTCTGCTTGACTGGTGATTTCGAAATACGAGTTCTTTATCACGTCTACCTTGATTTTTTTCCTTATACCCACCCCCTACCCTTACACACACACACGCACACACACACACACACACACACACACTTCCTGTTTTGTTGGTGCGATATCATTCTGGGACTCCCATGAGACTGCATGCTGAGTTTATATCATCAACCATCTGGAGGGGTTGTTAGCGTTCCAATACATTCAAGGTCGTTGTCTACATAGTTGTTTTTTTAATTATTTTAATCAAGTATATAAAACTATATAGGAAAATGTGAGTGTTTCTTTTTATTATTCTTATATTTAACAATACAACTTATTAAGAATGATATTGATCATTACACACATATTAATTAATTTCTAACTCATTGTGATAAAATGATAAATCTCATTAATAGTTATTATATTTGCTTAAATTTATTCCGCTATTCCACATCTATCTAACAAAGTAACCATACCTTGATATATGAAATATAAGCACGTACCGCCAGATGTAAATGATATTCAGTTTCAATATCAAATAGGCTTAAAAAGACCCAATTTTAAGTCTGTACGGTCGGGCAGAGAGTCAAATATGTATTGGTATGTATGGGTAGCTTTAATCAGTATCTATGCACTCCTGCCCTGATAAAAAAAGCAAGGATGTATGGGCGAGAAATAAATACTTATTACCTAGGCAATCATGTTTACGTCTGCCGCCACGGACGGTCGAACAGTATGGGCATGTATGGGTAGGTATTTTAGTACCATACATACATACATTGGTATAATAAATATTAGAACGCATAATCGAAAAAATGAATACCTAAACATACCTGTGTAGACAATTTCAGCATTTTTGGCAAAAAAAAAAAAAAAAAAAAAAAAAAAAAAAAAAAATGCCGCCAGAATATGAAGCTCCTACGGACGGACAGTCATAATACTGGTATGTATGAGTACGGTCGAACGGACAGTTTAACATATAGACTATGGTCATGTATAGGTAGGTGTGTTCAGCTCCTCTATGCATATGTATCTTGATATTATTTCGTGCAAAAAAGTCTGCCGTCAGAGTATAAATACCGTAAGGACGGACGGACAGTGTAATATGGGTAGCTGTCATCAATATCTATATAACTTACCCTTTGAAAAGATGATATGATGAATACTAGTACGTATACGCGAGATGGTACTTATTTGTGTGGATGTTAAATAGGGTGCTGTATTTGTGTGTGTGTGTGTGTGTGTGTGTGTGTGTGCATATGCCCCCCCCCCCTTTTTCTTTTCTTTTTTTTCGTGTGTGTGTGTGTGTCAGAATGGTTTGTCCGCATATGTCGGTATTAGAAATTGTAGAGTTCAATATAATCATGTGTATGCGTATATATTATATTTAATTATGTCACAATTAACTTTTGTTTCTTCGCCTATGCTAAATCTCTCTCTCTCTCTCGTTGCTAAATTGCTGTTTTTTCCTTTTATGCTGTTCATTTGTTTTTCTTTTGTCATGTTATTTAAAACTGTATAATCTCAGGATTGAAGGAGAAAAGAGAATATAACACACATTCTAGATGTGGTATAACTAGTTATTGGCGCGCTGATACTGGAATGCCGTGTATACTTATAGGTATGGTATAGGCGCGAATGAAATAATTGCAATTTTCAACATTTCGATTGTAAGTTAGACACATTTTAGATTATAGTCTTTAAATGAATTTGTAAATTTTCATATGAAGATGACCAGTAATAACTTGGATGGCACGATAATGATAGTGGGGCACCGTATCTTCGTCAGACCAGGGTCATGGTATCGGTGGGGATTTTAAAAATAATACAAGGGCGTAAAAAGAATACATTTTTAAAGGAAATTTTCAGATATTTCAGGTTATGGTCTTCTCTCTGCATTGGTCAGTGTTTTTTTTTTTTATATTGATATGACCAGTAAAAACCCGGTTGGCGCTGTGATACTAGGGTAGCGGTTATTTCCCATTTAATTCTTACCGGCTTAGTATAGGTGGGGATATAATTTTTTTTTAAATAAATGAATAAATAAATAACAATAAGTGAATAAAACAATAAATTATTGAAATGAAATTGACACATATTTTAGGTCATAGTCTTTTTCTATGAATTGGTAAAACCCGGTTGGCGCGATGATACTAGGGGAGCGCGTATTCCTATTTAATTCTTACAGGCGTCGCATAGTGTAGGATTTGAAAAATCATAAAAATGCGCTAAAAGAAAAAAAAATGAAATGACACTTACACACATTTTAGGATAAAGTATTCTCTTTGATTTGACAGGTTTTCTTGTTAATATGACTATTAATAACCCAGGTGGCGAAATAATACTATAGAGTAACGTATATTCCAATTAGAGTCTTACCGCTGTCGTATACGGTGCGATATGAAAATTCCTTAAAGTGCGCTTAAAGAATGAAATTTTGAAATGACAATTACACACAACTGAGGAAATAGTATTCTCTTTGATTTGTCAATTTATTTTTATGTAAATATGGCCATTAGTAACCCGGATGGCGCGATGATACTATAGAGTAGCGTATATTCCAATTAGAGTCTTACCGGCATTTCGTATAGGGTGCGATATAAAAAATCCTTTAAGTGCGCTTAAAGAACAAAATATTGAAATGAAATTTACACACATTTTAGTTTATATTCTTCTCCATTAATTGGTAAGTTTTCATATAAATATGACCTTTAATAACCTGGGTGGCGCGATGAAACTATAGAGTAGCCTATATTCCTATTTGAGTCCGACCGCCGTGGTATATGTGGGGATTAAAAAAAAATGCATAAAAGAAAAAAATAAATTGAATGAAATCTTTATACATATTTTAGGATATAGTCTTCTCTATGTTTTAGCAAATTTTCATATTGATATGACCAATAGAAACCCGGGTGGCGCGATGATACTTGAGTAGTGAATATTCCTATTTGAATCTAACCGCCGTGGTATATGTGAGGATTTAAAAAAATAATAAAATGCATAAAGCAAGAAAAAGTTGAAAATTTTACACACATTTTAGAATATAGTCATCTCTATGTTTTGGCAAATTTTCATAATGATATGACCAATAGAAACCCGGGTGGCGCGATGATACTGGAGTAGTAAAAACCCGGGTGGCGCGGTGATACTAGGGTAGCGTATATTCCTATTTGAGTCTGACAGCCGTAGTATGGGTGGGGATTTGTTTTAAATAATTTAAATGTATTTAACATATTTTATGTAATAATCTCTTTCTTCTTCTTCTTTTTTTTTTTTTTAAATATAGCGGATGGCACAAAGGTACTAGATCCGGATTTGGTATCCGCATAATAGCATCGTACCAAACTTTACAGGTGCGAGATCGAGGAAAACAGGAAAAGGCTAATATGCAATAAAAACATAAAATTTTCGTATGAAATTTGCACAGATGTTGTAAAATGTTATTTTAAAGCAACTTGTGAAATTTCATACAAATACGACTTGAAATTATACGGGTGGCGTCTTCAAACCCCGGACGGCGTCAAGTCCCTCACCGGTGAGATCTTGAAGTGAATTTTGACAAGAAATATCTTTAAAAAAAGATATTCAACAAACTGAACTCCTACAATCTAATAATAGACTGTATTTCCGGGAACCCAGATGTATTCTTAAAATAGTGATCATGCAGTCTATTTATATACATTCTGTACACACTGACATGGTTAATTTTACTTATTACAAAAAGGGGTCAAAGGTATGTTATTGTATATGTAAGATTCATAATGTTTGTTGGTTAGATCCGTATTGATAAAGTAAGACCCCCTAATTGATAGGAAAGTATGTGTTAATCATAATATATGGGTTAACTTCCACCTCCTCCGCATACTACATGATCAACAGGTTAAAGTGGGCGAGTCCACTTCTGCAGATTTGCAGGGGGGATTTTGGTCTAAAAATAAACATCGAAATCGATTTTATACAGCTACGCCGAAAAATGGATTTAAACATCAAAAATATAAAATATATCAATGAAATTTGCACATATGATGTAAAATGCTATTATAAAGCTACTTGTGAAATTGTATACCTATACGACCAGTAATAAAGCGGGTGGCGCTATAGAACCCTGGATGGCGCATGGATGGCGCATAATCCTGGATGGCGCTTTTTGGTAGGACCGAAATCGAAAGTATAGACATTACGGACTTTTTTTTTTCCAGTCAGTATACATTTCAATTTAATTACACCAACAGATTGAGATTTAGGAAATTTGAATTATCACAAAGGACATATTGTATCATTAGGTAGGACGAAACATTTTACTAGTCTAGTTAAAATCTGTTTGTTTTTTATCATTTATGAATTCAGCATGATAGCTTCCGGGAAAAGCGATCAGACATTGTATTTAAAGCACGTAGTGATTACCAGAAATTTGACTTATCACAATAAATTATAATGTTGCATGGATTGGAAAAGTTATAAATGATCAGATATTAACGTGTATTATGATTGTGTGTCATTTAATATTGTAAGTGATTATAATTTGTTAATTTCATTATTTTGCCCTAAATAGATGTATGCGGTCACCCTAAATACCGACAGGAACCGTCAGGAACCGACAGGAACCCCAAAATACCGACAGGAACCGTCAAGAACCGTCAGGAACCGACAGGAACCCTAAATACCGACAGCTAGTGTAAGTGTTTGGCAAATTTTCTTTCTTCTTATTTATTTATTGTTTATTTTATTTTAGTTTTTGGTTATATATGATTCTTAATGTTCTTTTATATTATTGTTTTGATTATATATGATTCTTGGGATTGTGTTGTCTTTGGGGGACTATGTTTTTGTAGTGTTTTCATGCTTATATGTATGTACTCCTCTCTCTCTCTCTCTCCCCCCTCTCTCTCCCTCCCTCTCAAGTACAATATATTTTTAAGAAAGGACAGTGCCACTTTAATGAAAGTGGTTAGTTTTCATGGTGTAGACAAATGTGTACATATTATTTCTTCATCATGTGAACTAGTAACTGCAATTAAAAGGCTCATTCACTGCAGTTGTGAAAAAAACAGTGACACATTCAAGCATCTTATTTACAGGCACTTATGAAAACAATAACATTCAAATGAAGGGAAAGCAAGAGCTTCCATTTATTAAAAAGCATTTAATTTTACTCTAGGAATGCAGCACAACAGAATTCATCACTTTACTGTGTTGTTAAGAACTTACATCTGCTCTTTATGTTATTTAACAGAAGGGAGATAACTCGTGAAATTATTTCTAGTACATACGACTGGTTATCTCCCCTTGATGATGTTTTTTGGATTTAGTTTTCTTGTTTTTTTGTTGTTGTCTCCTTAAGTGATTTATATTTCATTATACTTCGTGTACTGGGTTGGCAGCCATTTCTCATTCAGGTCTTGGATAGCCTTTCCTATTCTATCAGCTGCTTTCTGCTCTAAGCTGGAGGTCAAATGTCCATTTTAACTAATATGTACCAGCATTGCCTGTCACCCATTTAGGCATCATTTGACCCTTCTGCTAGTCCATGATCATGCTGGGGTGTTTGACTCATGGTTAGGAGTTTGAACCTTATGATACAGCTTGTCATGGGTGTGATTTAATGTAAGATGTAGTTGCAGTTAGTGCATTTCAGGCAGGAGATGCTTTTTTTTTCTCAATCCCACCCATAAATTAGGCTGATCACAGCTGATTGACCCTTGAATATGACCTTAATATACATCATCATAGCCCATGGAAGTCATCTCACCTTCCACAAGTTTTATGCCCAAAGTTAATGTTGCATTCTGATGAGAGGCCTAGATGTGGGTCCATGTTAGCCGAAGACGCCTGTGCTGTTTTAGGAGTGGACTTTCTTCGCCTTACGGATTGGTCCTCAGTATCAAAGGCCTCTCTGCTGCAGTCAGTATGTATCATGTAGGTGTCCATAGATGAAGAGTCAGTCAGTTTCAAGTCTTTGCTCTGTGGAATATGGCCAGTTTTTAAGTGTGCAGCCATGTCACCTCTCATTGCGTTGAAGAAATTTTTTTTTTGCTTAAATGTTGATATTTTTATTCGGAGTTTGGTGAAAATCAGCCCTATATATACTGAGAATGGTCTCCAGAGAATGCAGACATCTTCCAGGGATGCTGACAATGGCACATGAAAGATACAATGACAACTGCATGTCACCCTTTGAAGTTTTGTATTACCCCGGTGAGATGGGGCCATCTGGCATTTGGCCATCCAGACCCCCTGAAGTGCCTGCATTGTCCTGTTTCATAACAAGATATCTCCACAGTCTTTTATAGTAGAATGGTCAACTATATCTTATTTTAAAGACAAAAGTATATTCTTTCAGATGAACAAAAATTTGAAAGGGTGAGAATTTTAATTTTTTTTATATTGTTGTTTTTTCAACATTTTAAAAAATCCAATAATGTTACTAAAAATAGTGACAAGTTTACTGAGTAAAGAATAAGGTTTTATTTCCAGTCGTTTAACATTTTCTAGTGCAGATAGAACACACATTTTTTTTATTTCATATCCCAAAAATAAGGAAGTTATTAAAATTTCAGTGTTGGCCATGTAAGCTAGACTGCATTTGTAACTGCAGTTATTTTGGGTATACACCTATCTTACATAAAATGCTGTATTTTGATAAAATGAAAGAATATTTTGCTACAAATTCATACAATGGCTCAGTATACATTGTGCATCACTTTTAGACACTTTTTGAATTTTTTTGTACTAAATAGGACTAAGACCACAGTTACCTGCCCTTGGTTACCCTGCATGCAGATGTGCCTACAGTACACAGAAAATAGTGACCCCTTTATGCAGATGTCATTTCTGGTCTCCAGTAAATAAAAAAGAGGGTCAATAGGTCAGGATTTTTTTTTTACATGAAATGAAAGGTAAGAAAAGTGAAATATTTTTTAAAGATGGAATTTAGGTAAAAAAACTTTAACTTAAGGTGGGTTGTTAAAAAAGAGGGTCGATCGGGCGACCAGAATGGAACTATTTGTTTTTTTTGGGGGGTGGTGGGGGGGGGGCCTGACCGGGCCTTTTGCTTACAGGGCGAATGCTCAACCGATTGAGCTACCCGGCCACATACACATCTATCTCCCCTGTTGTGAGTACTAGATAACTCAATTGTGTGTCACGCTTATCAACCATATGCACCCTTGAAAGGTCAAGGTCACAGCAGTTAGAAATTGTCTGTGGTGCTCATAGGCTACATCATTGTGTCTGCTCTATAAATCCCATATCAATGGATGGATTTTCATAAAACTTTATGGAAGTGTTTGTCATAACCCAAGGGTGTGTCTTGCACATCAACCATGTGCGTCCTTGAAAGGCCAAGGTCACTTGGGTTGTAAGAAATTCTCATTGGTATTTATAGGCTTCATCGTTGTGTCTGCTCTATAACTTCAATATCTATGGATGGATTTTCATAAAACTTTACAGAGGTGTTTGTCATTACAAAAATGTGTGTCGTGTGCATCAACCATATACACGCTTGAAAGATCAGTGCAGTTTGTGGATTATAACACATTTCCATTATTTTTTTGTTGTTTCTATCAGGCACAAATTCTTCATGTGTTGTTTTCACTGGTGGGGACTCCTGACAATATTGCTTGCTATATTGACAAATCCTTGTTAGATGATATTTTACAGGTTTCATTGCTATGAATATTTCGCAGCTTTGAGCTATTGTGGCTTACCATCTCACCAACCCCCAGTAAAATGTTTTTATTTTTACAAGGCAACAAATTATTTTGAAATTATTTAAAAAATGTAATGAATTTAAACATTGTTTTATTATGGCAGTGATTGGCCTACATATATAGGCAGAGATATAATGACCTAAACTTATGTTTCAGGTCCCATTGCTTTCAACAGCTTTGCTGTTGGGTTAGCTCTGTAGCGATGTGGTTAGAATGTTGGTCTACTGACCAAGGGGTCTAGGGTTCGATCCCTGACAGAGGCCGAATATCCCCCCCTTTAAATTTCTTCATTATATATTTAATTGTGTACCAATTTTCGTTAATATTACTGCAATAATTTCAATTGAAATGATACTTGGTAAAATAATAATGGGTTCAACCATATTATTAGCTTAATGTAATTCAACCATATTAGCTTGTCTGTTTCTTTTTTTCTTTTCTTTTTTCAAAGAAAAAAAAAGTCGAGGAATTGTCATTTTGTCAAAAGCTTCAACCTTGGTCATAACTTCTAATTTTCAAACTGCCTGTCATCAATACTTCACATACTTGTACACTATCACAAGAACTACATTCACATCAAGGGCTGTAACTCTTAGGTCCATTTTGACCAAATGTGTGTCCTTTTAAAAAATTAAATAAAAAAACACAGTTAAAACATTAAACCTTGGCCCCAACTGAAATAAAATCATAAAGTGACAGAATATTCATAGGACTATTTGGGCCACACTTTCTTTGGTGTCATTCATTCCATTTGCTCTTATGTGGCCTATAATTTGCTCTTATGTTGCTAGAAATAACAAAAGATGAGCCACATCATGTTTCCATTTATGAGAACGTCTGTCCATCTGTAACACTTTTCTGACCGCTCAATATCCCCTTAAACTTTTGATGGATTTTTAGCTCACCTGAGCACTTGTGCTCAGGATGAGCTTTTGTGACCGACTTTTTTGCTGTCGTCTGTTGTGCGTTGTTTGTTGTCAACAATTGTTTGTGAACACTCTAGAGTCCACATGTTTGACCAAATCTTTATTAAAATTGGTCAGGTAGTTTGTCTGCATGATATCTCTGCTGACTTTGAAATTGGGTCATGTCGGGTTAGGTTAAATTTGGTCACGTGGGGTCAAAAACAAGGTCACAGGTCAAATCTTAGAAAAATATTGTGAACACTCTAGAGGTCACAGTTTTAGCCCAATTGTCATAAAATTAGGTCAGGATGTTTGTCTATATGATATCTCGGATGGGTAATTGGGTCACATGGGGTCAAATACAGGTCACAGTCAAATCTTAGAAAATTTGTGAACATCTAGAGGCACAGTTTTAGCAAATTTCATAAAATTTAGTCAGGATGTTTGTCTACATGGTATCTTGGATGAGTGATAAATTTGGTCACGTGGGATCAAAAACAAGGTCACAGGTCAAATCTTAAAAGAATATTGTGAACACCACAGAGGCCACAGTTTTTGCCTAATCTTCATTAGGTCAGGATTGTTGTCTACACGATATATCGGAAGAATTCGAAATTTGATTATGTCAGGTCAAAAACTAGGTCACCAGTTCAAATCTTAGAAAAACATTTTGAACATTCTAGAGGCCACAGTTTTAGCCCAATCTTCATAAAATTTGGTCAGGATGTTTGTCTACATGATATCTTTAAATATTTGGAAAATGGGTCATGTGAGGTTAAAAACTAGGTCACCAGGTCAAATCTTAGAAAAATCCTTGTGAACACTGTAGAGGCTAAATATTTGTCCAAGTCTTCATGAAACTTGATAAGAATGTTGTCTGCATGGAATACCAGATGAGTGCAAATTTAGGTAGGATAGAATTCTAGGTCACTTAGTCGAAAACATTGCAAACATTTTAGTCATCATGCCTAACACAGCAGTCTTACTCAGGTGAGCAACACAGGGCCATTTGGCCCTCTTGTTACTAAACTTTCGTCAAACGTTCACCTCAAAATCCTACTGTTCCAGGCTGGATTGAACTCTCAACTCTTGGAATGCAAGTTGGACAACTTCATGTAACCAAAATACAAGCTCTATTCCAAGGAATTGCAATTACCATTTTATACCTTTCACCACACACATAATAATAATAATAATGATAATAATTATCAAACTGCCGTCTGTACATTGCCCATGCTGAATTCCATTGAAAACATGGTATTTTCCATGGAATCAATCAAAATGTAGGAAAGATTCCATGGAATATTTTCAAATGCTGGAAATATTTTCCAACACAGCATGGAAAAGGCTGGACTATATTCCATTCTAGGCTGGAGAGCATGGAAATATAGGCTGGAACATGGAAAGGTGGAATATTAGAACTTAGTCTTTTTTCAGGGCATGATAACGCTGGAAAAAAATTTTTAATAGAAATTTTTCAGTTTTAAAGGCGAACCTGAAGTGCTGAGCAGATAATTGCACTCAGAAAAAAAAAATTCTTACAAATTGCCAACTTAAGTTAGTGTAAACCCCTGAATAATATATAATGATAAGTCATAAATGAATGAAGATATTTTCAATTTAACCAATATAAGCAAAAGCAAAAAGTTGTGTTGTATAAATCAAAATACAAGTGTAAGATTTTTTTCATATTAAACAAACAATCCATGCAATATTTGTTACATTGTATGTACACTTGTGTACAACTAAACTTGTTACTTATCAATGCTATGAAGTTTCATCCAAATCAAAGCTTTGGGATTTGTGGATATTAAGTATGAAAAAGACTGCTTCAAAAATACAAAGGGCCATTATGAGTATTTCTTTGGATATTCTTGCAGTTTTAAAAGAGCATGATAATGGCAAGATATAGCAGCAACATTAAGAGAAGGAGGATCATTTACGTGCAGCAGAGGCTAGCGTTGGAGGATAACAACTTAAATAGATTAATCAAAAGGTATGTACTGAAAAATCCATTTATAATTGTATGTCTTTCTTAGTCTGAATTTAACAATAAAACACCACTTTATAAAATGCTGCACTATGTACAAAGCTTAATTCGATTGACAGCTTTTGAATTGGTAATACCCCCCGTACAACGAAGTTGTAAGGGGGGTATACTGGATTCAGCTTGTCTGTCTGGCTGGCTGTCAATCTGGCTGTCGGCTTTTTTGTCCCGGCTGTAACTCAAAAAGTAAAAAAGGCATCAAGATGAAACTTCATAGTGGATAGATCTCATTGAGGGGAGTGTAGTGACCAAGAACCATAACTCTCTGTCGTGTAATTTTGGAGTTATTGCCCTTTGTAAATTTTCATACTTGATTTTTGTCCGGGCCGTAACTCAAAAAGTATAAAAGGCACCAAGATGAAACTTTATAGTGGATAGATCTCATTGAGGGGGAGTGCAATGACCAAGAATCATAACTCGCTGTCGTGTAATTTTGGAGTTATTGCCCTTTGTAAATTTTTATACTTATTTTTGTCCGGCCGTAACTCAAAAAGTATAAAAGGCACAAGATGAAACTTCATATGTGGATAGATCTTATTGGGGGGGGGGGGGGTGCAGTGATCAAGAACGATAACTCTCTGTCGCATAATTTTGGAGTTATTGTCCTTTGTAATTTTTATACTTAATTTCTGTCCGGGCCGTAACTCAAAAAGTATAAAAGATATCAAGATGAAACTTCATATGTGTATAGATCTCCTTGAGGGGGCGTGCAGTGACCAAGAACCATAACTCTCTGTCACGTAATTTTGGAGTAATTGCCCTTTGTAAATTTTCATACTTAATTTTTGTCCGGGCTGTAACTTAAAAAGTATAAAAGATATCAAGATGAAACTTCATATGTGGATAGATCTCATTGAGGGGGCGTGCAGTGACCATAAACCATAAATCTTAGTCATGTTATTTTGGAGTTATTGCCCTTTGTAAATTTTCATACTTAATTTTTGTCCAGGCCGTAACTCAAAAAGTATAAAAGGCATCAAGATGAAACTTGAAACAAGAACTGTAAACTTCATTCCTGTGACAAAGCAACATGCGTGGGGTATTTGCGCTATTACAATGACAGTTCTAGTTTGAACAGTTTTGCTCTAACAATTAAAAAAAGGTTCTGCGTCTCGAACATGTAGTAACAAAAAGTTAAAAACCTGATCTCTGCATTAACATGTAGAAGGAAACATCAAACCTATTCAAAGTCCTACTTATATTCAGACTAAATTGCCTATGTATTGATCACACATACTGCCATATGTCCTTGACATGATACAAAGGCCTCATTCCAATATCCTTGTTTTTGTTTTGCTTACCAGAGCACAACATGCTCAAGGTGAGCTATTAGGATCACCCTGCATCCGTCATCAGCAATTTGCTTTAAACGACATCTCCTCTGAACCTGCGAAGAAGATATTGATGAAACTTGCCATGGATCATCTGTTGGTGAACATCCAAAAAAGTTGCTAAGATAAACTTGATCCATGCAGAACTCTTGTTGCCATGGCAACCAACAGAATTTTACATTAAAAACTTAAAAAATCTTCTCCTCTGAAACCGATGGTAAGAATTTCCTCTGGCACAAATTGTCACCTCATGACTGTATACCATTGCTAATATGAAGTGGATTCCTTAAAAAATGAGGCCCTTATAGGGCGTTGGCTAATTTCCTTTTCTAATTCTTCTATGAAGCCATAATGGCGAGAATTTAAATTATATTCTGTTTATCGAAAATTTCAAAAAACATTCTTCTTTGAAACCAGTGGTCAGAATATAATTTCATTCAGCACAAATGGCCACCTCATGACTGTCTACTATAATTGCTAAAATAAAGTTGATCCCTTTGAAAATGAGGCCCCTTGGGATTTTTCTAACTTCCTTAAATATTCCTAGTTTCCTTATATGAGTCAACATCAATTTTCGTCTAAATCTGACTTTGGTAAATGTAAAAAAATGACTGTTATCAATTCAAACGTTTATTAACTATATGAACATTAGGAACCAAACAGAATGTGGAAGTTGAATATGCCACCTAAATAAGCAAAAGTTTTTTTAAAAAAAGCTCGAAATGCAATGTGTCGCTGTTTGAGTCCTTCCTGTAACAATTTCTATATCCAACTTAATTCTCTTACTATTTAAGAAATATTACTTATACTTTGTAGGCATATTAAAGTAATGATTATTTGCTGATAATATGCAAGAAATAAAGAAAAAGACATAAAATGTAAATTCTATGTATTTCTACAACCTTGAATGAATTTTTTAGGCTTTTTGGCAGGTAAAATATTCAGCTATTACATATTTACCAGCAAATATATCATTCTCATGTTATGTGGTGCCTAGGACAATGGCAATGTGTCAAACTTCCACATTTTTTATTTTGGAAGGTGCTTACTCTGTAATTTTATTTTGTAATATAGTGATCGTTACAGGTAGGATTTACTCGTTACATGTGTGACATAAAATGTTACAGACAGGACAAATTGATAAGGAAAATTATGTTTTGGTGTTCGTTTGGTGTTGTGAAGTCAACAATTGCATATGTTGCATTTAAAGATTATATCTTAATTAGAAAATTTGGTTTCATATCATGAAAGGTTCTTAAACACTTCAGTATCTGACAATTTTGTTACAGGAAAGACCAAATGTTACAGAAGTGACATACTAAACCATGACCACAGTCATAGTTTAACAATTATTGCAATATCTCTTAACTCTTAGAAGAACTTTAAAAACCAAAATGATGAAAATTGTACAAATGACATGATTTAATGATTCTAACCAGTGGGTAGAGTGAGGGCATCAACAAGTTAATCCAAACTCTTTAACTTGGTTGCACAGTGGAAAATGTTTTTCAAGGTTTAACTTTGGCAGTTGGGTCCCGGATATGAAATTGCTGGGGAACAGGGTACCAATGTTAAACATTGTGCAACATTTTCTTTCTGTAATCTGGATCTCGCTTCATTTTTCATAAAGCATTAAAATATTTCAACACATTGTATGCTAGGATACAAAATAGCTGCCTTGATTTTGTCAGCTCATTTTGAAAAATGACTTTTTTTTTCCAAAAAAAGACAAACTGACTGAAAGTAATATTAGGTCCCACATATGAGGGAAATTGTTTGCAATCTTATAAAAGTACTGCTATATTGGTATCAGGCATAAAATTGGTTAACATCTGCACCTTTTTGTTCAAATAGGTAAATTAAAATAGCTGAAAGACAAACAATTTAAAATTCTTAACATCCAAGTGTTTAACAAAACTGTGTTAGCATCCACATGCAAGCTTCCAGTGTGCTTATACATACACAGTGAACCCTTGTTACACCGAGAGTGTTTGTTATGAACTATTGTATAATAAGTAAAATATAAAAGGATTAATATGGCTAATTTCGAAAGAGCATCAATAATAGACTGTTAATGCAGGACACAAGAAGTACAGACAGGTCCTTGTGAGTTTTCTGCACTTCAATGGCATTCCTATGTATCTGTATTGAGCGCTCAACTGTCTTTAATAACTGTTTTAGATACTTATTTAAAAGTCATTTCAGAGCTTTTAAGACATTTTGTATGTGTTTATATGCTTAAATATATTTTACGGGTATAACGAGGTAAGCAGTTTAACCAAAGGTGGTAAAACGAGGGTTCACTCTATATGTAGTCACACAGTAGAGGATGGATTCATGTAGCACTTAAAATGGAAATTGTCATCAGGCGTTATGAAATTCAGACAAGGATCGCCAGAGGCTTTCATTCACTGTATAATGAGAAAATGATGACTGAATCTTAACTGGCTCTGGTATCAAGGATAAAATGTTACTGTAGTCATACCAGCACCTGTCATGCAATTTTCTTAGCCCCCCCCCCAAAAAAAAAACAACAAAAAACAAAAAAAAAAACAGTTTGTATTCTTTCTACCAACCTGGTGCATACTTTGTACAAATAGATCATCAACACCAACACTAATCCTGGATAAAGTCTATTCATGTATCTTACAACTACATACTTTCCAACACAGAGTGCTGGTTCTGGTATATTCCTACTAGTCTCCTGGACTCCCTGACTCATACTCTTCCTAGCCCCATAACTTTCACTCTCCGCGGCCCCCTGACTCATATTCACCTCAGTCCCCTGACTCTTACTGACCTCAGCCCCCTGACTCTAACTGACCTCGGCCCCAAGACTCTTACTTTCCTCAGTCCCCTGACTCTTACTGACCCCCCCTGACTCTAACTGACCTCGGCCCCGACTCTTACTGACCTCAGCCCCTGACTCTTACTGCCTCGCCCCTACTCTAACTGACCTCGGCCCCAAGACTCTTACTCTCCTCAGTCCCCTGACTCTGACTGACCTCGGCCCCAAGACTCTTACTCTCCTCAGTCCTCTGACTCTTACTGACCTCGGTCCCCTGAGTATTACTTTCCTCGGTCTCAATTCCTTTACTCTTCGTCTTCTTTACCCATTCACTAGTATTCGCCTTGGGTCTCTGACTCATTCTTTTCTTTACCCCCTCACTCGTACCCCCTTGATCGCCTGACTCTTTAATTCCTCTGCCATTAACCTTTGTTCCTTTCCCTTCACTCTTCCCTCTTCTTTTCTCCTCTCCCCCATTAATCCTAATGTTCTCTGTTCCTTTTATCTTTTGTCCCTACACTCTTACTTTTCTCGGATCCCTGACTATTACTAAGCTTAGCCCCCTCACTGTTACTCTCTTCTATTCCAGTGCTTGTAGGTTCCTCAAAGCTCACATTCTCAAACCTCACATCAGTTTTACATTCAAGGTCCCCCGCTTTATTGTTAGTTTCGTCTACATATACTTCCACAGGCAGAAGTACAACGAAATGATTTGGAACCAAATTTCCTTCTACCATATCATCTCTGGTACTTGTCCACATTATTAAGACAAGGGCATTGCTGCACCTGACCTGTCTTGGAAGAATTAACCGGTTAATATCTTTTCGGACAGTTGGGCATCCTAGCTTTGGATAAACTGAAAGAATTGCACATTTCAGTACACTTGCTAATGAATGAATTTGCCAAATACCCATGAAGCTTCCATTTGCCCTTATTTTCATAACTTCCATTTCATAAATTGTTTTAATAAAATCATCATTCAACGTCATTCCTGGTTCATACATGTCTGAGTATTGAGCATATTGTTTTGCGAAGTTATCACCACTTTTTTTCTCATCAAGTCCTTGTGACAAGAAATCATTGTATAGGTACATGTTTTCATGAAGTACCATCTCTATGATGATTCCGACTCTTTATTCAGCTGTTCTCTCAATTAAACCATATGCAAACACACTACCACAAGAGGGCAAGCAGTTTCCATCTGTTGCCACCTCGCAGGGATAAACTCTTTTATTGCCAGTAATTGGTATGACCTCAGGCATGTGGTCCATGGCTGTTGCGTCAACTTCAAATCTGTTGCCAATAATACTTACACACTGTGCGTTTACATCTTTCAGCTTCTTTTCAATAACTTTACATTTCATCTTCATCTGTATGGAAAGATTTGCAGACTTGAAACTGTTTTAAGTACTTTTCATACTCTTTCTCTGACACTGAACTGAATTCATGTGCCTTCTTCTCACCCCTTTCTTTTTAGCTCGACTATTCGAAGAATATGAGAGCTATTGTAGTCGCTCTGGCGTCGGCGTTGCAGCTTTTGGTTAAAGTTTTGCATGCAAAACTAACAACCTTATATCTCAATAACCATTTATGGTATTGACTTGAAAGTTTATAAAAATGTTCAGGGGCATCAGACAACCATTCTTGACTGAATTTATTATGAATTATGGCCCTTTTTTAACTTAGAAATTTTGGTTAATGTTTTGCATGCAATAGAAAATTTGGTTAAAGTTTTGCATGCAAGCTACTATACAGTTTGCATCTCAATAACCATTCATGGTATTGACTTGAAAGTTTATGAATATGTTTAAGGGCATCTGACGAACAAGGTAGATAACTCTTGATGGAATATATGACAAATTATGACCCCTTTTTAACTTAGAAATTTTGGTTAAAGTTTTGCATGCAAGATACTCTCATGCTTATATCCCAGTATCCAGGCATGCGATTGATTTGAAACAACTTTAATGTGTTTAGGGGTATCATACTATAAAGGAAGATACCACCTGATGGAATATAATCAAAATTTATGGCCCCCTAAGGGCCTTTTAACTTTTAATTTTGGTTAAATTTTTGCATTCAAGCTACTATCCAGCTTATATCTCAGAAATTGCTTGTGGAATTGACTAGAAGTTAAGGAGTGTCTTCAGGGGCATCAGGAAACCAAGGAGGATAACATTTGGACTGAATTTTATGCAAATTTTGGCCCTTTTCTAACTTGGATTTTTGGTTCAAGTTTTGCATGCACAGTGTTATTATGCTTATGTCTCAGTAACTAGGCATCGGGTTGATTTTAAGCTTCATAAAAATATTAAGGGGTATCAGACTATCAAGGTATATCATTTTTGACTATTATTATGTACAGGGTATGTGAAAGGCAAGAGTTGATGTAGATTTCATTTGCTTTACCAACAAGCATATTTAACAGTCGAGAGTGCTGTCCTCTGACAGCTCTTTTTTGGTTGTTTCATCTTCTGCTTCTTTGTTTTGATGAATGTTGTCTTTGTTCTTCTTAGAGTATATGTCTTTAATCACACTACATGTGAAGTTATGACATTTACATTCTTCCATTGGGTTGCATGCACAACTTAATTCTCGCCAAGCAATTTTTCCAGGTGAAAGAGCTATTACCTGATGAATTTAAAGGGTGCTAGCGACGGTTTTTAAGTTCAGTCCATCTATTCGGCTTTCTTCTAGAAGCACATCCGCTTCTCTTACTATCTTTATGTCTCTTTCAAATCTTTTACATGTTTTTAAAGTCTTCTGCAGAAGTAATGTCAGCCCCGTATTTAATGCATGTATCTGCTTTTCTTTTTACAGCACCTCCAACCGCATCTGGTACACCCTTACCGTGCCCAGAGCCAAACAAATTCAACGTAGCTCCAGTAAATCCCAACTTTCTTGTCTCTGTAGTTAACAGAAAGAAGTTAACCTTTTGCTTGTACCGTGTAGTTGGTCCATCACTTAAAAAATTCGACTGTCTGTATTTTTGGATTTTCTTGCTTGATTTCTTTTAAGACTGGCTTAATATGTGCCCAAACACCACATGGTCTATGGTTCAGATTTTCTGAAACAGTACAAAATGTCTTCGTAAGTGATAGACACCGGTATGTAAGGTAAGTTGCTTTTTTGATGGTCCAAAATGCATAGCCTGAATTTCTGAACTTATTTTGCACACAAAATTTTCTGAAAAGTCAATGTGAATAAGGCATTCATCATCCTTTGATTCTCTTTGGTTTCTGTTGTACTGGTATTGTTCTCTCACAGTGTTTCATGTATCGCCAAATTTTTTGTTGAAAGGCCTCCTTTAAGTCAGCTACTGAACCACAAATTTCTTCTTTCACTGTGATTGTAACATCTCTCTGTTCAATCTTTTGTCGCACTTTCACATTTCTAGTTTCTGTTTTGTTACGCCACTGATGCCAGTTTTTAGCTCGACTTTTCGAAGAAAATGAGAGCTTAACTGTCACTCGGGCGTCGGCGTCGGTGTCGGCGTTGCAACACAAGGTTAAAGTTTTTTTCAAACATCAATAACTTAAATACTATCAAAGGTATTCCACCCAAACTTTAAATACTTATTCACCATCATCACTTCTACCTTACTTCTAAGGCCCACAACCCTGGCTACCCTATTTTTGGAGTTATGCCCCTTTCATACTTACAAAACAGCCAAAATCAAGGTTAAAGTTTTTACAAAGTTGTATATCTTCAATACTATCTAAGGTATTCAACTGAAACTTCAAGTACATATTCACCATCATTACCTCTACCTTACTAACAAGGCCCATAACTCTTGCTGTACTACTTCTTAAGTTATGCCACTTTCATACTTAGAAAACAGCCAAAATCATGGTAATTGTTTTACATAGTTGTACTATCACATATATTTGACTGAAACTTCAAGTACTTATTCACCATCACTACCTCTGCCTTACTAGCAAGGCCCATAACCCTGGCTGTACTACTTCTTGAATTATGCCCCTTTCATACTTAGAAAACAGCCGAAATCATGGTTAATTTTTTTACAAAGTTGTATATTTTCAATACTATCAAAGGTATTCCACCATAACTTGGAATATTACAATTTCAGATTTTAGCACTGGAGTTGGCGGATCAGCACACCACATTCTCAAATTGATTCTGCATGCTAATTTCACCAATTAAAAATGTCATATTTGTTTATTGGAGGTGATAGAATAATTTCTACTATAACTAGAACATATCATCATTGATATGTACCATACTATTAAAATCCATAAAACTGTGTCTTAGCAACTGAGAAAAGTCGAGCGCGCTGTCTTATGGACAGCTCTTGTTTCTTCATGATCTTCCACTTTCTTGCTGAAAATAAGTTGTTTGTCTGAGCATTCTTCAACCCTTGAATATACACTCTTTGTCTTTGCCACACACAATACTGTTGATGATACTGTCTAACTCCTCAGAATCAACAATGTTCCCTCGTATTCATGCTTTTTCCATGTATTCATTGTTTTCACACAGTTTACACTAACGTGTTTCTATCTCTGTCTGTAGGAAAGAGGACCCCAAACGGTCTTAGTCTGCAAAATGTTGTGTAGCTAACTTTGCTCCCCTTTTCAGAGATAAATTTCAGATAGAGGGTTTTGAGACTGTCATCCATAATTCTACGCTGCTTCTTTACTTTTTGTCTAGTAAAAGTGTTTTTCACACCAGCCATCAGTCTAGAGTTACCATCTCTGGTGTAGAAGTCATGTATGCTTTTTAAAAGCCTTTGAAATAAAGACATCTTGTGTGACATTCTGATTGCATGTCTAATGTTGAACAGCTTGAACAGTTCACATTCGAGTCTATACTTTCTTAAAATTGACTCTGACAGCATTTGTGCAATGCTCTTCTTCTCACTCTTCTTAATGTTTTTGTATGTTTTTCTTATCTTGTCAATCAGCACATTGTGGGCAAACAATGTCCGTTTTGCTTTTCTTTTACTGAAGTTCCTCAAAAGCTTCCTGATTTTTTGTATCTTTATTTGGATGATCCTTCTGTTTACTTCTCTCTAGGCGCTTTTTGTACATCTGTTACTTTTTGGATAGGCCAACTAATTTTTCCTTCAACAACAGTTTGTCTCGATTACATTTCGACTTTTCGCGCTTCTTCTTTTTCTGACTATCACTTTTCTTTTTCTCATGATGGCCTAAATGTTCTTCATGGGCTGATGGGCTTCATTCAGGAGACTGTGGGGGTGTAAGAAGCACTTTCTTGAGCTGTTTCATTCGTTTTCGCAAAGCTTGCTTCATTTTCCTCCACTGTTTTCTAGCACTTCTTTTTTCACGTTCAGTCATGTCTTTGACATTCTTCTTCAACCCTTTTGCCTTACCTGCTTGATACTTCTTCCGCTCTTTTTCTAAGTATTTCTGTCTCTTCTCCGGATTTGCATCCCTGTTTTGCCTGAACTTCCGCTGACGTTCAGCATTTGACATAGCCATAGTCTGCAAAATCAAATCAAATGGCGTGTTAAGGTATAATATGTCTAATGGCTAATGGGGCTCGATATTCATTGTAATTACAAAATGTACTTTGCAAAGATCGTAAAAATCAAAAACCTCCCATGAGCAGTCCTCATGACATGACAGCCACTAACAGAATGCATCCTATGTTTTCCACTTAAATCTGACAAATATGACATCATCTTGGCTATATTTTGTGAGATTTCTAGAAACATGAATAATAATAATAATAATAAAGGCTTTATTTATAGAGGCAGCACATTTAGGTCAAGCCCAAATCTTCTCTTAAAAATGAACAGACGAGTCAAACCTGTAACAATTCCCAGTCACTTCTGTAACAAATTTTCACCAAGAGTGGTTTCATGACCAAAATAATACGTAATATTTGTATAAAATGGTAAAAGTTCTAGAGGATTAGCAGGAGTTTATTTCAACCTGAGCCGATAGAGCCACGGCGCTCGACAAGAGTCCGCAAGGCTCCTGACCGACTTGGCAAGTGGGATTTTCAGCTTACAGCCACCACATTCTGATTCTGTCACCGAATATTTTGTTTGATTGGTGCAGTTTGATCCGGTTTTATTTGTATCTATTGTAACTTTATTTTAAGCCATTATTTTCAGATTATATTTAATTCTAGCTTGTTGCTGATAGCATATTTTGCAAAACCCCATATGTAAATTAGTTGATATTTCAGCAAGAGCCACTGTGCTGTTTAGTTATAAGCAGTATGGAATTTTCTGTTTCACAACAGAACCTGAATTGTTGTTCGTGGGTGGTTTTATTCTTACCAATTTTTGTTGTTTTAACTGGTACAAGACAATTGTGTTATTTAATTGTTAGATCTAGGTATAATAAACTTTTGGGTGCATTTTGAAATGCCAGGAGCCATTTTCCCCCAGGGAGGGAGTGTGTTTCCCAGGTTTTATTATTCAATATCTCATCATGCTTCATTATTCTTAATTATATATTTTGTCTTAAACCAGTATGTTGTGTATTAAGTGTGTGTTCAGTCATGATTAGTTTCCAGTCTTGGTTATGACCTGTCTCTGTCCACTGTAAATACATGTCTAGAGTGAATGAGTGGTCTGGTCAGTTTTGGAACTGGTTGGGCAGCCTTACTACATAATCAACAACTAAAATTACTAACCAATCACATTTCATATCTTTCAACCACCTGACTAACTAAAATTACTAACCAATCACATTTCATATCTTTCAACCACCTGACTAACTGTCCAGTTAACATCACTTTGGGCTAGGTCTTGGACCTGTTAACGTCTTTGTACAGCAGTGAGCTTATTAAGAAAATTATCAATTCCTTGGTGCCACCGCCCGGTAAGTTAAATATTTAAAATGGCATTTGTAAACTTAATTATAATGTACTTATTTAGTTTCGTAATTGTTTTCTTCAAATGCCTATTTATAATTCAGAAGTGTGAATTGGTGAAATTATGAAAATTAAGGTTTAGAATTTTTAGTGTTGAAATTTATTTAAATATTGCAATTCATTTCTGTTTTGATTTTTTTTTGTTCCTTTCTTCAAAATAAAACATCACGTACACTGAACCTGCACCCTGCTAGGTTTCTTTATTTCAAACCCTGGTCAACACTTGTCTGAACCAATTGCACAAACATATTGATACAATATCTGTTGGGAAAAAAAAGATACAAGTGTGACAGATGTGACCCGATAAAAAATATGCATAGTATGTACTTACTTTTCTGGCATCAGATGCAGCTTCCTTCAAAGCGTTTCAAAATGCCGCCTTTTCTACTTGTACAAAAGGAAGTTGACATAGTGTTTTAAGGGAGATTACTCTCAATAGACTCAGGGATCAGTTATTATTTTGCATTTGTGCATCTTTGTTACAGGACAGACGCTTATCCTGGGGACAGTTAAATTGTGAACAATATCAGTAGCAAGTGTTAAAAAAAGAAATTTAAGTTATGCTTTTGTTGTGTAAATAAGACCTTAGTCAATGAAATCTCAGCAGATTTTAGTAGCTGTAATACATTTTCTACCTATTATGGACCAGAGTATATGAGCGACACTGATCTTGAACAGTCCAAATATGGTCAATGCAGGGTAATAAAATGGGTGGGAAAAGCCTCCGAAGTTGTTATTAAGTAAAAGTATACATGATTTATAAAGAACTTGACAGTCTCTTTCTGTTGGAACAGTAAAGTGCAGCTTTTTGTACTATTTTCAATGCAAAATTCTAGAAAGACAGCGATTTAGAAGAAATTTGATATTGACTCATATAGCTCTATATAGAAAATTTAAGAAAAAATCTTCCCGTATGTAGGCAATGGCCAGAATTTTTAATTTCATTTAGCACAAATGGTCACATTACGTATTTTTAACATAATTGCTAAATTAAAGTTGATTCTGTGAAAACTGAGACCCCTAGGTTGCCTGCTTGTTTCCTAATATATACTGTATTTGGAAAATTTCAAAAATTTTCTTCAGTGAAACCAATAGTCAGAATTAAATTTCCTTTGGCACAAATGGTCACCTCATGACTGTCTACAATAGTTGCTAAAATTAAGTTAATTCCTTGAAAAATTAGGCCCCTTTGGGGTCAGCTAGCTTCCTTATATACTAGTATGTAATATATGAAAAATTTCAAAATACCATTGATTAGAATTAGTTTTTTCTGGCATGTATGGTCACCTGAAGGCTGTCTACCATAATTGATAAAATAAAATTGATCCCTTGAAAAATGAGTCACATAGGTGGTCCGCTTGTTTCCTATTTAAAATTTCAAAAGTTTTCCCCTTCTCCAACTGCAAAATAAAGTTGATCCCTTGAAAAATGAGTCATAGGGGGTCATCTTGTTGCCTTATATGTTCTATGTAGAACATTTTAAAATTCTTCACTTCTGGAACTAATGTTCAGAACTAATTCTTTTTTTTGCACCAATTATTACCTCGAGGTTTTTATACCATAATTGCGTAAGCATTTCCTATCCCTTGAAAATGGACTAACCTAAGAATTCTTTTATCTGAAAATTGAATGTGGTTGCTGTTGGAGGAAACCAGATAAAATCAAGTGATTTGAATCATTTTAAATAAGCTGATGTACTCTGGTGAACGATCTAAGGTCATATGACCATCTTGTTTCATTCAAGAGTAAAAGAAGAATGCGCTAAAGAGCATGCAACAAAAGAGTGCAAGTCCTGTAAATCCAAGGGGGACACCAAAGCTACGGCTTGCTGCACCACATGCAACGAGCTCTTGTGCATTACTTGTGAGAGGGCCCATCGAGGTTCAGAAGCAACGGGAGGCCATGTGTTGACGACTTTGGATGGTTCCAACATTTCTCCATTAGATCTGTCTTATTCTAAAGGCACTGCTGACACTGCCAGGTAGACAATATTCCTAATTATTGTTGAAAAACTGTATTGTCATCTCGTGAATTTTGCAACAATGCAATACTTATGTAGCTTTTAGTTGTGTACATAATATTTGTTAAAAAAATAAGTGTGTTACAGTCACGGAAATAAAACTGTAAACGATTGCATGTTACCCATGAAATTAACTAAACATGTCACTTGACAGACACGACTTATAATAGCACAATTACACACACAGGTGTGGAGAGCTAAAATCGATTGTATAAAAATAGTAACTTGTACATATACATGTACTAAGAAACGTCTCTTTATTTTTCAATTTCTTCAATCTATAAATAGACAGGGGCGTAGCCAGCGAATTTTCAACTTATAGGCCCATAGAATGAGTAAGGGCCTCCCCCTTCCCCCGAAACCGGAAACAAGCGGAGATTAAAAAAGAGCAAAATGCGTGTTTCAAAGTATTTTCAGGGAAAAGCAACAAAAACAATCAAAACAGTCTATTAAATAGTCCACATTTGTGTACCCATAATTTGTGATATCGTTCTACTTTCGATTTATTGTGACAACCAGTACAAAAATGGCATGTCGCACTGAGCGGCCCATTGATGGGACTATCTATTTAATAGAATCATTTTAAGCCGTGAATTGATTCGATAGAGAATCTACGGAACACTATATACAAACTGTAAATTATTATAAAACTTGAACTTACTCCCATTCCAGTTTGTAGTTGTATGTTTGGGACTTTTGAAAACGTCATTTGACCAACTGGTATGCCCGAGCCTACAGGGCCTAATAGTAACTAAGCCACTGATAGATACTGCGACGTATCAAGCTTACACCAGACCGTACTGTTGGATTCACCTAAAACTGCGAATTGTGCTTCCACGCAAATAGACCCACGTAGTAAAGGCAGTTTATAAATATGACCGAAGGTTGGTGACATGAGCATGCCAATGTGTTTTTATCATTGTTGAAACATTGTATTATAACTTCAAAAGAGCTATCGTAGATTAAGCGTGTAAAAAAAAATGAATATTCTACTTTGACTTTCATCAAACAAAGCATTTTCGGAAATTGCAGTTTTACGGATATGTATTTTTATCGCAAAAAGTCATATAAATTGCCAAATTAACAACTGTTGACAACTTAATGGTGCGTTAAATCATTTTATTTACGTTACTCAAACATATCAGTGACAATCATGCATAACCCGTTATCCTTTGAACGCTTTTACAAGGGCAAAATGGAAGAACCCATCACTATAGTTTGTGTAATACAGTAGACTCGACCGTAGGTTAACGCGTGACGTTACAAGCACTATTATTGATTAGCAAAACGTATCGACGATTCCAGTGAAAGGGTAGTTTATGGTTTTATTTCCTCTGCTGTATATGTATGCCTTATTATCTGTTTAGTTGTTGTTTTTTTAAGCTCATCTGAGCACGAAGTGCTCAAGGTGAGCTTTTGTGATCATCCTGCATCCGTCGTCGTCCGTCATCAATAATTTACTTTAGACGACATCTCCTCTGAAACCGTTTGGCAGAATTTGATTAAATTTGGCAGGGAAGTTCCTTGGGTAAAAAATGCTAAAAAAACAGCTTGATCTATGTGGAATTCTGGTTGCCATGGCAACAGAAAGAAAAAAAACTTTAAAAATCATCTCCTTCAAAACTATTGGCCTGATTTCAAAATGATTTGGTACAGATGTTAAAATTATTCTGATCGGGAAAAAACCATGGCCGCCTATGGCGGGGCAAAATTTGCCTTATATGTGTAAAGTGAACTGTTTAAACGACATCTCCTCTGAAACCACTGGACACCATTTGATTAAATTTGGGGGATGATTTGGGGTTAATGTGAT
>CM037792.1:22205238-22246059 GCA_021229015.1 Solen grandis | reverse complement strand
ACTATTCTAGCATATCTTGTTATATATATATTGTCTGAAATGATTAATTTGAACAGTTCCTTAACTTATTACACCAGTTAATAATAAATAAAGATTTGAACATGAAACATGTAATATTGAAGAACTGGTAATGAATTCCATGATTGAATTATAATGTTTCAAAATAGGCATGGTGTATATACTTATTTTTTTCTGAAATATTTTACTAAAATGCCTGGTTTAGTTACATCAAACATATTTTATGGCAGTTTTTTTTTTTTCATTAGGTATTTTACTCCTTTTCCGATAATAATGAATGTTAATTAATTAAGGACATCAAACATATATCATTGCGGCCTTTTTTTCTTCTTATCTTGGTTAATTAACACTATCCGTATTTAGCATTATTTTCATGTTCACACCTTTATTTATTAACTGGTGTTATTAGTTAAGGGACTGTTCAAATTAATCAATTTAAACAGGGGTGGCCTTTATTAACATGTATTAAACGGGCGTGAAAAGGTCCCGGAAAAATATGGGTCCTACTAAATGAAAGTTTTCCAGCTGAAGTTAGTGGATAATTCAGTCTAACTTGTAATATCATGATCACTTATATATATAATACAAATAAAAGAAAAATATAACTTGCATTTTAACATTGCTCTTTTATAACATTCACTGAGCTTGACTAGAATTATATTAAGTGATAGATATACATCAACTAAAATACAAGATAGCAATTTGATATAATACACTGGTTATCGTAATTTGGTGATGAGTGTAGATCTTGTATATATTTTCACCTCCTGTACAAAACTGATCGATTTGTCGCGTATATTTCGTTCCAGTATGATGTCAATATAATCGATTTATGCATGTGCATTATCAAATTTGATATAACTTATTTACAGATATTGAAAAGGTATCTCTTACTTTATTACTTTATAGTAATTAGAGGCACATATTTTTATTATCATTCTTTGTTAACATGTTTGTCATCACCATCATTATATTCATCAACATCAGCAGCAGCTGTAAACTCGTTATCATCATTATCATAAGTATATACAGAAAATCGATCGATCATCATATCTTTTCACTTTGAATGATGATTTCTTTCGTGTAATGCAGTAGTATCTTTATTGACATGCATGATATATACCGGTATTCTTAAAATCTTATTCACCGGAGAATGTATACCAAGTATAATGACATGGGGTACGGACAACTACCCCTTAGGACAACTGTCTTCTTTCTTTCTTTTTCTTTTTTTATTGTAATGGCTAGCTATCATTTTCTTATTATTATGGCTATATTTTAGACCTTATGGTCTTCTTTTGTGTTACCTTTTTTCGCTAGATGCATATCTAATGTAATAAAGTAATTATATAATTATAATTAATAAATATTTCTTCATTTATTTATTTACCTATTTCAAAGTTACAGTTGTATCATTTACTAATTTATTATTATTTTTATTATTTTTTGAGGGTGGTGCGTGATAACAATTTACAAAGTGTGATGAGTAAAATAAAAAAAAAAAATCTGTAATTTTGAGATGAAACCCCAAACTAGTACAGGAAAAAACTAAAACCATGAAAATTATTTCAGAATCGAATAAATAATAGTAAACATATTTTTTTACCTTCTTCAAAGAAAACAGTACCTGCACAGATTCAAGTCATTCTTATTACTTAAATATAATCAATATTTTATAATTATATTTTCCTTTGAAATACTGGTATATTGATGTTTATTTATTATTTACCCAGAAGATAATCTATGAATGGGTGTAGGACAAAAGCCCACTAGGACATAAGCCCACTAGGACAAAAGCCCATAGGACATAAGCCCACTAGGACATAACCCCACTAGGACATAAGCCCATTAGGACATAAGCCCACTTTTAATAATAATTCAGTATATAATTAAACATTTAAAGTTTTTAGAGATATTAATCATCTCTCTCTCTCTCTCTCTCTCTCTCTCTCTCTCACGGAAATGCAAGAAGGCAGATATAATTATAAATGTTTAATAATTCCAGTAGTTTAAAATAGTTTTGCACATGATAATGGAGCACATGCTGAAGGCAGGTGTAATTATAAATATTTAATAATTCCAATAATATTAACACTAATAGGCACATTGTTTTGCACATGGTAATGGAGCACACGCTGAACCAAATAATTCAGCTACTATAACAGAAAAATTTCATTAATTAATCCAGCATATACAATGGTTGTTAGAGTTCATTTACATTTTAAGAGCACTTGTACTTAATCTTATCATACAAGTCATAATGAACAGAACATTAATTTTTAATTGTAAGAGTTCATTTACATTTCTGTCAGGATCTGCAATCACAATCAATCAATTAACATTTGAACCTAATGCAGTGACCAACACTGTGCAAAAACTCTTGAAGATTCTTCCTGCCTTCAACATAGTCTAAGCACAGTTTGCGAAGACGTTCCTGCAAATTCTTTGTCACAGTTTTCACTCTCTTCTTTGGTGGCTGACCTTGGGTATTCAGATAAAACTGTAGCTCAACTTCAGCTTGATCCTTCCTGAAGGCATCTATGGCAGTCCATACTGATGGGTGACTGTGACCAATGAGGCTTTGGAACTTTCGGTTCCATGCCTCGCAGATGTTGTTTGTACGAGCCTCGCCATCTAATGTAGTTTGATGAACATTCCACAGTGATGCAGCAAACAAAGGTGGGATCCTGCGGACTCTCACTGGCACAATGTTGTCATCCCCCTCTGCGCGAACTGGTTGTATT
Organism: Solen grandis; assembly: GCA_021229015.1. Classification (NCBI taxonomy): domain Eukaryota; kingdom Metazoa; phylum Mollusca; class Bivalvia; order Adapedonta; family Solenidae; genus Solen; species Solen grandis. The sequence continues at coordinate 22,243,297 of CM037792.1, read as the reverse complement.
CTTCTGTATGTTCCAGTGACATAGGTTTTGTCGAAGTAGTCTACCAACAATTCACAACCTTCCAGTGTGTTGTCCTTCAGGTAGTCCATACCGTCACAAACATCTTCAACTGGCTTTACACCACCTTTCCTATTCTTAATAATCTCCATTACTTCAAGTTACAAAATTGAATAAAGAGGTCATAATTTTGGTAGAATATATATAAAACACTTGATACATGAGTAATACAAACTGAACAAAGTTTGCCTCAGTTTGGCTGCATACATACTTTGATGCTGCAACCTTCTTAAATGATCAATTGTAAAACAAATATGCAATAATTACAAATAATTACTACATCATTATCGAAATTGCACAACAAAATAAAACAAACAAGGCAAAGACAACAAGATTAAAGAATAGAGGTGTGATATATGAAGACTTTAAAGAGATTAGGTGTGAACTCCTTAATAATTGTATTTAATTGTGTTAAGAAGTTCTTTATATTAATATTCTTATATCCCTTTTTTTCTTCCCATAATTAAGTTTACAAAAAAAAAAAAAAAAGTGGGCTTTTGTCCCCCTTGTCAAAAATAGGTGTGGGGTTTTGTCCTATGGGCTTTTGTCCTATGGGCTTATGTCCTAGTGGGCTTTTGTCCTAGTGGGCTTTTGTCCGTACCCCTCTATGAATAATGGTCCTGATTTATCACAGAAAACACATAAATTTGAATTTAAAAACGTGTTATTTCTATGCTTTCTAATAATATTCTTATCATTTAGATACTATCATTTATTAAACTGTATTTTTGTTTGTTTGTTTTGTTTGAAATAATTATGATTAATAATGAACCCAGTACCTCTCCTTAGGAATAAAGTGCGTATTTTTTTCATTATGTTATAATTTGATTTAATAATATCTATTCAATTCAAATTTTATCAAAGAAAATAAATAAACATGAATTTCATTATCTGTTTTATATCTGCCATTCCAGTTATTAAATCAAAATTTACGATTTCATCCAATATTATTTATTTTAAAATATTTACACACAAAAAAAGGTTAATCATTAATTGAAACCCTAAGAAGTCCCCTTTAAACCCTATACCTAATTACATGTGTATATTGCGAGTAGACGTTATATCCTGTCAACGTCCGATGGCACGTCATAAAACGTTCGGTAATTAGTTCCCGTGTTTGTTAAGGAATGTCTAAGACAGGAAATGATTTTCGGTGTTAGCGGGACGCTGCATTGTTTTCAATGGCTTTCCTATTGTTTCAAAGAAACTAGTTTTGCCGACTCTACTGTTTATTACAAAGGTGACACATTCCATCATTTCACAATCTGTATATAAATGAGGGAAAAACATCTGTCTGTCACTCTTTGTCATGCTTTCCGTCCGGTTAAGATTCTATCTGAGTCAAGATGGCTAGCAGTCTGTGTGGTTCATGCAAGTCTGTGTGCGAAAGAGGCACTATCCGTTGTTCTGTTTGTGAAACTTGGTTTCATGCTCAGTGTTTAAGGATGTCAGAAAGTGAACTTAATTCTTGGTGTGTGAGGAGTTTGGACTACTGCTGCCGCGACTGTGCCTTCCTGGATGGGAAATACAGTTCCAAAAAAGCCCTTGAAAGGTAAGTCTCTTTCTTTTGGATTTTGTTGCAAGTAGCGGTTCAAATGCCTGATAAAAGCATCCATTATCTTTATTAGGGATTCTATTACAAGACTCCTAGGCTTAATCATCAACTTTCGGCAGAATGTGCAGAGATTTGTAAAAAAGCGCAGTGACCAAATTTTCTGACTAATCACTCTGTAAATAAGTGGGAAGATATTAGGGAGCTAGTCAAAGCGTACCCAAACCAAACTGTCAAAAGGTATCCAATTTTTCAATGTCCAAAGTTTTTCATATTATTTAATTTCGATATTTGTTCACTATTGATATTTTATACGAAATTTTAGTCAGGTTATAACTTTAGTTTGTTTGAAAATGTATTTTATTTTCATGTTCTTTTTTTAACATCCTGATGATCATTGATGTTGCTTATTTACGATATCCTCGAGGTCAAAGTTCTGACGCATCTAAGACAGAAACATGGTCGTAAACAAATAAAATCATTTTCCATTGAATAGCAAATAGTCATGGTCTTACTTTGTTTTCAAGTGGTAAATTTTTTTTCAATGAAAAATCACAGTATAATTCATTGAGCTGAACTGATCGTATATTGAAACGACGCCTCTGATTGGTTTTTATATTTAATCATTGTAGCATGTAAATAAAAATGGAATTTTCGTGTCAGAAATAATGTACAAGGGAATGTCAGTTGCATAGGTTTTTTATTTCATTGATTCACTTAAAAATATATCAGATGAGAAAAAACGGGTATTGCAGGTGTGTTGTACATCAAATAATAGAGCCCTGCATAACTCACATTTTGGCTTTCTAATGCTAAAAGGGATGTTGACATACGGAATCCATTTAATAAACGAACAAGGTCAAGACGTCGGCGTCGGAATAGTGATGCGTCGGAATAGAGTACCCTACGAAATATTCGCAAAAAAAATATTTTACACATTTACATATTTTATTGCTTTTTGAAATCTTACTTAGTACTTAGAATACAATTTTTATTTTTTATGCCAATTAATTTTAACCAATACTTCACTATTCGCACATAACGAAAGATATATAAAGGATATCTACCAAGTGATTCTATTCCCCTACCTTGACATCGTGCAGTATAAATTCCAATTCAAATGATTATTATATAAATAACCTTTCTATTTCGTACAGACACAAGTACACACTCACACAATTAATTTGTCACACTTGGTCTTGCCCTAAACACGCTCCTTTAAAAAATAATTTGTAAATATTTGTTCGTAATCACTGTTAATGTCACGTTGCATTAAGCACTTCGAAGATCTCTATTCAAAAAGGTTATTCTAGTGATAGGCAAGAAATTATTAATGTAATCTACGATATTCATCAGTCTTTACATTCCCAGGGGCTTGCTATGGTGAGACTGGTCTGGATCCCAAGCCACGTGGGGATAAGGGGAAATGATCAGGCGGATGAGAATGTAAAGAAAGGTTAAAAAACAGGTCACACTTTTAAGATTGAATTAAATAAAAGAGAAGTCTATACAATCATTAAACAAATCCCAAGAAAAGTTTCAAAAAATCTGGGAGGAATGAGATTGTTTGTCCCCATGGTTAAACTAAATGTTACTACAGTAGCAAGCGGAGAGAAGACATAGTCATAAATAGGTTAAAACTAGGTATGTCGGGTATCCGCACCCAAAACTATTCTGAAGAAACTCAATGTCGTTTCTGTAATGGAATTGAGACAGTGGGTCATATTTTCTTTGATCCCACTAGAAACCCCAAAATAGGGAGAGAATCAAATAACATATATCAACAAGTAGGGCACCGCCCATTGTGGTGTCACCATAAGTCTTTGTTGTACACAGGCCCATCCCTTCTGGGCACCACAGTGGGGGTTTATAATAACCAATGTAACCTGAATAATATGCCTAGCAGAGGTTAAACTGGTCTGGATTCCTAGCCATGTGGGGATACAGGGAAATGATCAAGCAGACGAAAATGCAAAACAAGGCTCCAAAAATGGTCACCCGCTTAATATAGAACTTAATAAAAATGAGATATATTCACTCATTAAACAGAAAGGGCAAGAAAAATTCCAAAAACTCTGGGAAGAAAGTCACGACTCTATGAAAATGTTTGTTCCTAAGATTAAAAATAAGTGCTATAACTACAGTAATGTTAGGAGAGAAGATGTAGCACTAAACAGGTTAAAACTAGGAATGTCTGGGATAAGAACACAAAATTTCTCAGAGGAAACCAAATGTCGTTTCTGCCCTGAAACAGAAACAGTGGGTCATATTTTCTTTGACACCACTAAGAAATGTCACCAACTCACAGAATTCAGAGAAGGCTTAAAAAATAGACTGTACAAAGAGGGAATAACAAGTCTGACTATCAAGTCCCTAGTGTACCCGGATGGCAAAGATTCAGAAATCATTATTAGAAATGTATTGACGTTTCTGAGGGAAACGGGATACATTAATAAAATCTAAATAAAGTAAACTAGAAATAAAACAATGAGGTAGTGGTGAAGGGGGAAGTAACAGGACTAAAAATAGGGCAGTCTCCATTGTGCTGTTTGGAGGGGACAATTCAGAGACATTAAGTCTCGTTGGGCGTACTTATACCCATCCCCTCTGGACATCACAGTGGGGACCTAAAATAGCAAAACAGCAAAATAAGGTATAACCAAATCACCCCATAACTTAAATCTATATATAATTTGAATAACCAATAACCAAACAAGATAGGGAATGAGATAAAAACATACATTCAAAATAGGACAGTCCCCATTGTGCTGTTTGGAGGGGACAATTCAGAGACCCTAAGTCTCGTTGGGCGTACATATACCCATCCCCTCTGGGCATCACAGTGGGGACCTAAAATAGCAAAATAGCAAAACAATGTATAAATCAAATTATCTCTAATTAGTAGAGAGTAAAAATAAGCACAAAAAAATTAGTACTACCACAAGGTGAGGATGGGAAGGGTGGGATATTCATAATAAGTAGGTGACAAGTGACACCAGGTCAAAGAATAGTCACAAGTCACAAAAAGGGTGGGAATTAAAAGAAATGCGCGACAAATTAAAAGACAATTTTAATAAAGAAAGCATATTAAAGGAAATTACGGAGTGATGTAGAGGGCAAAACAGTACAGTCTGTATGCCCAAAACACCAATCCGTAAACATGAGCAAGAAACGCGCGGAAAATTTAAGATATTACCACGGACACGAAGTAACATAAAGTCGGCAATTTTCAATAATTTAAAGAATATTTGTAAAACTCTTATAAGTAATAATATGCCGACATAACTCTAAATTAGAGTTTAAATTTAGACACTTTGGCTGAACCATTTATAAGGAACTCTTCCTTACTAGCATATTTGCTATCAAAATTCAAAAAAGGGAAATTCCCCTTTTCTTTTTCTTCAATGTCGTTCTTTTTCTTTTCTCTCCTCAGAGACCGGAAACAGAGGTAGAAGGGTGTACATCGACCTGATTAAGGCCAGTTCTTTTCTAACTATTACAATTGTCTATCCTCTGACTATAATATAAACCTACCAAAAAAGCAGCACTCTCTTGCTGCTGGAGGTTACTCTGGTCCGACAAAGAAACAAAAAGTCTACCCCTATGAGCCCTTTTGGACCACAGTCCAAAAGAGACAAAATATAAATGTACACCCGGATATCTCTAAAAGCAATTTATTTGGCAAACTATTTTCAAGGACTTAATCCTTGCTAGCTTAAATCAAAGCTATCAAAATTCTAAATTATTTCTAATTTTTAACTTATTTCCAAGACCTCTCTCAGTTATTTGGCACCTTTTTGGCAGCTAGGGATTATTTTATTAAGTAAAACGTACTTTTCAAAAATTTACATTCGAAATTCAAAATTAAAAGACTTCGCATAATGCCGAGCCGCCTATGAATGATGATAAATATCTTTCCCTATCAACAATAATTGTGCGGACGGCACTGCGGGGGGCGTGACGGACGGGGGGCCGTGGTCGCTTCGAACCTACTCGAACCCGGTTCCCCGACGGGCGTCAGCGGGGTGTTGGTTGGCATGTCCAAACAGCAACCTGGGGTAGAGGTGTGCAGGTGCTTGGAAGGAAGAAGGGGCCTAACCCGATAATCTAGGTACTTAAACCTGTAACTGGCACCTGCAGGACGCTCAGACGAGATGCCGGTAGGACGACCATCAGTACCTCGCCTGGAATAACAGGGCGAGCGGCCGAGAATGTCGCATTTGGTCGCTCCTATTTATCGATGGCCTCACGAATGCGCGAAGGGGGAACCCTATGGACTAGCTTTGAACATCGCTCAAATTGTATTGGCAAGTAACATTTGGAAAATGAAATTTAAATGACCACAAAGTACTGGTCTATGGGGTTCATATGGAATACGAGAAGGCGAATAGGACTGCCCTTGTGCCTGACAGGTTATCAGGCAAAGGGCAGGGGGCAGCCCTGTGTAAGGGGGAGCTGCAATCGCGTTAAGTTCGCGTCATAAATAAGAAAGACGAATCGGTAAAACAAAATTATATTATATACATTTATAGTTAATGATAAAACTATCACACATGTCAAGGAAAAGGCCAATGCGCAATTAGATCACTTTACCCAAGTTAGTCGTAATGAAGGATTTTCCAAAGACTTCATAGATCAAAAAGCTAAAAGTGATAAAATAGTCAACCAGCACATAAAACTCACGAGAAATGAACAAAGATTAGACCTTGATTTCAATGCAGACTTCAGTCTATTAGAACTAGATAAAGCCCTGAAAGCATGTAAAAATGGTGCCCCAAGAGAAGACGGTATACACTACACAATTCTAAAAAACCGGAAACGGCTAAGGTTTCTCTTATGAAACTTTTTAATCAATCATGGAGAACAGGTCAAACCCCAAACTCCTGGAATGAAGCTACTAGAGGAAAAATAATGGCATGGCCTTCCAAGCCATAATAAAATTTCTGATTTATTTAATTATTTATAAAAGAGGATTAAGAAGTATAAAATAGGAAACAAAAGCAAGGTGACCAATGGCTACATTGGGGATCTTAAATCCCCGTGGGCGTACTCAGACCCGACCACTTGGCCACAGTGTAATAACACCTACAGGTCTCCAAAACACAAAAACAAGGTGACCAATGGTTACATTGGGGATCCCCGTGGGCGTACTCAGACCCGACCATGTGGTCACCTTGAAAATAACAGACACAAATATTCACATTACAAAGTGACAAAACCAAAAGGGCACATATTGCCCTTAGTGCCTGAAACACATTCTTAAACAACAATTTCATAACAGGCACTAGTCATTTCACTCAGGTAGAATCCGGAATAGCCAGATATCCCCTGAGAGAAAATATATATTTAGAATGAATTACGTTAACACATTAAATAGTATATATGAGCTGAAATCAAGCTGACTAACCATGAAACATGTCCACTAACAAACATTGTAAAAATTCCACCCAAACATTGCACCTGTAACCTATAGAACCTAGAATGTCAATGTTTTTTAAACAAGTACAAATTAAATGGCATTAAACACCCTCCCAGAGCATAAGTTAGGATTCTCCTAAGTTATGCCAGGGAGAGTTTAATATAACATGACATTCTAGGTTTATTGCTCTTATACTAAGTAATTAAAAAAAATATTATTATATATATATATTTCTATCCATATGTGTCTGTTAATTTGTTTTCCCCTCCCCCATTGTCCGTTATTATCTATCCTATAGAAATAGAACGAGTAGGATTCCCACAGAAGGTCAGGGGTAGGTGCTTGTCAAATTACATAAAAACTCCACTAAGTACCACTATGAATTTTCTTCGAAATTACAAATTTACTTCAGGCCATCAAAGATCATTTCTTGCCAAAATTTCGGTCTTAGACAAGTTTCCTCCTATGTTGCTCTCCTTGGCGGTGGGTGCGTGGCTGCCTTTGTCGGGGTGTGTGGTCTTTAGATTAAGCAGTAATAACAAAAGTAGGCAATATATCTATGAGATGATAGGTTAGGAGGTCCAAATTGACCATTTTCAGATCTCATAGAAAAACTAATGCTTAAAACTCAAAATATACTCTTTAATTGAATACTTTAGCCATATTAAATTAAGTTGGCCTTGGCAAAATTTGGCCAACGATTAAAAAAATAAAATTAAAGGGTGAGGGACACACCCCGGGGTCTGCGCATGGTGTGGATAATTCTGCAGTCGGACCCTCATTAAAGGGGAGGGGGGTGTGCTTGTAAAATACGGTAAGCATTCTCAACAGTCCAAACCAACATGTTAGAGCTAGAACCGCGCGTTTGCAACATAAAAGAGACCATCGCGACTCCATAGGTACCGCGAAACAATATCGGAAAACTATTATTAAAATATTAAAGAAAAGTAATACATATATAAATAAAAAATATACATTTTTCTAACAAATAGCCGATATGCAAAGACACTTTGGTACATTATTTAACCAAGGACCTTTATCCTTGCTAGCGCATTTTAGCTATCCAAATTCAAAACGGGAAATTCCCCCTTTTCCTACGTCTTTCTTTTTCTTTTTACTTCTCTGACATCCAGATTTAGAGACAGAAGGGTGTATATAGTCCTTACTCACTCTCTCTTTACTGAATACTATCCTATCTATAATAAAATATAATATAAACCTACCCTAAAAAATAAAAACCCAGCTCTCTCTAGCTGTTGGAGGTCCCTCTGGTCAGCACAATAAAATCAAAAAGTATTCTATTCAATATGAGCCCTGTTGGACAAATAACCCAACGGGGACACAATATAAATGTACACCCGGATATCTCCGTTCTCCAATTTTGGCTACATTATCCTTGCTAGCTTTAAAAAGCCATCAAAATTCAAAATAAGACCTTATCCACTATTTTTGGGCTTATTTATTAAAATAAATTTTTCTAAATTAATTTATTCGAAATTCAAAATGCCTAGCCGCCTTTGCCTATATGGCTGTGGGTCTTGAAATAGCTAATTTAAAAAAAACAACCCTGTATTCATAATACTGATACAAATCATGACCCTATTCTTCGGTGTACTATCACGATTATTCTGTAAGGCCAAAAATAAAGTTCTGTCTCCAGGTAGGTCGTGATTTTTTTTACGTGAAACAGGGGGGGGGGGGATTTTTTAAAGGCGGAAAGGGGTAAAAAAAGAGGGTCATCGACCAGAAAAGTAACTTTTGTTACTAACAGGGCATGGGCTTGATTTTGGACATGTCTATCAAGGTATATCATTACTATGGGTATGCTATGAATTAGGTTACACTAACAATGCAAATATTAATATATCGATATATCGAGGGGTTAGAGCGAAACTAAGCTAAGTACATATATGCACTTAGCCTAGTTTCGCTCTCACCCCTCGATATGTAAAAAAAAAGAGAATTTTTCGAGCCTCGCAATGGATTTACTTACTGATCCAGGTTGTCGACTGCACTTCGACGTCACAAGGGAAAACATATCCGCGAAGCTGCAAAGGCGGAGGAGAAGATGCTGGCGTTTTACGATGTCACTCCCACTCCCATCCCCCAGCTGGACAAGGACCAGATCCGTGATGACGTCTCCACCAAAATCCTGAGTTTGTTTCATCCCGCCTTGCTTGTTGAGTATTTGCCATTACAGATTGTAGCTGATGGGAACTGCCTTTACAGGGCAATTTCTCTAAGTCTTTTTGGCACGCAAGACTTGCATGATTTCGTTAGGTTAAAAACCAGTATCGAATTGATACTGAATGAAGCTTATTACCAACCAAGAAGCAATTTCCGGTGCCCGATCGTAGACGATCATAGGATTTTTACCAGTGTTTCTTCTAAACTGATTCATGATGCAGTGACCATCGACTGCTACTCTGAAATGGCTCATTTGTACGCTGCTAGTGCCGCTCTTAAAGTTGCTCTTAAATCCTATTACCCTCCCCAGCTTAATTTTGAGATGACATCCGAACCATTTACAAGGTTAGTACAGGGACGGGGTGTTTCGCAGTCCCATTCCGATCTAATTTTGATGTGGACAAATGTGTGTGCCCCCTCTCATCTGACTGATTTCAGTCCAAATCATTTAGCCTCCATATGCAGAATTCATTCACAACAAGCAAGCTCAAAGGTCAACCAAGAGCAAAACTACGTTTCTAATGATTTACACACAGAAGTGTTTCCCGAGTCAATCGTACCTGATTCCCCTGAAATAGTTCAATTGGACGAATCCAACGGTTACAAAGAAACACCCCAGGTCAATGTCCCTGGTTCTTGTGGTTCGGATGAAGTCTTCCCTGAACAAGCAGAACAATTGTATACCAGAGGTTGCCTTGATTCGGGAATGTTTTTAGAAACAGGGAAGGTTGTGGATCTGCTGTTAAGATCAGAAACAGGTTACAGTACTATTCCTTCAGGCAAAAAAGAAAATGTATATTTCCTGTTAAACAATGAGAAAAACATTCAGAGCAGGAAAATCAACAACAAGTCCACCTTTTCTGATGACTGCGGTGTGTGGGATACCACCGCAGGTTCATCTCCTAAGTCATATTACTTGCTCAATAAGGACGGTGCCTTGAAGAAACTAGACAAACATAAAGACCAGTTCTGCAGTTTGCAACGGGTCAAAGTCAGTGGACGTACAATCCGTAAATACGTTCCTTTAGATCCACAGCCTGCTAGGGACCAAGTAGTTGTAGTGCACAGATACTACACTTCACATAAGTGCTCGCCCACCTATAAAAAGAGGGTTACATGGCTAGGTGAAAGTGGGCTTCAAAGTAATTTGGCCGTAGTGGAGTATATAGGAACATTTCCCGGTCAGGCACCTCACGGTAATCCGAAGCAGGTGCCCGAGTCTTTGACATCAGACCATGTTATGCCTGAGGTTCATGAAGTGTTAAGAATAGAAAAGCCCAAACAAGTGTATGAAAAATCCCAAATTGAGGTTACTCGTCCAACCTGGCTACAACAGGTCAAATCCAGTACGGAACAATATTTAGAGAGTAGTACGGAACAATCTTTAGAGAATACAAATATGGCCGACAACATCCAACAATTAGAAGAAATGGCATCCCATGGTCATCCTTTTGTTAGGTCAGTTGTGTATGGTAATGATAAAAACCCCATCATATCTTTGTACAACAAAGATCAGATAGCGGATATTAATCAATTCTGCATCACTGGTCAAACTGATTTAGGAATTGACAAAACATTTAGCCTGTGTGATATGAGCGTCACTGTGATGTTTTACAGACAGTTGTCGGCAGTAAGGCCAAGGTCTGGGGTGCACCCACTTTTCATAGGTCCGGTTTTGATTCATGGTTCCAGTGATACTGAAACGTACAGTCAGTTTCTGAACCACCTTAAATTGAACATTTCTGATAAATCCCTCAATAAACTGGTCATTGAAAGCGACAAGAAACAGTCATTGGTTAAAGCAATCAAAGAGTCATTTCCCGAATCTAGCCACGTTCTTCGTACTAAGCATTTAAAGCAATATACAGTCAATCATGTTCTGAAACAGTCAATTGACGCACAGTCAACGTCATTAATGGAAGTAGTTTCTGATATTCAGCAACTAGTAGAAGTTCAGTTTAAAGATTTGAGGGCTGCGTTAGTCGGGAGGGGAGAGTATAGGCTTGCTGATAGCTATCGGCATTTCTCTGTCTCATTAACGGATTGGATATGTAAAAATGAAAACCAGAGGCGTGAGATCTTTCAAACCTTTAGGCAGTTTACCCCCACCCATGACAACACTGCTATAGTGCCTCTCTCTCATGTCTCAAGTCATAGAAAAAGAAAGGTCTCAGAGTTGACAAGTCCATATAAGAAAAGCAGAACAGAACAGGTATAACAGGTCCGAATCCTCCATAAACGTTAGGTCCGGCGCGTGCAGGGTTGCCCCATCACGCGACCGGAAGCATAGGCGAGTTCGCCCGGTACGTAGAGCGGCCATTTAATGCCCGGTTCTGGACTAACCAGACAGTCGCTGCCTTATCGTTGAGGAAAATGGCGATATCTATGTATCGGGCGGACTGTGTAGCAAGATCCAACCGGTAGTGCAGTCGTCCAATCCACGTACTGGGATAGCCAGTACGGAGGTGTCGGGTATCGAGGATGGCTGTATCTATTTAACGGAAGGATTAATAAAAGCAAACATTTTGGCATGTAGATAACCGGGGCCAGGCGGGTCTTAAACCCAGCCGTGGGGAGTTATTACCCAGCTCTGGTCTTTACCAAAAAAGCAACATAAATTAACTGAACACTTAGTCAATTCCTTAAGATGTTTGCCCACCTGTATCTTGTTAGCGTTAGCTAGCCATCAAAGTACGTCCTCGGTACAAATAATGTAAATTGTGTATAGTGCTGTTTTATGGTATGAAAATGAAAAATAATGCGTGTGTGAGCAGTGAATGTATGTAATTTGTGTGTACCATAGTTTCCGGGTTTCCACTTTTTATGCCCTCGAGATATAATATGCTCTGTCTGTTGTTTGTTTTGTCAGTAACTTTTTTTTTTATAACAATTCATATTTGAATAGAATGCAACTAGGAGAAGTGTGGTTACAAATCCATAGTTTCTGGCCCAGTTCCTTTTTGTTTTTTCAACATCTGAGAAAAACTCGGTAATGGCTTGAAATATAGATGGCGTTTCTCATTTACTATACAGAGTATTGACTTGAAACTGGGAGAGGTGGAGTGACAACAGTAATAGATTTTAACTAAAGTCTACACATATTTGTTAGAATCATGGTTAAGGTTTTCGTACCACCTTTTTTACTAAATAATTGCTTGGAATACATACCTGCCCTTCTTCAGAGAAGGCATTGGTTTGGAGGCCCTATACAATGTCATCATGAAGTATGAAATGTATAAAAGTAGCAAAATTGTCCAGGCACTTGGTTATTTGCTATCTAGTCCACACAACTTAATTTAATATTCGTTAATCATTAACAATGAAAAGTATCAATTAAGTATTAGGACAGGTAGAAATGCTTCCCACATTTAATTGGACCAAGAATGTCCATGCATTAGCCTGAAATAGTCTAGCAAGACAAATGTGATTTTTAAAACTTAAAACATTAGAAATCCTGCTCCTGAACCAAATCTTTTTATAATTATCTCTCTTTCCCTAGAACGTTAATGTATGGAAAATCCTTCTACTGAAAACATGTACACAATTTAAATCAATTGATGTCTGACCCCTTAACTTAGTGGGCGTTTGTCTCGGGCGGCTGCATTGTGAACACATCATAGAATGAATCTAAATGTGGCAACTTAACCACTATTTTCGTCTCTTCCTCTTCATGGGATAGTTTTTACATATAAGAATATCAGGCTGATCAGGTTTTATGCTGTTCGCTGCTCCTCAGTGGTCTGGAAATGAGGACTTTATAATTAAATTTGGTAAGGTTTAACTGTGGTACCCTAACGAAACATTAGGAAACTTTGGTTATCTTTGAACGGCCATGAGATCCGAAATGTAGCATAACCATTACGGGGACTTTACCTTAACGTGACTCTTCATTTATTTTTTTCTTTTATATGTGTTGGTACATATGAAAATGAGAACATCAAATAATGTACATGTAAAATAAATTTTGCAAGTGCTCGTGTGTTAGTGTCTGGTTTTGGAAAGAAAGTAAGAATAAAAATAAATAAAAACCAATGTGTGTGAGCAGTGACTGTATATTTGTGCGTGTACTTGTATATACCGGTATGTAAATAATTCCATGATTCGTTTTTAACTAATTTCTTTGTCAAGTTGATACCTGTACTGTTCTTGGTATCTACCTCTCTTCCTAAGACCCGTCTTCAATACATGTATACTTATATGTATTTGTAAATAAACAAGAAATCTGGATCCCGCGATAACTTATATATATTTCGACAGTTTTGCTATAATAAATAAATATTACTTAATAAAATCATTTTTTTTTTAAAGTTACAGCCTTTAATACATTAACACTTAACTTCTCATTTGTCGTATGATATTCACTAAAAACAATTCATTTCTTATCAGTAATATTAATACTTTTCCATAATTTTTATGTTTATATATATATTAATGTCACGTATAATATCATTAATGAATTAAAATGGAAAAAAAAATCATAAGTTCTTTTGGTCGTTTTTCTAAGTTCAAAACATTAACTGCGCCGTCGTCGGGTCCCAAGCCCCGAGTGAGAAAGCAGGAGGGTATTTTAATTTGTAACTATAATTCACAATTTTGATTATTTAATTTTTTGATATTTTTAATTATTATATTTAGCAATAAATTTTTAAAACATTCTCGCAAATAGCAAGGCTTTTATGGTCCGGGCCTTTCTGGACCAGGCCGTTTCCGGTGTAGGGCCTTTCTGGTTTCGGGTCTTTCTGACCCTAAATATATGAATGCATGGCAATATGGAGATTTTTCTTTTGTTCGGACTTGCATGTATGTAACACCAGTAACTTGTTTCAATTTCGTATGGGCTTAACTTCCTCCCTCTGGTCTTCATTTTTAAAACTGTATTTTCTCTCTTTCTGACATATTCAAATTGGTACATCACAGAAGATAGGTCGATAGATACATATAAAACATATAGATTTGAAAGTACGAGCGTGTGATGATGTTTGTTATATGTATATTGAATGTTGAGAAATAGTAAAATAGTGTATATAAGTATTTGTTCATGTATTTGTGAATAATACACATTTTGTCCCCATATGTCACTTTTCGATCTTTTTTTATCCATATGTTTTATGTCACCTGCTGTAAACAGACACAGGGATCAATTTTCCGTCGTTTTGCTGTCCGTCTATGTGTCTTTCCGTCACGCTTTAGCGGGTGACATGTGAACACTCTTTTTTTTTGTACTCTTTCTCTCTTCGTCATGATTACCAGCTCTTCACACAGTTTTTTCGTTTCGATTGAGGCATATTTATTTTTCAATAATACCGTTAGCCTGATTCATTACATTTTTGTCGTTCCTGGATCTTCATTCATATAAGTACATAAGGCGCGGATCCAGGATTTTGGGTATATTGATTATATTGGCATAATATTTTTTTTATGCATGGCTATTAAAATATTTTTAAACCATATAACTAGAAATTACTAAATTATTAAGTAGTTCCAAACAAAACAATTAGTAAATACTGGTTAAATTCAAATCAACTCAACTAAAGTAGTTAAATTTCAAATTCGACAGCGCAACTCTCTTTCGCAAATACATAAATAATTACAAGATTATATCTTTACAATTCATGGCGTACATTATATATAGTTACAATATATTTAATATCAGTAACGGTAAATCATAATATGGGCAAACATTATACTATGTATTTATTTATTATACATACTTGATTTATGAACTTATTGATATTATTTAAGGTTGCATAATACTAACATTTTTACATCTTAAATTATACCACATTCAATATGTTATTCTTAGTCCTTTAATGCAATAATGAATTGTTTCCGCAACTGGAATCTCTCTTTCAAACAGAGCACTATACTTTTAATATCATTTTGTTTTTCACGTATACTAATCGAATGTATTTTTAGGTATTTGAGTCTTATACATCTATATTTTTGACACACAAGCAAGAAATGATATCCAGATTCTATCATTGATAAGTTACAAGCACATAATTCATTTTTCTATCTGTTCCATCGTATCTCCCTACCTCAATAGTTCATGGCTAGATAAACGAAATATACTCAATCTTTGATAATCATTTTTTATTATTTCAAAATTCAATCTAAATTCTATTTACAGTTAGTTCCAAGTTTTGGACTACTGTTTTTACATTCATGTCATTTCTGTATTAACTTTGTTTTATCAATGGTACATTGGTCAGTATCCACGTCTGAATTATTCCATATTTTTCCAAAACCTAAAAGCGATTGATTTTTTTTTTTTCGCTTGACTATTCAATATTTTAGGCATTAGCGATTTTTTTCTCTTATCTTAAAAATATTTTTAATGCGCATTCTTTACATAATGTAGATAATGAAAATCTTCCTTGTTCTCCCAAAACTGCTATATTGGGGAATTGTGGTTTTACGCCTTAAATATTCATATACTCCCCACACCTGTCAAATAGCTAGTTTTGTTGTATATCAAGTTAAACGTTGAAAATCCGACATCCTTCTATTGCTTGTTCAGACAATGATTTAATTGCATAGGACATATTGCCAACATAAAACATTACCATGAACAGAACTTATACACAACTTAGATAAGCTGTTCAATTATTATTTTTTTCTCCTTTTTTTGTCAAAAATGCATATTTTTGTTTTTCCTGCATTATTTTTTTTAGCTCACCTGAGCACAAATTAAGTGCTCAAGGTGAGCTTTTGTGATCGCCCGTTGTCCGTCGTCCATCGTCCGTGCGTCCGTGCGTGCGTCCGTCGTCAACTTTTCATTCAAACGACTTCTCCTCCTAAACAACTGGATGGATTTGACCAAACTTCACAGGAATCATCCTTATCATGACCTCTATCAAAGTTGTTCAAATTATTTTGATTGGGTGAATAAGTAGGTCACAGGAGCTAAAAATAGATTTTTAAAATGCAATCTTAGAAAATCTTCTCCTGCAAAACTGTAAGGCCTAGAGCTTTAATAATTGGTATGTAGAATTGTTGTTCAGATCATGACCCTGGGGTCAAAATTGGCCCCGCCCCATGGGTCATTTTATTTTTCATAGGTTTATATAGTGAAAAACTTTAAAAAAAATAATAAGGCCTAGACTAAGATATTTGGCATGTAGCATTGTCTAGTGAATCTCTACAAAAGTTGTTCAAATTATGACCCTGGGGTTAGAATTGGCCCTGCCCCAGGGGTCACTTGTTTTACAAAGACTTATATAGGAAAAACTTTAAAAATCTTCTCCTATGAAACCATAAGGCCTAGAGCTAAGATATTTGGTATGTAGCATCATCTAATGGTTCATTACTAAGATTGTTCAAATCATAGCCCTATGGTGATAAATGACCCCGCACCAGGGGTTACTTGTTTTACATAGAGTTATATAGGAAAATCTTAAAAATCTTCTTTTATGAATCCATAAGGCCTAGAGCTTAGATAATTAGCTCACCTGAGCACAACGTGCTCATGGTGAGCTTTTATGATTGCCTTTTGTCCGGCGTCTGTCTTCCTCCATCTGTCCGTGTGTGCGTGCGTCTTGCGTCAACTTTTTCCATTAAACAACATCTCCTAATCCGCTGAAGGGATTTTGACAAAATTTCACAGGAATCATCCTTATGATGTCCTCTAACAAAATTGTACAAATTATTATGATTGGTTGAAAAAGTAGGTCACAGGAGCTAAAAATAGATTTTAAAATGCAATCTTAGAAAATCTTCTCCTGCAAAACTGTTTTTTGGAATTGTTTAAAGGGGGAAAACCGGATTGTTAAGGAAAAATAAAAAATCATCTCCTGAAATACTGCAAAGCTTAGAGCTTGGATATTTGGTATGTAGAATTGTCTTGTGAACTACTACAAAAGTTGTTACAATAATGACCTCTGGGTCAAAATTGCCCTCGCTCCAGGGGTCATTTTATTTTACAAAGACTTATATAGGGAAAAACTAGATAAAATCTTCTTATCAGACACCACATGGCTTAGAGCTTAGATATAAGGCTTGTACCATTGTCTAGTGGATCCCTACAAAGTTGTTCAAATCATGGCCCTTGGGTCCAAATTGGGTCCGCCCCAGGTGTCACTTGATTTTACATAGGCTTATATAGAGGAAGAAAGGAAAATCTTCTTCTCAGAAACCACAAGGTCAAGAGTTAAGATATTTAGTGTGTAGCTTTATACAGTGCCTTAAGAGCAATGGTACTCAGGTGAGCGATACAGGGCCATCATAGCCCTCTTGTTTTAACACTTTCGCTGCCTAAAAGCCGTATTTATCTGATATATAACGGGCACGCATGATAATAAGGTAATTTAATAGTGCAACATCTGAGAATATATTAGCAAAAACGGTCATTTCTTTCGCACTTGTCAAAGAAAACATCTCAAATCTGTCTGAGACAGGTATAACTGAATGGATCCAGCCTTTTCCGCTTCGATGTGCTACTGCTTGTTTAAATGGCAGAAAGGTGCCAAACCTTGACGTCGAAGGCGAAAATGATGGTATTGTATTGTACAAAGTATAAAGTGTATTAAGGATATATCTGCTGATAGATGTGGAGATAATTTAATCCACTGACGTAAATAGACAAAAGCAATATCGAAAGAAAATAAATGACAGCAGACACTATCTTGTAGACATTATCCGCTCTGTCCATCCGGACAGAAAATTCTCGTAGATCGGAACGGATGATATGCTAGAGAGCAAAGTCAATTTTTCGGCATGTTTTTTCTTTGTTCGTTTGTTTTTGTTGTTGTTGTTACTTACAATCCCATTTCGGTGCCACGTTTCGGTATCCGATCACAGGAATGGACAGGGAGGGAAAAAATTTCACGCATTGGCTATAAAAAATCATGGTTATCGGTTTCTCGCAGGTGCCTGATGAGTCGTTGAACAAAAACCGCTGAAAACGATTTTGGTAATTACGTGTGTGTGTTTCTCACGATTCACCTTTCAAAAGATTCAAAATAAAAATATTCTGACTCAAGCTAGATTATCTATAGTTTCCAGGTGACATCACTGAATATCCTTTCTGTTGGCTGCCAA
The DNA here is from genome assembly GCA_021229015.1 of Solen grandis. Taxonomy (NCBI): domain Eukaryota; kingdom Metazoa; phylum Mollusca; class Bivalvia; order Adapedonta; family Solenidae; genus Solen; species Solen grandis. The sequence continues at coordinate 22,225,043 of CM037792.1, read as the reverse complement.
TTTGATTGGTAAATTCAAGGCATTTCAAAATGGCCGAAAAAAACCTTTTACGTACGTTTCAGTAGTGATCGTAGTCATAGAGTCAGGTCTATAGAAAGCCAGGCCTTCCATACATCTCCCTTTTTGATAGTTTTCCCCTCTAGGTTAACACACACTGGCAGTACACAACTAATATCTCCCCTCTATCCTGTCAGTATTTCTTTGAAACAAATTTGTTATGTTGTTCTTATGAAAGTTTTCGTGACGCGTTTGTCTAATTAATCGGTTTCCTGTATTTTTCACGATATTGAATGCTTCTAATCTTTCTTGCGTTTCGCAAAATTATGTTATTTCACGAGCGTTGTCAGTGCATATTGTGTTGACAATAACGGTTTTATAACGGATAGCAAAAACAATATTGCGACTATTCAAACGTCTATGATGTATATCTAGAACTTGCTCAAGATTCGTGTTTATTCTTGAGAAAGGCAACATTTTGCCGAAATATTGAATTGTTTCTTGTATTGTCCTAGTCCTATAAATAAGCCAAAGCGTATCCATTTTACGATTTTGACATTTACTTGATACGCTATGTCTTATGGCTCGCCGTATACATTGATGTAGCAAACTTCGCGTTCTAACGCGCTACATTTTCATTCATCAAACGCATCGGGAATGCACTATGAAAACACATTGAACCTATTGCAGACATAACAATTTACCACATTAACTAAGGAGAATGTCATACACTGATATTTAGAGGGAGAAATATCAAAAACTTCACTTGCCCTTTTTTCTGTTTGTATCCTCCATTACCTACAAAGAACACCGAGTATTTCAAATAAAACATGTACAGTCCAACGTTGGAAACATTTATATCGTGTAGTGAGCGATATGTTAGATGATAATATTTTAGTGAATGAGAATTGTCTAACTCAACATTAATACATTGATTTTGTGACTCCGCCCTATCCACGTGTTCCCGGCGTAAATTACATCACGTGATATGTAACATGTTATGTCAAAGGTCAATGCGTCGCTCTAGCTGTGTAATGATTTTTGAGACTCCGCTTCATCCACCTGTTCCCGGCGTGACATGTAACATGATATGTCAAAGGTCAAGCGTTGCTCTAGCTGTGTAGAACTACGCTCGGGGAGGCTGAAACCGGACCCCGACTTTGATCTCTTCGGCAAAAAGTGTTGAAAGTAGGTATATATATTATTATTATTATACTGTTTAGAAAGGTTAATTTATTTGCACCTATATATGTTATTTTGTGCAATTGGACATTATTTTTTTAGTAACCTTTGTTCGTTAGCCTTATTTTCTTCTCATTATTTATTTATATTTTTCAGTTATTTTTTTTTAAATCTCTTTATTCATATTATTACACATCTCATCTCGTAAAATGTATCAGTCTTTTTTCAATTACAACAATAGTGCTGTTATTTTAAAAATTTAATCAGATATTTACTTAATTGCTTTGTCTAGTGATTAGTTTTATTTTGCCTATTCTATGTAAGCATATGTAGACATTGAAATTATACAAATACTTTCAAGGAGATGGCCGATACTAATGTTAGAACTTTTGGTCAGACCCTTTTGCTTATTTTCTAAAATCTTCAATGTTGTATCATTATTATTTACGGCAATAAAATATGTCCAAACTAAACTAAGTGGTAGGGTAGAGTTATTTTGGATAAATCAGATTGCTGGTTCACTATTGATGTTGTGCTTTTCTTTTATATCGATTTTCATGCGTCCCCTCCCCATCAGGAAACCCTGTAACACATTACACACGCGGTTTATTGGTAAACACATTTATAAAGCTCCGCCTCCCGACACACCTTGCCGCACATGCGCACTGAAGGTGCTTGAAGCTGGTTTTAAACTGATCAGCTGATTTAACGGTACTGTAGAGTCGATCCGGCTAATTCCGTACACGTTTGGATGAAAACCAGGATAGCTCTGTTTACTCTTAAAGAATGAAGACTCTTTCTTTTCTTCTATCTAACTATGTACCTTCTTCTCTTATAAAAACACGAATTCGGGAAATCAGTTGAAATAAAATAAAAAAGAAAATAACAAAAAGTTGGTTTACATGACGTCGGGTAATTTCGTACATATGGAGGGTAACTCCGTACAGCATAATTTCGTACATATGGAGGGTAACTCCGTACTGCATACATGTCGTTACGTCATCGTTTGTGTAAATCAACAGAGGTATGTACTCAAGCGTGTTAACTTACATATTATGTGAACCCACGTGCTTTATTTTTTCCAGTGTGTGTGCGTGCGCGTTTCACAAGAAACGTTTATAATTATAATGGATATAAATGAGTATTTCTTACTATGGAAACAACAGACACAAGTCATATGGCACATGGTCAGTATATGATTTATTGTTGATATATATTTATTGTTGAATCTACTCGATTGGATCTAATTATGCATCAAATATGCAAAACACGAACAGAGAGCTCGATCTATATTAAGTAATATAAAGATACAAAATGACCGTATCAATTTATTTTTGAGATTTTTTGCCCTAAAGTTTAAGAAGTCTTGCAACTTTTCTCTGTTCTTTAATTTGCAATGCAATTTCTTTCTTTTCTTGAGCTTCCCTTTTTTCATTAGTACTTCCTCACTTGTGAGTACACGATGGCTTTTTTTTTGGAATGTGTGTTTTCTTTCCTGACAGATGGTGGAAGAGCGAACTCATGGTCAATTTGGTTGAACCATTCACTCGTTGGGGCCCATACCGGCAGCGAAACATTGATGACCCCGTTCCCATCACGTGAGCTAGGGACGTGCCCATTTGCCACAGACGCAATAAACTCCTCCTCGGTCACCAAAGTTGCTGTTGAAGCTGGACATTGAGCGGTGAACGAGGCTAAGATTGCATCTGTCACAGCTGACTCACAAACAGCTATTTGTGACCTGCATGCTGCACCAGCATTAGATACTTCAATTGCAAACGGTTCAGATGGAGCGGTTGCAATGTCAGGAAGAGCATTACGATCAGTGGAAAAGATTCCACACTTCCTAAATCCGCTCTTGATGTTGGCAGGTGTGAAAGACTTGTTATGAGCTTGGCGAAAAAAATTTGACCATTCCCATTTGCACACCATATTGTTTGGGCTTGCTGCCATGAATTCAGTACAAACTGCCGAATATTCTCTTGACAGGGGCCCCAAAACGGACTTATCTAAAGGACAGAGCCACTGGGTGGTATGAGGAGGAAAGGCAAGAAGAGCAATATCGTTCTGCATACATGCTTCAATGAGACCCAGTGTCTCATGTGAAGAATGCGAATCCAGAACGATTAGCTGTGGCCTTTCATCCCCAGTTTTTTAGGAAATGACTCCGAAACCAGTGTTCCCCAAGCACATCCTCCATCCAAGCTTTTTCTTGGTATGTGTAAATGCTGCCAGGGACCCCCTCCTTCACATTGTAGGCTAGTAAACCTTTATATGTTTTTCCCTTTACGATCACCATTGGGGGTATTTCACCCCCAGCAGCATTTACACATGCCAGAACGGAAACATTGTCTCGACAGTTTCCGATTCTCCCAGGGATGTTTTTTGAGCTTGCCCCACCCAAAATCTTGCTGGGCTTGTGTGCTAGTGGAACACTAGTTTCATCAATGTTCCAAATTTGACATGGTTTGTCTTTTAAATTCAAATTTTCAATAATATCATTTAGAGTATCAAAATATTTGTCCGTCACAGTTTTGTTAAGCATTTTTGCTCTGACTGTCGATAGTGCTGTTGGTGTCCTCAGGGTGAGGTCTGGGTGGCGTTTTATGAAGCCTGTCAGCCAATCCTTGCCTGGGATACCATTTTTGAATGGTGTTTTAAGACCAAGTCGTCTTACGATTCGTCCTATTCGTACACGCACCATCCGTGGAGTGATGCCAAATCCCTGTCAATATTTCATTGACAATAATCAAAACCTATTAAACGATGCATATTTTTTCAACAAATAAATTCATAATGATATGGTAATTGTAAATTACACGTTTGAATACGTTAATTTATATTATGCGTAGCTTTTAATTTTTTTGTTCAATGTTTAGATAAGATAACAAGTTTAAACTTAATTTTACATGATATTGTTAGAAGGCATATTGTGTACTTTTCCTGTTAACCTTATGACAGACGGGCTCAAACTTTGGTTTTAAGAGAATGTCACCAATAATTCTTATGTCTTTAATAGACGTTGCAAGGGTTTTGGCATCAAGTTTCTGCAGATATGCCTTTGTTTTATTTGAGCCATATTCACAGACACGCATAGCATTTTTGTCAAATTTATTGTCTGGTTCCGGATGCACTGTGTACCCACATCCAACTTGCAGTGATCGACTGCCGTAATGATGCATTCTCACAGCGTACACCGACTCAATAATTACTTCATCTGTGAAAATGAAACACATGTATTGTTGGGGTATCAAAATATATATTGTACCAATTTAATAGACATTAAACAAGCATTTTTGTATACATAGGCACCTACTCTATTTATAACTAATATCCCGTTTTACGTAAAAAAAGCTAGAGAGATAGATCCCTGTTTTTTTATATCATTTTATATTATCTTTTCATTTGAAAAAAAAAATGTTTTATATAAACATGATTTGCTTTTAATGGCCCCGAAGGAGGGCCTATAGTAATCGAATTTTCTGTCCGTCAGTAGACTACATTTGTCGGGATTGCGTTTCCGCTTCATAACTTTGTCATGTGATTCTAGGATGGATTTTAAAATATTTCAAATAGATATATTAGTTCACCGTTCAATGTTTCTGATAAATAAATTAAGTTTTCAACCAATCCAAGCGGCTTTCTTGGATTTTACTATAATAAACCTTTGAAAATTGTTTTTTTTTTTTTTTTTATTCCTCACCAACTTTGAATTTGGTCTGTTTGTCCGTCCGTCCTTCCGCCCGTCCGTCCGTCACACCTGAGGTTTACCTTTGCATTTAATTTGATTTCTCAGGGACCGGTAATCAGATCTATACGATACTTTGCACACTTATTCATCATAATTAATATATGGACAACTTATGAATGGAAACGAATTATTTTGCATTCGATGAATTATAATAGAAGATACATTCAATAATTCAGAAAAAAATCCGATATCTAGTCGCTTGTGTGTAATGCATCGGCACCATCCACATTCCACCTTTACACCACGACCAACCATTTTAACTCACGGGTCCGCATTTAGGCCTGTTTTTTGATATTATCTCAACATTCATTTCAAAAATGATGTCAGAATATATATACTAAAACTAGTCTACTAAAATATTTTGTATAATTTCAATTTTAGTAGACATACCATATAAGCGCAAGATCTTGATTTCAAGTGGATCAAGAACAGATCTAAATCTGGATCGAGCCTAGTTAGTTTAGATGATATATGCCTGGAATCTTGAACAAGGCTTCCCAATGCCTGATCTATAACGAAAAAGGGATATTTTGTTTATCAGAAATATAAAAAGATGTCTTGATACATATATTAATAGCAAATATGTTTGACAAGAAAACAAGAATGAAAGCGTACGGCATTACCCATGATAAACAAAGGGTTTAAAAACGCATGTCGTGTAATCTCGTACACTTGTAATTTTATTCATAAATTCCTGTACGTATAGTTTTGTACCAAAATCAAATTAAAAAAAAGTTTGTTTAAACTCAAACAAGAACAATTAATAACCATTTCATTTTTTTTCCGAATAAAAATGATACATAAACCTGTATAACTCTACCTCTTGGTAGAATGCCGATTCCAACAATTCTCTACAGGACTGTTGTAGTTTCAAACTATCCGCGTTACAGAGCGTCAACCAATCAAAATATCGAGCGTCAACAGATGTGTCTATTCATAGATGTATCGGATTTGTATACCTGTTTTATTACTTTACACGAAATTATGGAAAGCCGGTTACGACATGCTACTTGCCAGTTGCTACTTGCTTATTGCCAATTGCCATCCGCTACTTGCCACTTGCTACTTGCCATTTGCTACTTGTCAGTTGCTACTTGCCACTTGCTTATTGCCATCCGCTACTTGCCATTTGCTTCTTGCCATTTGCAAGTTGCTACTTGCAAGTTGCGAATTGCAATTTGGTTCTTGTTACTTGCCATTTGCCAGTTGCTACTTGCCACCATCAGGAATTGATAGAGAGTTCCTCGTATTTTCGTGTTTACGCCTGAGACTGCCATTTTTGCGTAACCAACTACATTTAAATGACACAGTTCTATAGAAAGTTTTCATGTGACATCATCGTTTGAGCACACCAGAGGCGTGTTCAACAATTAAAGCGCCCAGTTGCAAGTGCCAGATAGTAGAAAATGTCCTATTGAACGAGATAAATCACTCGATCCTATATCCCCTTCATATATAGTCACAAACAAATGAATATTAAATGTACACACTGAAAACAAAACATATGAACAAAAGACGATCTAAAGGATGGTTGGCTTTTATGTCTCATTTTACAGCATACATCTGCAGCTGTGAATAAATTTTACCTTCTTCACTCGCTAGTTATATATGTAGCTTGCGGCTATACCAGCCCTTAATTGCCCCCTGTTCTCTGGACTGATTAGTGTGAAGCGCTCGCGGCTATGTGTAAACAATCTGCAGGTGACACTTCTATAACAGTCACGCGCAAAGAGTAGTCCGAATGATGTCTAAAAATAGTAGGTGGGAAATCCAGTCTGAACTGGTACCCGGATTATCGAGTCATTTTAAATAGCAAATGGAAGATTGGTTCCCAAAATGGATGTCCGGATCCGGAACGCGAATTTCCGTATTATCGAATCAATTTTACTTTGTGGAAATCCGTTCCAAGAGAAAAGTGTCCGGATGGCGAGGTTTCCGGAATAATGGAGCCCGGACTAACGAGGTTTCACTGTACACCATTCTTTCCCCTCCCTTCATCCCTTATTTGGGGAGGAAGGGGGCAATGATTATGTACACAGAACAAATAAGAATTTTAAAACTAACATGACTACAAAGTTCTGCCACGAACATTATTTTTTCCTTGCAATTCCATGTACGTTTCATTTCTCTGGTTTTGTGTACATGATAAAAATGTATCTAAGAATAAAAAAAATATCGTATTTAAACAGGAAGACATTCTTTCATGCAGTATATCATTATACCAAATCTCTCTGATAAACTGTTTATAATATCAAATGAAATTTAACAAAAACTTTTATTCTTATATAAATATTAATCTAGCAATTTAAATATAATATAAAACTCCACAGAACTGTTTAAATAATCCGCGACTTCTATTTGCATATAGGCTAAGGAGTAACGCTTGGCCAGAAAGATGGCGACGCAGTGTGTATAACGCGCACCTGCTAAAAATCGGGAACTATCTATAGACAGACATGATATATGTCACACAAATAATGAAGAGACTTAACAGAATTAAGTATTTTGGCACTTTCATTAACCCCATCCTCTGAAAATAAGAAAAGTAATTCGGATTTTTAATGAAACACCAATATTTTCGTCGGTTTTCCATAAAATCACTGGAAACTTTTTGCTTGTCAGTTTTGTACCCCATTTCTCTAAGTAATAATAGAAAATTGCAAAAATAACACCTAAGAAAGCAAAAACGAGAATAAGAGAAACCCTGAGAATATGAGAAACAGGGATTCATATACTTCACACAAATACAGGATCATATATTTATTTATGACAGCGGCCTTGCATGTAACCAGAACAAATGCAAAGAAGGGTATCACAATTTTTATATGATTTGCGACTTTTTTCCGGCAAGTTGGGCAAACCGAGTCGTGGTGCACTAAAAACGGTCACAGCATTGCAATTATCATAAAAGGTACAGACAGCCAGTGCATCACACCCAAGACCGACTGGTCAGTGAATTGCATCATATCTGTCCAACAAACTACATTTTAATTTTAATTTTATGCACCATTTACTTGCAATCGCCACCACCCCTGGACCGAGGAAGTGCGGTGATGATCCATGTTTTTACTTTTTGGCAGTCCCGGCACTGCCGGGCAAAAGCGGTGGTTTTGATTCCCCGCCAAATTTACCGAAATTCGAACGCCTTTTCAGAACATTGACATTTGGCGAGGAATTAACCATCTGCTTGTCCCCGCAGGGCTGGGTTTTACCCGGGATTTGCTGGGCTCAACGTCCCCGCTATTCTCTGATCCAGGGAGGGGGGGGGGGGGGGGGGGTTTGATGTTGCACGCATAAAGCATCACTATTAGGTATATCAGAGCGAAAAAGGCTGTTAGATGTTAGTACGCAGTATATTTGGGACTGGTTTATGGCAGTCTGAGGGTTGCTTTAAAGAAACAACTTAGGACCTTGAAAATGTATCAGATTTTTTTTTAAATAAACACGTTGCTTTTACGCAAACAAAATGTGGTGGGGGAGAAGGCTCTACACACCTGAAACGATGTATTTGTTTTCCTACCGAATACAGAATTTAATACGATGCATCAAGTGTGCAGGGCCTTTACTGAGAGCCTGAAATTTAACTCGACTCCCGAAAAGTTGCTCTTCTAACAAGAGATAAATCGACTGCATCCACGGTATCGCAGTGATTTCCCCTTCATTTTTCCACTCGCCGGTTACGACATGCTACTTGCCATTTGCTACTTGCCATTTGCAAGTTGCTACTTGCAAGTTGCGACTTGCAATTTGGTTCTTGCTACTTGCCATTTGCCACTTGCCAGTTGCTACTTGCCAGTTGCACTCCATCTTCGATCTAACGTTTCGGCGCAGACTGACTCCCTCCAAAAGAACCGGTGATACCGTAAGAACTGCATGAAAAACGGTGCATATGTAGCGATAAAAACGCGTGAGATGTAAGTGGCAACTAGCAAATAGCAACTGGCATAGAGCAAGTAGCATGTCGTAACCGGCATTCCATACGAAATACACATAGACAACAACACAGGATAGTTTCTACACGTTTTATTGAGGATTCTCTTGACATGTACGGAATTAGCCGACCGTACGGAATTAGCCGGATCGACTCTAATAAGACTGTATACACAACAAACACGTGAAAAGGATGCAACGTACAACTTATCTCATCACTTTATCTGATGAAACAATACCACACGATCAACACTATTCTCATCCTTTCTTTTGAGCACTTACAACACTAGTCCTATAAATAAGCCTTCGCATATCATAATTCACCTTTAACATTCAATATACTGATTTTTAACATTTTTACTTTCAACAGATATGCGAAGTCTTATGGCTTCCCATAGAGGTCCATGTAGCAAAACATTAAATTAAGTCACAGGGACTTGCTCCCATACACACACACACCACACACACACACACACACTGTACATACACTATCAACAAGGGTGGACATCTTTTCAGGGGTCGACTCGCTTCAACTCCGTTTTTTCAAATCATTCAAATAAATCTATGAAGTTAACATACGGAATCACTCAAAAATATATATATCTATCGAAATATACAAAATTGTCGTGAAAATAATCCTCCTTTGTATGTTTATTTGTTTGAAATATATGCGAATCCGAGAAAAGGACAACAACCTGGACCAGCAGCGCAGTACATTTCGGGATGATTCGGATTTTTACGCTGCGAAATTGGTCAGTGATATTGCGATTATTTTCCCGCAATCTGTCAAACCGTTAAATTTAAATTATTAAAGGGCTGACTATTCGGGCGTTGAAAGAAAAAAAAACCCAGGCAGTATGGAGAAATCAGCTGTTCACTCGATCAGCCCCTCACCGCTGTGGGTTCGAATCCTGGCAGGGTCATTCGGATTTTCATGTGAGGAAGTTTTCAAACTGACTTGCAGAAGGTTGGTGATTTAACCGGGTGTCTCTGTGCATTCGGGGTTTCCTCCACCTGTAATTAGCTGGACATTGCTATATGACTGAAATACTGTCACAACGACGGTAAACCCAAAACACACACACAGTTTCAATGCAACATTCAAATTGTGACAAGCTGGTTTGCCTAGTAATTAGAAAAGATCATTAAGACTGATTGATTTTTAAATAAATATCCTTTAAAAACATGGCTTTTTCTGCTGCAATTGGGAAGAGGCCAAGACCTTTGATTTTGGGAAAAACTCGCAGCTAAAACTGCCAAATTGGGAAACATTTGACCCAATTGGGAAGTGAAGAAGCTTGTGTAAGTTTGATTATTTGGGAAAACTGCATGGTTTTGGATTGGGAAGTAGCCTTTTATAGGCCTCTGTCACATAGTGTGAAAAATCCTTGAAAAAATCTCCATTTCAGAATATGTTAGGAATTTACAACCCAACAAGCTAGCACAGGATAAAGAAAGTTTCCATTCCCAACCCACCCACACACACACACAAAAAAAAAAAAAAAAAAAAATCATTTTCACTTTTTTTCACATGATATAAAACTTATATATCTAGCTTTTAAATTAAGATGCCATTTTGTCCCCTGGTACCTATCCCAGTGAAGCTGGGGGTTGTCAGTTCAAACCTCAACCTCAACATGTAAATTTTGAAAAATTTGAAAAAAAAGGAGGAACATATAGTTTTATATTGTTTTTGTTTTATTTTTTAATATTTTTGGTTCTTATTATTTTGTGTGTGTGTTTGTCTGTGGATGGTTGGGAGAGATTGCTAAACAAAATAAATAGATAAAAGTAAATGAAATAAAAAAAAATAATTTTTTTTCACATAACTTATATATTTATTACATGAATTTGAAGTTCAGTAATTTAAAATAAAATTCTGAAAATAATAGTACTCCATACATACAAAACATATTTTTTCTTATATATACGGAATACTAAATTCTACTGAACTTCAAATCCCTGTGATATTTATTTCAATTTAAAAACACACACTCACAGACAAGTGAATTTTATTTACCAAGAAACAGCTGATTTCTCCATACTGCCTGGGTTTTTTTTTCTTTCAACGCCCGAATAGTCAGCCCTTTAATAATTTAAATTTAACGGTTTGACAGATTGCGGGAAAATAATCGCAATATCGCTGACCAATTTCGCAGCGTAAAAATCCGAATCATCCCGAAATGTACTGCGCTGCTGGTCCAGGTTGTTGTCCTTTTCTCGGATTCGCATATATTTCAAACAAATAAACATACAAAGGAGGATTATTTTCACGACAATTTTGTATATTTCGATAGATATATATATTTTTGAGTGATTCCGTATGTTAACTTCATAGATTTATTTGAATGATTTGAAAAAACGGAGTTGAAGCGAGTCGACCCCTGAAAAGATGTCCACCCTTGTTGATAGTGTATGTACAGTGTGTGTGTGTTAATGATTGGAATCAGTCGAAAAAATATTCGTCGATTAATCAGAGACAAAAGTCACTGATTAATTGATTAATCATGATTAAATACCAAATATACCATGTTTGGAGTAAATGCCTATTAAAACTCTCTTACTGTACAAAATGAAAATAAAGTATTCTGTACTATATAGATTTTATAGATATGTATTAGGTATAGATGTTAATTTCTAAAATATTCAAATACATGTATAAACATTGAACCGAGATAAAGTATAAGAGGTTACAACCAGAGGCCAATGATGTGCAAAGTGCAACTTGGCAAGTATCAATTTATCAAATTAATGAAATTACCCAATCAGATGCGCGTTGAAATATTAACAACACCCCCTTTTTTGGTCAATAATTCGTCAACGAATTATTTTCGTCGTCATCGTCACGTCAACCAGTAGCTGGTCACTGATTCGTTGACTTTATGATTAATCAGCTCACCACTAGTGTGTGTGTGTGGTGTGTGTGTGTATGGGAGCAAGTCCCTGTGATTAAGTATAAGTACCTGTTGACAAAATAACTCTCATATATAGAAAACAAACACAAAAACATATTGATTGATTACATTAAAGTTTGAAATATTACCATTATAACTTCAAAAAATCCTTTTGTAATTGACACATCAATTGATGTAGTCATTTGTCCACCATCTTACTGTGTAAGTTAGTGTTATGTAAAACATACGGAATAGCCGAAGATATTTAGACGAAATAAATAAAGTCAAATTAACGATGTTGAGTGGGACAATTCTCATTCACTGATATATTATCATCTGTCATATCGCTTACTACACGATATAAATGTTTCCAACATTAGAATTGTTTATTTTGGACTTTAAACACGATATAGTTTACAAGACAAACTTCATCTACCCAAAATTCGTGTTCCCAGTTTAACCCTCACTGTACACATTTTTTTCGGAACACTCGGTGTTGTTTGTACGTAATGGAGGATATAAACGCAAAAAAAGGAAAGTGAAGTTTTTGAAAAGGTATTTCACCCTCTTAATGTCTATGTATGACAATTTCCTTAACTAACAGGGAAAATTATTATGTCTGCTATAAGTTTATTGTGTTTTCATAGTGAATTGCCATTTTTTATGCCTATGATAAATGGAAATGTAGCGCGTTAGAATTCACGCGGAGTTTGCTACATCAATGTATACGGCGAGCCATAACTTATGACAATAAGTTGAACGTTTTATCGTTCTCTACGGTGGGTGTTGTGGCATAAGACATAGCGTATCAAGGAAATGTCAAAATAGTAAAATCGATACGCTATGGCTTATTTATAGGACTATTACAACACCCACCGTAGAGAACGATAAAACGTTCAACTTATTGTAAAGAGTCAATCAAGAACAATACAACTTTCACCTTATATGATCATATCTATTTTAAACCTGTCAATCAACTAACCAAACCACCAGAACCGATCAATTGAACTGCCGTGCCACTAAGCAAATTTGGCGGTTTTACTATATAACATATACAACCACCAGAAACAAAATGGCCGCGAGAATCCTGTTTTTATACTACTGTCACCAGCCAGCCAGACAGCGGCAGCACGATATACCCAAATACACCCAAATATACCCAAATACTCCTGAATTACCCAAATACTGCCCAAATACTCCCAAATACAGTGTTAAACAGCAAAATATTGATTATTCATTGTATTATATAATTAAAAGAACATATTCACAGCCTATAACATATATTAAACCCAACCTCAAAAAAAAATGAGGCGTTTGTAAAACTCAAAAGGTGTCATATACAGAACAGATAGTAATTCCGTTATATGGAAATCGGATCATCGAAAGCTCTTCAAAATGAAAGAAGGAAAATTTTGCCGTTTTGTATATTTGTATTTAATATTTTTAATTTGTTTTAATATTTTCAATTAACTTAACTTTTTATCTATCGTGTTACTTGTCTTTGAAGTAGGGAATATACAGAAGCTTGGGTGAATTTAGAGATTATTTGTGTAACCGTTTCCTACAAATGGTCCGTATTATTTTAGTAATTAATACATTCTATTTAATTATATCTCAATAAAAATGTGTATACTTCATAATTTATTAATACATGGGCTATTTGAGCTAGTAAAGAAGTTAAACATTAACTGTATTTGGGCACATCAGGGGTATTTGGGAAACCGATTTGTCCGTTAATATATCTATTATGAAATAATAAATATAAAACAATATTAAATATAATTAAATTAAATTATTTATTTTAATCACCTAACAGACACATGTGTACACCAAAGATAATAATAACTACTAATTTGGAGCTACAAATGCTTAAATAAGACAGTATTTGGGTAATTCAGGAGTATTTGGGTGTATTTGAGTGTATTTGGGTAAATCGTGCCACCCGCCAGACAGTAAACATATGTATTATATAATAAGTGTCAACGACAGTCACAACTGAGACAGACGTTGCATAATTAATGCAACGGTCCTGACGGTAACCATATGTATTACATAACAGAAATTTATGCAGACTGTGTAGAATCATATTAGCTTCATATTGTATGAGCACACAGAGGAGACCATGATCAGATAATTCGTTCCAGACCAGCTCTATTTGCCTTGTTGTCAAAAGATAACCAATATCAAGGTAAAAGTTTAGCATATAACAAAATTTTACAAATATACTTAAAAAATTGAAATTTGTATCTAACATGTTTTATATTTACCAAATCACTATCTATAGACACAGACTTAAAATATTCATTCTTGTAAACTAATATTTTTTGATCTAGAATATGACAATAGTTCCAGTATACTATATTTCATGATTATATTTGCTTATGAATTTGATTGTAGATCTTATAAATATTTGAAAGAAAATTGCCTAATTTCACCATTTCCTCAATATAGGGAAAGAAAAAGCTAAAGTAATTTTCATAGAATGATAGCAATTTTTGAAATAATTTAAAGAAGGGGAAGATAGTATTTAAAAGCCTGCTGGCTAAAATTGCCAATCACTTTGTTTTAATCAAGCTTATGATACACAGTGAATGATCTAGGGTCGTTATGGCTTCCTTGTTCACTGTAACTTTGTCATGAATATCTGTCTGTACAGGGATGGCACAGTACAGAGTATCAGACCCTGATGAACTGATCACATGTCCGTATGACCCATCCCACAGAAAGCGTGCCCAGTCCTTCCCACTTCATCTGATCAAATGCAGGAAGGTGAGTTGCTGAAAAATGCAAATGTTGAAAAACTTGTTCTGTTTTATGGCCATGAAAGTGCCCCTCTTCACACAGGTGTCCATTTACACATTCAAAGATTTTTTAATAAGAAGTTAAGTGGTATCCATGTTGTAGTTGTCTTATTATACTGCATGCATAAATCTTTCTTTATTCAATCTGATGTAATTCAGTCCATGAAATGTTATATTTACTGATACTGTGGGCTAGTGGTTAAGGCATCTGCTTGGGAAGTGCGAAAGGTTCAATCCCCAACAGAGGACCATTCTGATATGGCTGGTTGATGAGCTGCCAGCTAGTTAAATAATGGTTACTGGTTGTCTTCCTGTCTGGTGCCTGGCATATAGAAGGGAACTGGGGAGGTAACTGTGAAAGCAAAGAGGTGTCTCATAAGTCAGATTTGGCTGGCTCTTTCAGTAGAGGTGACACTTATAAACATTCACCTTTTTTATATTGACCTACATTTTTCACAAAGTGTAGATTTCACATGCATATTTTTAAATTGTGTATATTTTAACAGATGACAAAGTGACCGTTGCGAAACGTTTACAACGTTTTTTTATTATCAGACTCAAAAGTCTGATAATAATAAAAAAAGCAACAAAATATTTTGTTGTATTTTTCAAAGCTAATTGGCAGCTATCTTGACACTTTACCAAAATTAAGAATTAAATTTAAAGATTCAGTATAACAACAAATAATACATGGCAATTCAGGCAATATGCAAGTTTATGGTCTGATGGACCTTGGGAGGTACATGGACCAAAACCTCAGTCTGTATCATGAACAGATGGAAATTGTGAGACCAAGAATTTGGACTGACAAGGATTTTACAAGATTTTACCAAGTCTCCATACATAAGATGCTTAGTTTTTGTTCTTTCAAAAACTTTTTTTGAAAACAATTTTAATTTTCTTTTTTGCAAATCCATTCTTATAGAACTACACAGGGAAGGACTTTGTGACATGCCCGTTTAATGGCAGTCATGATATGCCGAGGCCGGAGCTGCGTCATCATTTGGCCACGTGTCCAAGTAAGGCAGTGATGGAGCTAGACTTTAATTATAGTATGTACCATTTAATCAATTGTGTTTTTGAGTTTGTTTTATATCAAGTCATCCATAGTGTAACCACTAACGGACCACTAAGTCATGTTAGTCTCTTTGTGTCACCTGCTGTAAGCACATAGGGATCATTTTTCCGTTATTAGTCTCTCAGTCTCTCCATCACACTTTCCATTAGTTTCAGCTGGTGATACATACAATTGTCTATTGAGGATATGTACAAATTGTATCTTACAATTGGTCTATACATTACCATCAAAATGATACCTTATGTATTAAAATGTTCATGTAAATCAGAAAAGTACCTGCATGATGATAACTCTGCTAAAATTGTTGAATTTAAATGATGATAATAATAAACTGAAAATAATCCTTGCAGGAGAGAAATGATTTTTAAGTTTGTAGACTTATTGTTTCTATTCGGTTTCTTATTTTATAGTATGTTAATACTCTGGTTATATGTTTGTCAGTGATTTTTCCATACTCTCTTGAAAGTTTACAATATTCAGTGAATTGCTTTGTGCCTAATCAATATTTTCCAGTTTCCACTGGCTTTTACTGGAGTTTTCTGTCTTTGTGTAATGTCTTTGGACAGAATTTCATGCAATTAATGAACCCTTTCTCATGAATAGCCATGTACAATTTTAAGTTACCTTCAGTTCCTTGTCTGAAAACACACACCTAGGATCCTCTTAATACCACGGACCTTGGCAAAAGAGCCCGGTCAGGGTCACAAATATGTGTGGTTTGACACTTATAAATACAAAAAATGATTTTATAATCCATCATAATCCTGTAAAACATAGAAAAGGATAATACCTTTCCATTTTTGATCATTTTCAGAAAAGTAAATATTTTTCCAGACTGTTAATATGTCCATAACGCTGAAATGGCTTTAGTGTCACCTGCTGTAAGCAGAGATGACCCAGATAATGTTCTGATTTTTCACTTGCTCTGCATAAATGTTCACCCACCATGGTAATCCGTAATTTTACACCCTTCTGTGTTTCCACTGCAGGTAAGCAGAGGGAGGCCGGTTTTGTGAACATGAAGAAGGGATGTACAGACACTCCCATCTACAAGGACATCCACATAAAGGGTGACGAGGATTGGGAGGAGGGTAAGATTGCGTGTTGGAGGCGGAATTCAAGAAACTTATAATATGTCACATAGAATACTTGCCCCATTTTATAGGCAAAATTACTGAAAAATATAAAATCTCTTGCAAAAAAATAAATCCTAGGCTTCAGGAAATAAAAAAAAATGTAATATTACATACTGCTGAAAATATGCTATATTGCCATATTGTGTATCAGTATATTTGCTCCATATGTGTCTCATAAATGAAATGACATCTGTAATACTTATCCAGCTTGAAATTTCACAACCATTCCTATACATATCTAAATGCAAATATTGAGATTTAAAAAAAAACAAAACATTTTGTATGATTTTCAAAGCACTAACATTTACTGATTGAAATTGCCCTGCAGGAATGTTCACTCTTCTTTTTAAAATGTCTTTTTTTCCTTTCTTTTTTTTGAACTTGTAACTTTTGTGAATCTTACTTGCTTGGTATTATCAAAAACCTGAAATGTTTTTATAGATTAACCTTATATATACAACTGCCTTTAAAATATAGGAATGAAAATTATATATTATAGGTGCTAAGCAATTTTAGGACAAGAAAATGACACAAAGTACAGATATATTTATTAATATAGTTGGTAATTTTACAACAGCAATACCAAGACTGACTTTGATCTAATAATATATCAGTTTGTGTTGTGGAGTATGCATGTTGCAATACTACATTCCAAAAAAATACAAAAAAATACTTATTATTATAGATACGCAGTTTATGTAAGTAAAATTTGATTAATTGCTTTTCATCAGTTACGTTTTGCCTGATATTTTGACACAAGCACATACATAACACAGTCACTGCATAGAATAAATATCTATATAGAATATATACATTCCGTCCAGTATATTTTTCAGACCCGTTCTGAATTGTGAAATATAGACTACCGATATATAGAGATAGATATATTGTTAAAGTGAAAAATGTGGATTGTTATGTTGCCATTATATGGTATCTAGACTATAGTATTTTTCTTTTGTTTCTGTGATGGTCATTTTTTGTGATTATGCATGTTGTTCTGCAACTTTATAACTAATTGGTCATTTAACATATTTTTAAAAAAAAATCAATTTTATGATGGTTTGAGCTTGTTGTTAATATTACATGTATGCACTTGACTTATAATTACTTCAGAAAGCAAGTTCAGGATTCAAATTTAAGCTTGCATGGTTCCATTATAAAACTTGCTAAGTTTATTAGATTCATTAATAATAAGTAATAAATACAGGTTGTATGATTCCCAATATCTCTGAAGAATGTTGTTTTTTACCCAGTAAGATATGTTGTGTGTTGACAGATTTGTCCCCTCCAGTCAGAGTGGGTCCCTTGCAGGACAGATCCTACTTCACCAGAGTCCAGTTTCAGGACCCTTCTGCGTAAGTCAACCTGGCAACTAAGTGTGGTGCGATTTTTGAAAATCTTCTTGATTTTACCCGATGTGCCGAGACCCAGTGAACAAAACCAGATGGGGGCATCTGTGTCCTAGATACATTTCTAAGATTAACATGATAAGTAAAAAGAAAGGCAAAAAAATCCCCTCTGAAGGATTAAAAAAAGTAGGGGCCCTTTTTAGCTCACATGAGCACAACGTGCTCAAGGTGAGCTTTTCTGATCGCCTTTTGTCCGGCGTCCGTGCGTGCGTGCGTCCGGCGTCAACAATTGCTTCAAACAACATCTCCTCCTAAACGGCTTGGCCAATTTGAAAAATATTTTGCAGGAATGTTCCTTGGATGAAGCTCTACTAAAGTTGTATAAATGGTTCTGGTCCATTGCATAATTAGGTCACAGGAGCTAAAAATAGATTTTAAAAATGCAAACTTTGAAAATCTTCTTCTGCAAAACTGCAAGGCCTAGAGCTTAGATATTTGGTATGTAGCATCATCTTATGGGCCACTACCAAGATTGTACAAATCATAGCCCTATGGTGATAAATGACCCGCACCAGGGGTCACTTGTTTTACATAGAGTTATATAGGAAAATCTTAAAAAATCTTCCTCCATGAATGCATAAGGCCTAGAGCTTAGATATTTGGTATGAAGCATCATCTTATGGGCCACTACCAAGATTGTACAAATCATAGCCCTATGGTGATAAATGACCCCGCACAAGGGGTCACTTGTTTTACACAGAGTTATATAGGAAAATCTTAAAAAATCTTCTTCTATGAATCCATAAGGCCTAGAGCTTAGATATTTGGTATGTAGCATCATCTTATGGGCCACTACCAAGATTGTACAAATCATAGCCCAATGGTGATAAATGACCCCACACCAGGGGTCACTTGTTTTACATAGAGTTAAATAGGAAAGTCTTAAAAAATCTTCTTCTATGAATCAATAAGGCCTAGAGCTAAGATTTTTGGTATGTAGTAGCATCTAATGGTTCATTACAAAGATTTTCAAAGTCTTGGCCCTACGGTGATAAATGACCCTGCGCCCAAGTCTTCTCTGAAACCATATGGCCCATTGCTTAGATATTTGGTGTGTAGTATTGTCAGGGGTAAAATGTTTTAGATTAAGTTATATCAGAATCCTTGTCTGTTTAAAAACCTTGACATCAGTTGAAGCAATGGTACTCAGGTGAGCGATTCAGGGCCATCATGGCCCTCTTGTTTCATGTTGGTTTCACATCTTCAGGCCAGTCTGATTCCAGGGTATTCAGATACAGATCTAACTCCTACATGTTCAATATTGTCAAGTTGAAGTGTTTCTTGTTTCTTGTATATTGTGTCTGCTTGAGACGTGTGCCACACTACAGTATAATGCCATGGACATTTTGCATGATACCACACTCAGTCACATTATCCTGACGCTGGGCCAACCAGTCCTGGAACTATCCTTATATGCTGAGTGTCAATGACTGGTTGCAGCCAGGGATTGAAACCACAAAGTCCAGATTCCAGATTCCACTCAAAAACTGGGACCAGTTATATTGTATATAAGTTCTTATACCATATTATGCTCCGCTTCAAAGAAGAAGGGGCATATCAGTTGGTCTGTCGGTCCATCGGCTTGTCCCAGTGATAACTTGTACTAATTTTACCCGTAAGTCTCAAA
>CM037792.1:22155138-22205138 GCA_021229015.1 Solen grandis | reverse complement strand
TTTAAGTGGTTTCTCATACATTTTCAACATCATTTGAATAATGCACCTTTTTTATCAAAGCTGCATCAATAACACTTATCATTCTGCAGTTGAGACTCAAACTGGTCTCATTAAAAGAGAAATTTTCCCTGAAAACATAGATAAAGGAAATGCTTGTGACGATTGTGGGCAATTATTTGATACAATTCACGACGTGCAAAGACACGTAAAAATTGGTTGGTGTCCGAAGCACAGAGAACAGAACAAAAAAAAAAAGAAAACACGAGACTGTGAGCGATAGCGAACAAGACTAATCTGTGGAAGAGAATGATGGTTACATACAGCTTTGGAAACGAGCTAAAACGACTAACGATGATAGATACGAAAACATGTACCATAAATTTATAGACAATGGAAAGAACAGTAACGATGTGCATGAAATTTGCAAACAGACCTATAATGAACGAGAAATTTCAACAAATATACAATTTGATAAATGATTACATATTGCCACTAAGAAACAATGGAATTACCATCAAATCATGGGACAAGTACATACACTTACCTCTAAAGGATTAAATACAACATCAGCAGTGACTAAAGTGTTGCGAAAGTATAAAACTGCATTTCAAGTCTTGTTCGATACAGAAATATCAGAGGAAGAGGGGGGGGGGGGGTAGAAAGTGGAAAAGAAAGTGATGAAGAGGAGGACGATAAAAATGGGAAATAAATAATATACCGTTTTGAATTAGCGTGGTTCATTTGAGTGTTATCAGCCCTAAAGTGCAGACATGGCTCCCTGGATAGATTATTTAAAAGAAATCTATTACGATCCAGCTCACCCAGCTAATTACTACTGCTTACAAAAACTTTACAAAATAGTGATAAATGAAGGAAAAGACAATATCGGGATACATAATATTAGAAAGTTCCTTCACAAACAAGAGAGTTACGGCCTACATAAACCTGAGCGAAGAGGGTTCCAAAGAAATAACTATGTCACCAGTGGGAAGGACGCTCTTTAGATGTGCGATCAAATTGATACGGTTAAATATGCCGACTGGAACAGTGGATATAAGTACATTTTACTCGTTATAGACGTCTTCTCCAAATACGTTTGGCTACGCACTCTCAAAAACAAGACTGGAAATACTGTAGCGGAAGCTTTTCAAGACATATTCCAGGCATCACAAAGATAGCATCAGATAAAGGACAGGAGTTTAATGCTAAAGTGGTACAGCAATTGATGAAAAAGAATGTCAAACTGTATTTTCCTACACAGAATTAAACAAAGCCCAAAAATCCCAACCACCGTTTATAAATAGAAAAGTTATATTTAACATAGTTGGAAAAACACTTGCCATAAATAGATCACCCATTTATTGATATTCACGCTTCTTATCGTATTTAATATACATAATTTAACATTCTAATGTATTTTGCTCATTATAGGTTCTAATATTGCATGACATTTTTACTGTTCAAAACATAAATCACTTTGCATTAGAATAACATCTACATCAGTACTCCTTACAATAAAGAGAGAAACGTAGAAACTTTGGTAGATAATATGCATAATACTTTTGTGCAAAATGGAACTTTCTTAAAATTGATGTCTTTTTTTAGTGGTATTTGATATATATATATAGATATATATATATATATATATATATATAT
The DNA here is from genome assembly GCA_021229015.1 of Solen grandis. Lineage (NCBI taxonomy): Eukaryota > Metazoa > Mollusca > Bivalvia > Adapedonta > Solenidae > Solen > Solen grandis. Next base: position 22,203,482 of record CM037792.1, on the reverse strand, counting down.
ATATATATATTATATATATTTTAATTATTTTTTTTTTTTTTTTTTTTTTAAAAGGAAAAGTATAGGCTGTATTAAGATGAAATCAAATACTTTAAAGTAAAGTGCAATACATGTTTTGACATTGTAATTTAACTTTTACTGATGAAAATAACAAAAGCAATACAAATTAAAAAATGATTTAGAGAACAGCCTACGCATTTAAGAGATTAATATAATCTAGATCTCTTTCTAATTTGATGGGTTTAGACTTTAAAATCATATTTACACTAAATACAAGGCCTTTTAATGTTTGGTACTGGAATTTATATTGCAAAGGAACTTAATCTCAAAATTTAAGTTGTACATTTTCATTGTCGGCAGTGATTCAAAAATTCATCTGGAAAGGTTCTTAAACTCTTTTTCTCCAAGCATAGCATTTCTTTGTAAAAATGCTTGCAACCATGATGCCATCTCACAAGCTCCAATTCAACCTATAGTCCTATTCCTTTAGAACAATTAAAACCCATCTGTTGAAGCAAGGGCATTGATTGATAAGCTGCACTACCAAAACATTTGGCAAAGGTTTGCAACAATTAATTCATTTATAATAATAAAAATACAAATTTAATGAAATTAAATTATATTATTATTATTCAAGAATTCAAAACCAGTAACCAATTTCTACTTCAGAAATTATTCAAAAAAACATCATGAACAAAAGATGTTCATTAATCTTTAATCAATATTTTCACTGTCCTTGTAAGCTTATCTTTAAATGATGACAAAACATTGATAATGACATCAAATAGACAACAGAATGGTGATTTACTTTCTTTTAACTATATACAGACGTAATCCGTTCAAGTACACCAAACGAACGTAAACGAAACGCTATTCAAACGCAAACGAAACACGAACGGAACGCAAACGAAACGTTAAACGAAAACGTAAACGATCGAACGTTTCACGGCCGAACGATTCACAAACGCAAACGAACTATACAAAACGATAAACGCAAACGATAAACGCAAACGATAAACGGTATCAAAACGTTTGCATTAAACGCTGAGGTATGGGATTCGGATATTCTCTAACTTTATCGTGGTTATGTTGACAGTGCAATTATTTTAACGGAAAAAAAAACACATCAATAGTGCATTCATTTATGCCAAAAGCATTTTTTTTTGTTAAATAAATGAGTGATACAATTGTAAAAAAATGTTTTAAATGTTTACAATAAAGTAAAAAGGGATTTTTTCTTTCCCCCGTCATAAGATTTATTTTTGTATCCATCACCGTACAAATGTAGATCTTTAGAAATATCTGCATACGACACAATTGAAGTAGTTTTATGTTTCATAAGGAAACAAAAATAACACAGAATAATGAGTAAATAAAAACAGCGAAGAAAAAACTTTATTTAGATGAACTAGTTTTGAATATTGAATTAAGCAAATTATAATATAGCCTATCAAAGTAACCATTCGTGACAGAATTTCTTTGAACTAATAAACATTAGGCAAAAAGGTGAATTCTAGTTTACCACAAGTTACAGTAGTTACGAAGACTGTATAAATATTTAGTACGATGCATACACGAGATGCAAATTAACATTCAGTTATGTTACTAACGGCTTTCTGAAGTCTGGTTCAATAATTTTATTCAGCCGAGTAGGCAGTTTTAATAGCTGCAGTATATAAGCACGACAAACTCGTGCAACCTTCTATATGTCTTGGTCATATTTAATAAATGATGCTGTAAATGGCCAAAGCATTTGTTGTATTCAGATTACCAATAATATCACATGAAGCGTATTTTTTCCGTGTTATTGCACGTAAAAAAAGCAAGCGTTAAGAAGGGTCACCCGGTATTGTTATGGTTATATGCATACGATGTTTTTATCGTGACTTCCAATATATATAAGTCTTAGTTTAGTTTATATTATGGTTGTAAAAGATTGCAGTGTATTTTATCTAACAGGGTTTCCGCCAGGCCAATAACGCATGTCGGGCCCGACATGCCTTCAAACGCGAAGGCATATTGCCGACATGCCTTAATCTCGCCGACATGTCATAATTCCATAGCGACATGCCTTCATACACTATCTTATCGGCAATAATAACAGCCCCACAGCTTCCCCGATCAACGATGACCTTTATGCACTGTAGGTTGGATTACGGATGACTTGGCGTTTTTCCTTTATCAAAATTGCCAAGAAGTTGCGATATTCCCCAAACGTCGGCAATATTTCTTTTCATCTTCTTATGTTCTTAGACGTACTTATTACGTCTTTGTCTTAGCTTTATTGTTGAAAATTTTAATTTTAATTTGATGTCTGAAAGTGATTTGAATCTTTTGTTGGTCTATCTAATATTAATATGTAATACAATTAATACTTCAGTTTTTCTCGCTTGATTAGTTAGCAGGTTATATAGGTCCTCATTTTGTACATGCCAATTGTCACGTACACACTTTGTGCACTACGTTAATGAAATTGTATTGTATTAAGATCGCACGCTAGTTCCATTTTTATTTTTGTGGAGGGGGAAAAAGATTTTATATCGCACTGTAACTTTGGAAAATCGCTGAACCCTACGCGTGCCGTTTATGGCACCTGTTGTGTAAACTGATATGACAGCGTGTAATCAAATTTGTTTACAGTCTGGAACTTATCACACACAATGACATAGAACCGATTGTCCAATCATTCGCCTAGTTTATTTGCAATAGCCAATAAAAAACATGCCTTTAGTGGATGACGTATTATGATGATTGTCAATTTTACCTTGACTGTGTTACGTTTTTTCTCTCGATTTTGTCGCAATGTGAATTCAAAAAAAATATAATAACCGTTCAAGACTACTTTCAACCGTTGACATTTATTTTGTCAACATCACTTACGCAGGATGAACTATTACAAAAAATACCGACAACAGGTTTTAATTTAAAGAATCTCGGCAAGCAGGATACTCGGAAATGGCTAAGTAATCCCAAAGACCTATACTGCCTGCTAGTACCCGCCAGTGTTTTGTCTTTCTAGAGGTTGCAACAACTTCACAGATTTTTCGTAAAATTATTTCCAGAATGTTTTTCTTACACTTCACCGATTTCCCTCTAACAAATTAGAAAAATAAATTTGATTTTAATAATTCAAATTATAGCCACTAATACTTTTTTTGTGACTTAATTGTTTAAGTTACTTCCAGCGTTTAGAATGTATAGACAGATAGGTCCAGGGGTACGATTTCACTAGGGTCACATTAGTCTAGGTTCCGAAATGGTTTGGGTCCGATACGTGCAGAAAGCAGTGTCAGAGATGATGCGTTTGTGTAAACGGTAAACGAAAAACGATGCAAACGGTGAACGCAAACGGTGAACGGTGATCGCAAACGGAGAACGGTTCGAAAATAAACGAAGTTGAAATGCAAATGCGTTTGTAATCGTTTATAGATGCATTCAGCGTTTATATCCAGCGTTTATCGTTTAGAAACGTAAACGATAAACGCAAATGAAACGATTTGCAAACGCAAATGAAACGATGTTCAAACGCAAACGGAACGCAGATTTGGTGTACTTGAACGGATTACGGTCTGTATATATATATATATATATATATATATATATATAATATGTGCAAAACGGTTGTAACTTGAGATACAACTGTTTGCAACATATTGAGATACAACCTTTTGACAAATATCGATTCAACTTATTAATTTTCAAATTCAGTTATTTATATTTATTGAGGATGTGTATAACCATAAAATACAATAAAAAAATATATATATATAAAGAAAGGAAAACATTATAATTTAAAATTTAATACGTAAATCATCATTATCATAAATATATACTTATGTTCAATAAGATTTAAATACTTGTTTTCATTTTTTTTTTCATTTTTATCTTCTTATGAATATATTAAGAAAGTATAAATATAGATCTTATTTGATTGAGCAACCGTTAACTATCATGCAGTAAAAACAACTGGAAAATTTTAAGATGATAATACTATCCTCGATAATTTTTTCTTATTTATTCAATCGATTTTAAATTTTTTTTTTTTAAATTTAATACATAAGCATATACTTAACAAATTTCCACATTAATGAGATTGTAAAAAGAAAAAAAAGTTTGAAATCCATGACTTTAACCTTAAAATTGATTGTGTTTTACATTTGCAAAAATAAATGGAAACAAAGACAGAGATGTAAGCAAAATCATGAAAATAATGTCTTATTTCTATGTAATCAACGTTACAAACGTCTTGAAACTTTCAACAATTCATTTAACTTATATATTTGCTTATTTTTACAGATTTAGAAAAAGAAACCGTTAAACCTTTAGAAAACATAAAAAATCGATAGGTTTGCGGAAAGCCGTGATAACAAATGTAACAAGATATCCGTTTAGGTTTTCTGGCTCTAGTATAAATATACTAATTCATCGTAAATGCGACTCATTTACTCAAAAACGTATCACAATTCACTATTCAACGCAGGCACTCATTCCTGCAAAAGAACAATCGGATTTTGCTCAACCAACCCAATGACCGTTTTCATTTCTTTCTTCAAATTAAAAGATTTCCATAAATTAGCCCTTTTATGAAAAACATGAATAAGTCATGTTTGATAATGTAATCACTTGAAATTTCTGGCCTTTTTGCACATGTTAAGGTACGGCATTATTACTTATCCAAAGTTAATATATCCAATCTTTTGATCTTTTTAACATTTGCTTACAAATCAATGTTGTCTTAAACAAGTGACACAACATAAATTTCTTAAGGTATGCTTAAGATTAGCATCAATACTCATGACGCTGGAGCGCGAATACAAATTGAAATGAATGATTTTTATATTTCAACGGCGTTAAAGTCAAGTGACTAAAAAAATATTTTTTGCAATGACATGTTCATTCTAATGTTCTGTTAATCCAGAAAAAATATCTTCGACAATGCGAGCAGGTTTGTATTCATATTTTCAAGTAGGCATTCCGTCAAACATGAATAACTGCCATGTTTGATGTGGTAATCACTTAAATTTTTCAAGACCTTATGAACGTACTAAGTTTCGACATTTTTGAAAATTTCAAGTTCATTGGTCTAATTGGCGATTTTATATGATTTTTTTTAAAAATAATACTTGCTTTTGTATGCATGACGTCATAACCACGTGACAAAACAAACATTTCTTGCAGTATGCATCACTTCAATTTTAACTCTATCAATTTTAAAGATTTATTTAAGATTAACTCAAAATTCATGATACTAGAGTGAGCGAAATCTTTAAAAAGAAATGCATTTTGTCTGTTTGATGACGTCATACCAACGTGACTTAAGAAAAAATCATTCAGAAAACAGAATGTAAACTTCTATGCCGATATGCTGTCCTATTTTCATGCTTCTAACGCATCAGTGGGCTTTGTAACATTTAAATTTAAATTTTGGACCAAAGTTCGAAATTTGGTATTGCCATGAAATCTTAATCTTTTCGAATTTGGAAATTTGAATGCCAAGGTGCACATCTAAATCCTAAAATACATCTAATGTTAAAATATCAAGACAATCAGTCCAAAGAAAATAGGTAGATCTCTGGGCCGATTAGCTGTCCAATTTTCTAACTCATCAGTAGCCTTTGTTACATTAATAATAGTTTTAGGACAAAAGTTCGAAACTCGGTTTGCCATAAATTCTTAAATTTTTCGAATTTGAAAAATTGAAAGACAAGGTGCACATCTAAATCAGAGCATACATCTGTGAAAATATCAAAATAAAACGACAAAAAAATAAAGGCTCTAGAGCGCGAACAAACTTTTGAAGCTGACGTCAAATCTGACGTCATTCGACGTCATGGAAAATTAAAAATGATTGATTTTAAAAAATTGAACGTTTTTGTCGAGGCAATTTAATTTTCATGTTGCTCAGACACTGACAACATATTGAAACTAGATTTCATTCTTTGATACGAATGATAGGACTTTCTGCTACATTTGTGAAACACTTCGAAACAAAAAAAGTAAAAGGATATGAAATTTCAGCCTTTAACTTGCTTTTGTATGGCCATAACTTAAATAAACTTTGAAAAATAAACCGTTTAACTTGGAGGATATGGCAAAAGTAACTGAAAATCATTTTTTTATATCGATTTATTTAACTTGGAATATTTTTATAATCTATGTTACAAATCAAATTTATTTAAAATGCTTACAATTCGAATTCCATCCTGTAATAATGGCTGTAGATCGCGTACAAGCGTGTGAAGACAACGTCAAGTTTGATGTCATATGACGTCATAGGCATAAGAAAATCAATGAAATGAAATATTAAGTATCTTAAATATATCAAGTATTTTTTTCATGCTCCTTGCAACTTTGCAACATATAGAAATTAACGTGTAGATATATTAACATTCTTTTTGACCTTATAACGTCAAATGACGTTAATCCTCATGACCTTATCACGTCTTATGACGTCAAATGACGTTAATCCACAAAGGATAGAAATAAGTCTTAAAGACTGATATTCAGTCCAAATATCAACTTTCTAAATCTTGTGGAAGCGATTTTATACGTATTTGAAAGTTGACGTCAATGGTTCGAATCTTGGATTCGCCATAGAACAATTGCCTTTTCGAATTTGTAAAGCGGGACCCGGGAAAAATTATTTTTGATCTTATGACGTCATATGACGCCGAATGACGTTCATCATCATAGAATGTTAAGCACTCTTGGAGACTTATATACTAACCAAATATCAGATTTCTAACTCATCTTGAAACGATTTTATACGTATTTGAAATTTGACGTCATTGGTTTGGATATTGGATCCGCCATAAAACCTTTGCCTTTTCGAATTTGGAAAAACGGACACCGGAAGGAACAACTAGACTCAACTTACACATTCTGTGAAATTTTGATGAAAATCGGCCCAGACATAATGGCTGTAGACCGCGTACAAACATTTATAGACGACGTCAAGTTTGACGTCAAAACACGTCATAGTCAAATGAAAATTATTGAAATGCAAAATGTTTTATCTGAAGCATAAGCTGTTAAATTTTCAAGATGCTCAGACGTTTTCAAGATATAAAAATTAACACGTAAAAATTAGAAATTTCTTTTCACCTCATGACGTCATATGTTATTCCTACGTTATTCATCTCCAGAGAATGTAACGAAAACCTAGAGACTTATATTCTGTCCAAATATCATCTCTTTAGCTCATCTGGAAGCGATTTTATACGCATTTGAAATTTGACGTCAATCGTTCGAATCTTGGATTCGCCATAGAACCTTAACCTTTTCGAATTTTGAAAAAACGGACAACGAAAGGGACAGCAAGAGTCTAACATACATATTCTGTGAAATTTTGATGAAAATCGGCCCAGAAATAATGGCTGTAGACCGCATACAAACTTTTTCACCTGACGTCAAATCTGACGTTATATAACGTCATATGAATATAAAATTCATTGCATTCGAAAGCACATGGAGGAAAAATGAAAATTTGGTAACCCCCAGTTTGTTTAACAGTTTATACCTCGAAAAACCTTTGATTTTGGAAAATATGATGATGAATATTATTTGTAGAGCAATGTTTGGCCGTTCTTTTCATGCTTAAAGTTTATTGATTGGCCAAAGATTCATGGAGAAATGGGAAAAAACGAAATTCGTGCATTTAGCCTTGGTGATTTTTTTCATTTTTCAGGAGCTAAAAAAGCTCCTATCTCAAAAAGTATTGAAAATATTCCTAAACATAAAGCGTGTGAAATGTAGAGAATTTTTAGACAATTATTTTGGTACCTTAAGTTTTGAAATTGATTAAAGTATAAGAAAGTTACATCAAAAATAAGAATTTAAACATGTAGAATTTCAGCGATTCTGCCGTGTTGTCAAAGTTTTACGGCTAATATCTTAAAACTCATTCGAAATAAGTGCACACATTAAGCAAGTGAGATGTAGAGAATTTTAAGACGCTTATTTTGGTACTTAGAGTTTTAAAATTGATTAAAATATAAGGAAGTTACATCAAAAATATGAATTTAAACCCAATAGTAAGAATTTTCGAAAAATACCCTACTTTCACTTTCACGTTAATTGAAGCATTTTCGGAAAATGTAAGTTTACTGCTATGTATTCGTCATATATAAATTGCAAAAACATTTTTTACTTATATCATATTGATATAACTAGCGAAACAAGCGTACCGTTCCTGGTGGCCGAGTGGTAAGAGCGTCCGCCTCGGGAGCGGGAGGTCGTGGGTTCGATCCTCGACCACGACATACCAAAGTCGTAAAAAATGGTACTGTTATAGCGCCCTTGCTTGGCGCTCAGCATATAAGGGTAGTTGCAGGACTGGTTAGCTCGGTATCAGGATGATGTGACTGGGTGCGGGATCATGCCACATGTCTACGGCGTGATACGGCAGTGTGGCAGCACTATACCCGCATAAAGTAGACATCGTCTCCAAATGACTGAAATACTGTCGGTGGGACGTTAAACACAACAAAAAAACAAACTTAACAAGTGTTGACAATGATTTAATGTTGTGTCAAATCGTTTTATTTACGTTACTTATACATATCAGTTGCAGTATTGCGTTACCCATAACCCTTTGTCATTTAGACCGTTGTTGAAACATTGCAATTTCCCGACTTTATTGTTGCATCAATCGATAAATGTTGTACAAGCTATATTCCAAATTTATGATAAAGAAACTATAAAATTTTTTTGTAGATGTTTGAAACAAAATGATCAACACATGTCATCCGTTCAAGACGCTGCAAGCTAATTTGTCCGTTAGCTAAAAGGGCCAAATGGAGTAACTTTGTTTAGAGTTTGCCCGCTATTTCTATCTAGTCAGAGAGCCCAAAATTTCTGGTCGATTTAATTTGTTAAGAGTTTGAGATTTTGCGAGACTTGTCTACTTAATTGTGATTTAACTGTTAAGAGTTAATTTCAAATTATGCTCCGCCTTATTCACGTGATATCATATATGGCAGTGTTTACTACACCGATCCCTACACACGAGGTGTGCACACTAGGGCATGTTGACGTCTTTTGTAAACATTTAGTAAACTGCTTAAATAATCATGTTTATAGATAAACATTTGCATAAGAATGATAAGTTTCGGAAATATTTTTTGCAAAGGGATGATTACCAGCTCGATCCAAACGGACTCCTAAGGAAAGAAAAAGACGCTAAATTAAATACTAAAGTACAAGTTCAGTTTATTAGGTTTAACGTCCCACCGACAGTATTTAAGTCTGTTGGAGACAATGTCTACTTGAGACAAATGCAGTGTTGTCACACTACACAGTATCACGTCGTAGACAGTTGGCATGAAACCACACCCAGTCACATTATCCGGACACCGGACCATCAGTCCTGGAACTACCCTTATTAAACTTTCTATTCTGTGAAGACGAACGTCATTTGACGTCATATGACGTAAGAAGTTCTAAATGAATTTAAAAAAAATGATAGATTTGTATTGGTTTTAATACCTTTAATGACGTCACGGTCACGTGGTATTGCTGCACTGTAAATACAGCATTTTCGGAAAATACCCTACTTTCACTTCTAAATAATTTTTAACATTTTCGAAAAATGTATTTGGCAAAGGCCAAGAACAATGAAAATTGTATGGCAAATATTTTCGAATGCAATGATTTTCAAATTCATAGGACGTCATATGACGCTAGATTTGACATCAGTTAAAACGTTCGTACAGGCTCTGCAGAATTTATTTTTGAATCGATTTTCTAGTACATTTCACAGAAGGTTTAAATTAGGCTTTTCTTGTGCATCCTTACTTTCGTTTTCAAAATATGACCTCGAAATTAAGTTTAGTATTTCAGAGACCCCATTCGAGGTGAAAAGCTGAAATTCACACATGTTGTAATTCAAAAAAAATTCTTTAGATTTCCATAGGCCAGACGTCATTTGAATTAATGGGATTATAATATGATTTCCTTTTTGGTGCAATAAATTCAATGTGATCCCAATGGTCCAGAATTACAAAAAAAAATATGGCATATGTTAAAAATGCTGATTGTTAAATATGCAATGATATTCTTATTCATATGACATCAGAATAGACGCCAGATCAAAAAGTTTGTAAGCACTCTGCCAACATTATGAATTGATGAATTCTAAAAAAAATTCAAAGAATGTATGTGTTACACTCTAGAAACCTAATATTTTCTGCGTATTCCGTACCAATAATTTTCAGTTTGATTGAGTTTTAAACGGTTTGCAGAAAGTCCTATCGATTGTCGTGCAAACGAAATCTAGTTAGGACTTTCTGCCTACTGGCAGAAAGTCCTATTGGGTTTGTTATGTTTTTTTATTAGGACTTTCTGCCCTTTCGGCAGAAAGTCCTATTGGGTTTGTTATGTTTTTTATTATTAGGACTTTCTGCCCTTTCGGCAGAAAGTCATATTGGGTTTGTTATGTTTTTTATAGGACTTTCCGCAAACTTGCGGCAGAAAGTCATATTGGGTTTGTACTGTTTTTTACGGCTTTCCGCAAACTTGCGGAAAACGTATAGGGTTTGTTATGTTTATTTTTCTTATTATTATTATTATTATTCTTCTTCTTCCAACCTAATTCAAGAGTTAATTTATATATGTTGCCAATGGTCAAGCAACATGAAAATTAAAATGCTTCGACAAAAAAGTACACATTTTTAAATTCAATAATTTTTAATTTTCAATGACGTCAACTGACGTCAGATTTGACGTCAGCTTCAAAAGTTTGTTCGCGCTCTAGAGCCTTCAATTCTGGTTTGATTTTCTTGATATTTTCACAGTAGATGTATTTTAGAAGGTGGATGTGCACCCTGGCATTCAAATTTCAAAATTTGAAAAAATTGAGATTTTATGGCAAAACCAAGATTCGAACTTAGGTCCTAAATTTATATTTTAATGTTACAAGGGAACCTAATGCATTAGAAGAATGAAAAGTGGACAGCTTATCGGCATAGAGGTCTTCTTTCTATTTCTTAAAGGATTTTTTCTTAAGTCACGTGATTATGACGTCATAAAAACGACATAAAGCAACTTTTTTAAAAAATTATTTCGCTCTTATATCATGACTTTTCACTCAATCTTTTTGAAAATTGTATTGTAGCGATTAAAATCTTTAAATTTATAAATTCATTTATTTTTAATTTTCAATGACGTCAAATGACGTCAGATTTGACGTCAGCTTTAAAAGTTTGTTCGCGCTCTAAAGGCTTCAATTCTGGTCCGATTTTTATGATATTTTCACAGATGATGTATTTTAGGATGTAGATTTGCACAGTGGCATTCAAATTTCCAAATTCGAAAATATAAAGATACCATGGCAAAACCAAGATTCGAACTTAGGTCCTAAAATTAGATTTTAATGTTAAAAAGCCCCCTGATGCGTTAGAAGCATGAACATTGGACAGCATATCGGCCTAGAGGTCTTCTTTCTATTTCTGAAAGGATTTTTTCTTAAGTCACGTGTTTATGACGTCATAAAAACGACAAACAGCAACTTTTTAAAAAATTTATTTCCCTCTGGTATCAAGACTTTTGACTCAATCTTTTTGAAAATTGTATTGTAGCGATTAAAATCTTTAAATTTATAAATTCATTTATTTTTAATTTTCAATGACGTTAAATGACGTCATATTTGACGTCACCTTCAAAATTTTGTTCGCGCTCTAGAGCCTTCAATTTCGGTCCGATTATATTGATATTTTCACAGAAGATGTATTTTAGGATGTAGATTTTCACCGTGGCATTCAAATTTCCAAATTCGAAAATATAAAGATTTCATGGCAAAACTGAGATTCGAACTTTGGTCCTTAAATTACATTTTAATGTTACAAAGCCCCCTGATGCGTTAGAAGCATGAACATTGGATAGCATATCGGCATGGAGGTTTACATTCTTTTTTCTGAATGATTTTCTTTTACGTCACGTGGTTATGACGTCATTAAAAAGACAAAAAGGCATTTTTTAACATTTCTCTTGCTCTGGTATCATGAATTTTGAATCAGTCTTAATTGAAATCTTGAGAATTGATAGAGTTAAAATTGAAGTGATGCATACTGCATGTTTGATTTGTCACGTGGTTATGACGTCATGAATACTAAAACAAGAATTATTTTAAAAATTCATATAAAATCGCCAATTAGATCAATGAACTTAAACTTTTCAAAAATGTCGAAAATTAGTACGTTCATAAGGGTTTGAAAATTTAAAGTTATTACGTCATTAAACATGGCAGATATTCATGTTTGATGGAACGCTTACTTGAAAATGTGAAAACAAACCTGTTCACATTCTCGAATATATTTTTTTTCTGGATTAATAGAATGTTAGCTAATCATGTCCTTCCAAAACAGATACTTTTCTTTAGTCACTTGATTTTGCCGTGGTTGAAATATTAAAATCATTCATTTAAATACGTATTCGCGCTTCAGCGTCATGAGTATTGTGGCAATCTAAAGCATACCTTAAGGAATTTATGTTGTGTCACTTGTTTATGACAACATTGATTTGTAAGCAAAATACATTTAAAAAAACATAAGATTGGACATATTAACTTTAAATAAGTAATATTGCCGTGCCTTGACATGCGCAGAAAATTTCAAGTGAGTACGTTATCAAACATGACCTATTCATGTTTTTCTTTATAGGGCTAATTCATGAAAATATATTAATTTGAAGAAAGAAATGAAAGCGGTCATTGGGTTGGTTGAGCAAGATCCGATTGTTCTTTTGCAGGAAAGAGTGCCTGCGTTGAATAGTGAATTGTGGTACATTTTTTCTAAAAGAGTCGCATTTACGATGAATTAGTAAAATTATACTAGAGCCAGAAAACCTATACGGATAACTTATTGCATTTGCTTTCACGGCTTTCTGCAAACCTTAAGAAAATGACAAATACATGTAGATCTACCTATTGATTTTTTATGTTTTCTAAATGTTTAACGGTTTCTTTTTCTAAATCTGTAAAAATAAGCAAATATATAAAGCAAATGAATTGTTGAAAGTTTCAAGACGTTTATAACGTTAATTACATAGAAATAAGAAAGTATTTTAATAATTTTGCTTACACCTCTGCCTTTGTTTCTATCTAATTTTGCAAATGTAAAACTCAATCAATTTAAAGGTTGAAAGTCATGGATTTCAAAGTATTTTTTTTTCTTTTTTACAATTTCAATTGTGGGTCAAATTGCAATGAATATTTGTTAAGTAATATGCTTACGAAGAAAAAGATATTAAATAAAAATTAAAAAACTTTTAAAATTGATTGACTAACGTAAGAAAAAAAACTTGAGGATTGTATTAGTATTTTTTTCTGCATGATAGTAAACTGTTGCGTAATCAAATAAGGTCCATATATATGCTTTCTCAATATCTTCCTAAGAAGATGAAAATGAAAAAAAAATAAATAAAAAAAAAATAAAGCTTAATTTTGAACATAAGTATATATTTATGATAATGATGATTTACGTATTAAATTAAACATTATTAGCCAACATTATTCCATTTCTTTGTATTAACTTATATATTCAATACCTTTGAAATAAGCAAACGGAAAGCCGCTTCGTTTGTATCTTAAACAAACGACTTCTAGTTTATTATTCTTATTATTCTTTTTTTCTTCCTCTTATATTTGTGTTAATTTTGAGATGTTGCCATTGACTCAGAACAATGAAAATTTTATGGCATATATTTCAAACCATGAGCTTTCGGATGCAATGAATTTTATATTCATATGACGTCATATAACGTCAGATTCGACGTCAGGTGAAAAAGTTTGTACGCGGTCTACAGCCATTATTTCTGGGTTTTAAAATTTCAGAATGTGTATGTTAGGCTCTAGTTGTGCCTTTCGTTGTCCTTGTTTCCAAATTCGAAAAGGCAAAGGTTTTATGGCGAATCGAAGATTCGAACTAATGACGTCAAATTTCAAATGCGTATAAAATCGCTTCCAGAAGAGCTAGAAAGCTGATATTTCGACTGAATATTAGTCTCCAGATTTTCTATACAATCTAAAAAGATGAACGCCATATGACGTCACATGACGTCATAATGCAAATAAAACTTTCGTATTAAAACTTAACGGTTTTTAAGCCCTGTAGGCTTTATTTTTTGTATGATTTGCTTGAAATTTTGTCTGAAGATGCAGTATTAGATTCTATGGAGCCATGTCACTTTCGTTTCCGGCAAATCCCAAAGGTCAATGTCATATATCAATTATCGGCTTTTTCTTCGGCCTTAAATATCTCAAAAACGGTAAATATTCTATCGAGACACTATGCGTATAATTTGTAGTGCTTAGAAAGACCTTTCAGATGATATTTAGTTTTTGATGATCGGGGTTGAATTGGTTGAGTTATGGCGGAAAAATGAAAATTTGGTAACCCCCATTGTGTTTAACAGTTTATACCTCGAAAACCTTTGATTTTTCAAAATATGATGATGAATATGATTTGTAGAGCAATGTTTGGCCGTTCTTTTGATGCCTAAACTTTAATGATTGGCCAAAGATTGATGGAGGAATGGGAAGAAAACGAAATTCGTGTATGTAGCTTTGGTGAATTTTTCATTTTTCAGGTGGTTTAAGAGCTTGTATCTCAAAGAGTATTAGTAATATTCCTAAACATAAAGCGTGTGAAATGTAGAGAATTATTAGACGATTATTGTGGTACCTTAGGTTTTGAAATTGAACAAAGTATAAGGAAGTTACATCAAAAATAAGAATTTAAACATGTAGAATTTCAGCGATTCTGCCGTGTTGTCAATCTTTTACGGCTAATATCCCAAAGCTCATTAGAAAAACGTCCACACCTTAAGCAAGTGAGATGTAGAGAATTTTAAGACGATTATTTTGGTACCTAGAGTTTTAAAATTGATTAAAGTATAAGGAAGTTACATCAAAAATACGAATATAAACCCAAGTGTAAGAATTTTCGAGAAGTATCCTACTTTCACTTTCACGTTAATTGAAGCATTTTCGGAAAATATGTAAGTTTACAGCTATGTATAAGTCATATAAAGTGCAAAAAACTTTTTACTTATATCATATTGATATTACTAGCTAAACAAGCGTACCCTTTCCGGTGCCCGAGTGGTTAGAGCGTCCGCCTCGGGAGCGGAAAGTCGTGGGTTCGATCCCCGACCCGACATACCAAAGTTGTAAAAAATGGAACTGTTATAGCTCCCTTGCTTGGCGCTCAGTATATAAGGGTATTTGCAGGACTGGTTAGCGCGGTATCAGGATGATGTGACTGGGTGTGGTATCATGCCACATGTCTACGGCGTGATACTGCAGTGTGGTAGTCCTATACCCGCATGAAGTAGGCATCGTGACTGGCTGAATTACTGTCGGTTGGACGTTAAACTCATATATGGCAGTGTTTACTACACCGATCACTACACACGAGGTGTGCACACTGGCGCATGTTGACGTCTTTTGTAAACGTTTATTAAAGTTGCTTAAATAATCATGTTTATAGATAAACATTTACATAAGAATGAAGAGTTTCGGAAATATTTTTTGCAAAGGGACTCCTAAGGAAAGAAAAAGATACTAAATTAAATACTAAAATACAAGTATAGTTTATAAGGTTTAACGTCCCACCGACAGTATTTAAGTCTTTTGGAGACAATGTCTACTTGAGACAAATGTAGTGTTGTCACACTGCACAATATCACGTCGTAGACAGTTGGCATAATACCACACCCAGTCACATTATCCGGACACCGGGCCATCAGTCCTGGAACTACCCTTATTAAGCTGAGCGCTAACCAAGGGAGCTATACCAGTACCTATGTTTACGAATTTGGTAAATACAAGAATTGAAATAATTGATATAACGTTTTTAAACAACTTACAGATCATGTGTTATCTCGTTTGATTTGGTATTTCCGGGGTATTCCTAGCCTTGATATCTTCCGCTGACACCGACTTTTTTAAACGATTATTTTTTACATATTTAGTTCTTTCCTAAATGTCAATCAGTTGATATTTTCTGATTTCTCAACTAATTAAAACAAGATAAATAAATAAAAAAAACAACCATCACATAAATTGATGGAAATCTGAAAAAGAAATGAGCCGACGGTCAAAAAATGCACAAAATTTATGTGTTACATCCATATTTGGAAAGCACGTGCACGTGTGTGAATACTTTAACAACACGCTGACGTAACACTTATATGGCGCCATCTTCTAATATAGCAGCATAACGTAGTAATAGGGCGGGGCAAACTCTAAGTTAGTCAGTGTTAATTAAGTATAGGTTAGTGTTTCTTTAGTAAGCATTAATGAAATTAAATCGGTGTTGCGCGGCAAAGCCGCGCGACCGATTTAATGGTCTTAATGCTTATTAAATAACACTAACCTACTTAGTGTTTGGAATTATGTTTTGAAATTCAACGCAGTCGCACATTCCAAATATAGTATTGATTTTTTAGACTCCGCCCTATCAACCTGTTCCCGGCGTGAATAACATCACGTGACATGTAGCATGTTATGTCAAAGGTCAATGCGTCGCTCTAGCTGTGTATATCTATGTAGATCTACGCTCCAAATGAGCATTGAACCGGAAGCCGACTTTGATCTCTTCGGCAAAAAAGTGGTGATTGAAATTTGAATAAAAGATACTGTTTAGAAAGGTTCATATATCTGCACCTATATATGTTCTGTTTTGGACATTTTTTCTTTTTGATTAAAGTAACCCTTGTTTGTTAGTGTGTTTTTTCTTCTTCTATTCTCATTATTTATATACATTTTTCAATTTGAATTTATTTAATCGGATATTTACTTAATCGCTTTGTTTAGTAATTAGTTATATATTGCCCATTCTGTGTTAACATGTGTAGACATTGAAATTACACAAGTGTCTTTAAAGCGATGACCGATACTAATGTTGTTAGAACTTGTGGTCAAACCCTCTTACTTATTTTTTAAAATCTTCAATGTTGTATCATCATTACTTAGGCAATAATACATGTTTAAACTAAACTAAGCGGAAGGGCAGAGTTCTTTTGTTATTTTGGATTAATCAGAATGCTGGTGAGTAATTGTTTGTTCTCTATGGTTGCTGTGTATTATTTTTTGTCGATGTTCATGCGTTCACATCAAAAATCCCTGTAACACGTTACACATGCGTGCTGTAAGGGACATTGGCATCCAAACTTACCCTCATTAGATAGATCTATTCAAGAGAAATAATTCTGTACATTTTAAACATGGAGTCACCCGACTACTTTTTGACCTATTTAAGGCCAAATAACATGCGTATGAATTTAGTGCACCGGTCGGCTTGAAGCTGGTTTTAAATTTATCCGTTGATTTAGCGGAATAGTGTTTAGTGACAAGTTGATGCGGATTAAATGAATTAAATGGAGACAAAATTTTGAAAAAATGGAATGATTTCATTGGACAAAATATATTTTCAAACACTAAGAGAGAATTAAACAGTTAAGAACCCGTCACTCGCTACGCTCATTCTGGCTTCTTAACTGTTAAATTCTCTCTTAATAAACACTAACTATAACGTAATACAGTCGTCTCCATCGTATGTACAAGCATTATTGAAATTTAACTCACGAGGCTACACGCGTCGACGAATCTATTGCATGGTAGCATTTACGGTTTTATTCCCGCGACTGTACACGAAATTAAAAAAAAATAGGATTTTGATATGCAGAATTAATAGGTTTAAGTTTAATTGCTTATATTTTGAAAACCTATAAAACTAGACCCAAATATGCTACAATTGAATTGTAGGGATTTTCAGGACATTTATTTTGGTACCTAGAATACTAAACTTGGAATCTCTCAGCCCCTCACCGCTGTGGGTTCGAATTCCGGTAGGGACTTCGGATTTTTCATGTGAGGAAGCCTTCCAACTGGCTTGCGGTAGGTCGGTGGTTATATCCGCGTATCTTTGTGTACTCGGGGTCTTCCTCCACCTGTAATTAGCTGGACGTCCTATATGATTGAAATACTATCACAGCGACGGTAAACCCCAATACAACAACAACAACAACTAAAATAAAAAAAGTTATAAGAAAGCGATATCAAAATAAAGATTTATTTATTTTGCATATGGCTTACTTCACAAAGTTCATGCATGAGAAGTCCATACGAAAAAAGGATATATATTCTTTCTAACGGTATTATTCTTTACATTTCAAAATGTTGCAGAAAGTCCTATCATTCGTATTAACGAATGAAATCTAGTTATTCTTATTCTTATTCTTTTTTTCTTCCTCTTGTATTTGTGTTAATTTCGGTATGTTGCCAATGGCCCAGAACAATGAAAATTTTATGGCATATATTTCAAACCATGAGCTTTCGAAAGCAATGAATTTCATATTCATATAACGTCACATAACGTCAGATTTGACGTCAGGTGAAAAAGTTTGTTCGCGGTCTACAGCCATTATTTATGAACCGATTTTCATCAAAATTTCACAGAATGTGTATGATAGGCTCTAGTTGTGCATCCCGGTGTCCGTATTTCTAAATTCGAAAAGTACATGGTTCTATAGGGAATCCAAGATTCGAACCAAGGTCGTAAATTTTTAAATGCTTATAAAATCTGTCCTATTGAAGATAGAAAGTTGATATTTAGTCAGTATATAGGTCTCTAGAAGTTTTAAACATTTTGTGAAAATATATGTCATATGACGTCACGTGACGTCATTATATGATAATGTATTTCTAATATTAACAAGAATATTTCTATATGTTGAAATTGTCGAAGGGCAATGAAAATTTAATGACACATGCTTCAAACGTTGATATTTTGATTTCTATGATTTTCATATGCCTCTGACGTCATATGACGTCACACTTGAAATATGCAACAAAAGTTTGTACGCGGTCTACAGCCATTGTTTATGAACCGATTTTCATCAAATTTTCACAGAATGTGTATATTAAGTTCTAGTTGTGCATCCCGGTGTCCGTTTTTCAAAATTCGAAATGTCCATGGTTCTATAGCGAATCCAAGATTCGAACCAAGGTCGTAAATTTTTAAATGCTTATAAAATCTGTCCTATTTAAGATAGGAAGTTGATATTTAGTCAGTATATAGGTCTCTAGAAGTTTTAAATATTTTTTGAAAATAAATGTCATATGACGTCACGTGACGTCATTATATGATAATGTATTTCTAATATTAACAAGAATATTTCTATATGTTGAAATTGTCGAAGGGCAATGAAAATTTAATGACACATGCTTCAAACGTTGATATTTTGATTTCTATGATTTTCATATGCCTCTGACGTCATATGACGTCACACTTGAAATATGCAACAAAAGTTTGTACGCGGTCTACAGCCATTGTTTATGAACCGATTTTCATCAAATTTTCACAAATTGTGTATATTAAGTTCTAGTTGTGCATCCCGGTGTCCGTTTTTCAAAATTCGAAAAGTCCAAGGTTCTATAGCGATTCCAAGATTCGAACCAAGGTCGTAAATTTTCAAATTCTTATAAAATCGGTCCTATTTGAGATAGAAAGATGATATTTGGTCAGTATATAGGTCTCTGGGAGTCTTAAACATTTTGTGAAAATAAATGTCATGTGACGTCATTATATGATAATGAATTTCTAATTCTAACAAGATTATTTCTATATGTTGACATTTTCGAAGGGCAATGAAAATTTAATGCCTCATGCTTCAGATGCTGAAATTTCGATTTCAATGATTTTCAGAAGTCTATGACATCATATGACGTCACATTTAAAATTGACTACGAAAGTTTGTACACGGTCCAGAGCCATTATTAATTGGCCGATTTACATCAAATTTTCACAGAATGTGTATATTACGTTCTTATTGTGTATACCGGTGTCCGTTTTCCAAAATCGAAAAGTCCAAGCATCTATGGCGGATCCAAGATTCGAACCAAGGACGTCAATTTTTAAATGCTTATAAAAACTGTCCTATTTGAGATAGAAAGTTGAAATTTTGTCAGTTAGTAGGTCTCTGGGTGTCTTAACAATTATGTGAAAATATATGTCATATGACGTCACGTGACGTCATTTTATTATTATTATTATTATTTTCTTCTTCCTAATTAAACGCTTATTTTAATATGTTGCAATCGTCCTAGATTTTTATGGGTTATTAGTCACGTGAGGAAATTTTGATTTCAATGATTTTCAGCACCCTATGATGTCACATGACGTCACAGTTAAAAATAGTGAAAAATGGTGTTCGCGCTCTGCAGCCGTCATTTATGGTCGGATTTTCTTCAAATTTTCACAGATGGTACATCTTGAAACTAAGGTGTGCATATCCTGTCAGCTAACGGAAATTCCGAAAGACCGAAGTTCTGTGGCTGAAAGAAGATTCGAACATAGGACCGAAAATTTCATTTTAGGATTAAAGAGCTTCAGGATGAGATAGAAAGTTGAAACTTACACAGTTTGCAGTTCTGCAAAATTTCTACATACAGTCGACATTGTATTAAGAGACCGCTCAAGGGACTGCCAAAAAGTGGTCGCTTAATGAAATGGTCTCTTAATAGATAATTTTGGAATTCCCGGCAAACAAGTCATATATACAAACTGTAAGCTAAATTGAATCATAACGTTATATCATATTACAACATGAATACGTATGTAAAGTACACAATGTTTTGTTGTTTTATATCAATAAACATCAACATGTTTATTTTTCGTCATATCTTTCGATTTTTTAGCTGTTATGTTGAAATATACCTTGGATCATTGGCTGACGTTTGCATTTGGTGTTCGGTGGAAAAAAACAACATTTGACATCGAATTCATGGATGGATTCGGACAATTTCAAGAAAAAATATTATTTAACAATGAGCTTTCTTTATGTCCCTGTCTAACATAAATCCAGAAACCCCCGATAAATTTATTTCAAAATGGCGCCCTGGTCGTATATCATAAGACGCAATGTACATACTTATAGGTACGAATTATTAATGGTACGCATTGCATCCGGAAGTATTAATTTACCTTATTCCCAAATATTCTTTTACCAAAATCCGAAGCATTCGGCATTTGGATGGATGGTTTCACCTATGTTATGCTTAGTAAATGTTGAAATGGGAACCAGCAACTATATTTAGAATTTAGTTGCACATGGTGCAGTCATGCGTGGTCAAAACAAATTGGTTTCAGGTGAGCACTTATGATCGGGATAATTGTTTGTTTATTCGGATGTGTTAAAGATGTATATACACATGCTCCAGCGTACACGATAATTAGCAACGGAATCAAACACGGTCGCTCAAAAAAGTTGATTTTGTGCATAATCGTACGTGCTGGGACTTGGTTTATGTGGTCGCTGGTCGCATAATAAAAAAGTCGCTTAATGGGATAAATTGATGTAGTAAAAACGTTCGGGCGGGATTTATAACGGTCGTTTAATAAAAAAGTCGTTTAATACAGGTGGTCGCATGTACGATGTTGACTGTATATTTTGAGTCGTGACGTCATATGACGTCATTTGACGTCATAAGCATACTTCTTAATTTTTATTTTAGGGCAATGATTTCGACATGATGCCAGTTGTTCAGAATAATGAAAATTTCAGAGTTATGACAGTAAAGTATGCTCTTTAGAACAAAAGCATCTTCAGCACCCTATGACGTCATATGACGTCAGGGCATAAAATAGTGAAAAATGGTTTTCACGCTCTACAGCCGCCATTTATGGTCGGATTTTCTTCAAATTTTCACAGATGATACATCTTGAAACTAAGGTGTGCATATCCTGTCAGCTAACCGAAATTCCGAAGTTCTGTGGCTGAAATAAGATTCGAACATAGGACAGAAAATTTCATATGAGGAATAAAGAGCTTCAGGATGAGTAGAAAGTTGAAACTTACACAGTTTGCAGTTCTGCATAATTTCTTAATATATTTTAAGTCTTGACGTCAAATGTCGTCATGTGACGTCATAAGCATACTTCTTAATTTTCATTTTAGGGCAATAATTTCGACATGATGCCAGTTGTTCAGAATAATGAAAATTAAAAATTCAGAGTTATGACAGTAAAGATTGCGCGTTTGAACAAAAGCATCTTCAGCAACCTATGACGTCATGTGAAGTCATGGGCTAAAAATATTGAAAGATGGTGTTCGCGCTCTACAGCCGCCATTTATGGTCGGATTTTCTTCAAATTTTCACAGATGGTACATCTTGAAAATTTTATTTTAGGGTTAAAGAACTTCGGGATGAGATAGAAAGTTGAAAATTACACAGTTTGCAGTTCTGCATAATTTTATATATATTTTGAGTCGTGAAGTCATATGACGTCATAAGCATACTACTACTACTGCTACTTATTTTTTTTTTCTTCGTAACTAAACGCTTATTTTTCGCGGAATATAATGTCAATTGTTCAGCATGAGCATGAAATACTGCCAGAGGTGAGTCATTACATGAAACTTCTATCTCCTGCTTTTTGCATTAACACAGGTTGCAGAAAGTCCTATCATTCGTTTAGACGAATGACATCTAGTTATTCTTTTTTTTCTTCCTCTTATATTTGTTTTAATTTCGAGGTGTTGCCATTGACTCAGAACAATGAAAATTTTATGGCTTATATTTCAACCTATGAGATTTCGAATGCAATGAATTTCATATCATATGACGTCATATATCGTCAGATTTGACGTCACGTGAAAAAGTTTGTACGCGGTTTACAGCCATTATTTCTAGACCGATTTTCATCAAAATTTCACAGAATATGTATGTTAGGCTCTAGTTGTGCATCCCTGTGTCCGTTTTTCAAAATTCGAAAAGGTAAAGGTTTTATGGCGAATCCAAGATTCGAACTAATGACGTCAAATTTCAAATGCGTATAAAATCGCTTCCAGAAGAGCTAGAAAGCTGATGTTTGGACTTAATATTAGTCTCTAGGTTTTCCTTACATTCTAAAAGGATGAACACCATATGACGTCACATGACGTCATTATGCTAATAAAACTTTTGTATTTAATCGTAACGGGTTTTAAGCCCTGTAGGCTTTATTTTTGTATGATTTGCTTGAATTTTTGTCTGAAGATGCAGTATTAGATTCTATGAAGCCATGTCACTTCTGTTTCCGGAAAATCCCAAAGGTCAAGGTCATATATCAATTATCGGGTTTTTCGTAATCCCTAAATATCTCATAAACGGTAAATATTCTATCGAGACACTATGCATATAATTTGTAGTGCTTAGAAAGACCTTTCAGATGATATTTAGTTTTTGATGATCGAGATTGAATCGGTTGAGTTATGGCGGAAAATGAAAATTTGGTAAACCCCAGCGTGTTTAACAGTTTATACCTCGAAAACCTTTGATTTTTGAAATATGATGATGAATACTTTTTGTAGAGCAATGTTTGGCCGTTCTTTTGATGCTTAAAGTTTAATGATTGGCCAAAGATTCATGGAGTAATGGGGAAAAAACGAAATTCGTGATATAGCTTTGGTGTTTTTTTTCATTTTTCAGAGGTTTAAGAGCTTGTATCTCAAAAAGTATTGAAAATATTCCTAAAATAAAGTTGAAAATTTTCAGACGATTATTTTTTTTACGGCTAATATCTTAAAACTCATTCGAAATAAGGGCACACATTTAGCAAGTGAGATGTAGAGAATTTTAAGACGATTACTTTGGTACTTAGAGTTTTAAAGTTGATTAAAGTATATGGAAGTTACATCAAAAATACGAATTTAAACCCAATTGTAAGACTTTTTGAAAAATATCCTACTTTCGCTTTCACCTTAATTGAAGCATTTTCGGAAAATATAAGTTTACAGATATGTAATAGTCATATAAATTGAAAAATAAACTTTTTACTAATATCATATTGATATTACTAGCTAAACAAGTGATGACAATAATTTAATGGTGTTTCAATTCTATTCTTTATCAATATAGTATAGTACATTACAGTACACAGAGCAACACAGCACCAAAGATGTTTGCAGATTAAAACTATTAAAAATACAATGTTCTACCAATAATCAAACGGATTTACTTGGCATAAACCTTAATTATAACTTGTAAAATTGAATCAAACTGGAAATGAAATTTAAACCACACTGAATATCTAAATACAGACATTACGCAAATGGATTACTGTACATGGCATGTTTACATCGAGACCGATTTCAAATGTGACACGAAGGTGACGAGAATATTCCTGGCGTAATGCGTTAATTTGGCTAGTTTGCTGGCAGATAAGTCAGTCAACTGTCAAAATTTATGTGATTTGTCAGAGAACGCTGCAAATCTTCAATAGCAGATACAAATAGATCTAACCCAAAGACAAATACATAGGTAAGTAAAATAAGTAATGCTTGGGCATTACATTATTGTCTTTTTCAAAACCTGAATGCACTTTTTTCTTATATATTCTTATATGGTAAAATTCTTTTTTTAAATTTATCCATTTTTGTTTATCAAAAAAAAAGAAGGAGAAAATGCTTAACAGATGTAGAAAAGATGGTATGTGTAGGCAATTTGAAATTATGTTTAATTTAACCCAAAACAGCATTGCTCTTTCTTTTTTTCATCTTGTAGGTTTTGATTTTGAACATATTCTGTCGTAATGCGACAACCATCAAATTCAAGATCATCTTTTCTTAACAAATGTCCAATTATACTGCTAGTTCATTGGTTTTAAAATTTACATGAACTAAGTATACTCCAAAATGTAACGAAAGATTATATAATAGAGAAGGATTTCAATCATTAAAACAGGATGACCCAAATTACAGACTAACAGACGTTGAGACAAAAAAATACACATTTTGCTCTGGGAAGTAAATCAATTGTTTTATTTTCTTTATCTGCTGGCTACCTTTCGCGTTTGGCATTATTGTGATTATTCCAGGGCCAGTTAATTTTCGTCTTTTTAATGACTTCTATTTAAATTTTTCCCTGCAAATTTTACGGTTGTCTCTTGGACATTTTCTTTTAATATTAATGCTGTAATCAGTGCTTTCACTCTTTTGATAAAATTAATGCATAATTATCAACACAAACATGGCGTATCATGGTCAAGAATTAGTGATGCATGGATACTGTGATAAAATTCAACACGCCCTTGGCTGATCTGTCAATCAAATGCATTTGACAGGTGATTTGGAGAATATATACACACGCGTGTGTATTTCAGTGCATGTAAACATGGGTCCCAGTAGGGATTATGATATGTCGGCAAAATCAAAGCATGTTGCACATCAACAGGCTAGTCACAAGCGCATGGGGAAAACCCATTATGAAACCATTATGAAGTTGAACGGAGTAAACGGTGCAGACAAATCATTAATCATTTTGCATGCAACCCTGTTCTAAAAACGTTAAGATTTTATATTTATTAATATGATATTAGGTTTTTATTGATTTATTTTTGTTTTGAAATGAAGACCCCTGTATACCATCGCAAATGGAAGAGAATCACCCTGTTGGTCCGTTGGTTGGTCAGTCGCTTGGTTGATCAGTCGGTCATGCGGTAAGCAAAATCTTGTCCGGTACTTTCAGCCATTTCACCTGATATTTGACATAAATATTTATCAGATTCAGAAGTACTAAATGTGCAAGATGCAAACTTCATTCCCATAAGGATTACGCAGTTATTGCCCCTGATTTGACTTTAAATATCTTGTGACGCGAACTACATTTCTTAACCAACTCAGTTCAAATGTTGTGTGTGAATTGATAATCAGGTGGATAGGTGCGTGTCATAAATTTCCTTGAGTTGTCTCAAGGATCGCAGAATTATTGCCCTGGTTTCATTTTTGCATTATCTCCCTTTGGTTAATTTTGTTTTTCTTGTCCGGAACATTGCTCAAATATTATATAATGTATTGACTTGAAATTAAAAATGTAACCAGAATCTGATGGCAACTAGGAAAAGTGCAGTGTCCAAGAACTGTAACTCTACCTGGTACCATTTTTTAATTATCTCCCTTTGTTAAATAGCTTTTTTTCTTGTCCCGACATTAACTTGAATATTATACATGGTATTTACTTGAAACTTAAAATGTAAACAGATGGCAACTAGGAGTAGTGCAATGTCTAAGAACTGTGACTACACTTTTATACTGCTGTGCCAAATAACCATAACTGATTCTCTATCCACTTTAAAAAATGACTTTACTTACTTATTGATTGCTATCATATATAATATACTATCTATACAGGTGCTTATCTATGCTCCGCCTGGAGTCTGGCTTCTCCTGTATCAAAGCATTTTGCGGGGGTATTAATGACTCACAGTGCAGACATAGGTACCGATATCGGTGCTTTATTGGCCCGATAACTTCTGCTGACTGGGTATATTGTGTAGTTAAAGGCAACTATGAACTAACCTATACTACTAACGGGTACTTTTCTATGTTGAAGCGGAGACAAAAGTTGGCAGTTTTTTCTTTGTGTTGATGCCTTTAGTGATGTTCTGGTCACATGGTATTGCTACACTGTAAGTTTAGCATTTTTAGAAAATAGAAAATACCCTACTTTCACTTTTACATAATTTTAAACATTTTCGGAAAATGTAATTGGCAATGGCCCAGAACAGTGAAAATTGTATGGCAAATATTTCAGACCATGTCTTTTGAATGCAATGATTTTCAAATTCATAGCACATCATATGACATCATAGACGTCAGATTTGACGTCAGTTAAAACGTTTGTACGCGCTTTTGAATTGATTTTCTAGTAAATTCACAGAAGGTATAAGTTAGGATTTTAATGTGTATCCTTACTTTCGTTTTCAAAATATTGAAAAGACAGAGGTTCTATGGTTAAACCATGTTTCTAAAAATATGACCTCGAAATTAAATTTAGTACAATCTGACTAAAGTACACGATCTTCCTACGAGCTTATGTAGCGTAGCCAGATTGAGTACTCCATATGAGATAAAAAGCTGAAATTCACACAAATTGTAATTTTAAAGGTTTTCTTCAGATTTTCATAGGCCGGACGTCATTTGACATCATGGGGTTATTATATGTTTTCATTTCTCGTGCAATAAATTCAATGTGATCCCAATGATCCAGAACTACAAAAAAATTATGGCATATATTAAATATGCTGAATTTTCATATGCAATTATATTCACATCCATATAACATCAGACTAGACGTCGGATCAAAAAGTTTGTAAGCGATCTGAAACATTATAAATTGATGAATTTTTCGAAAATTTTAAAAGAATGTATAGGTTACACTCTAGATACCTAATATTTTCTGCGTAATCCGTATTAATAATTTTCAGTTTGATTGAGTTTTAAACGGTTTGCAGAAAGTCCTATCGTTTGCCGTGCAAACGAAATCTAGTTATTACGGCTTTCCGCAACCTGCGGAAAACGTATAGAGTTTGTTATGTTTATTCTTATTATTATTCCTCATTTTCCAACCAAATCCAAGAATTTATGGCAAAACCGAGTTTCGAACTTTGGTCCTAAAACTATTATTTGATGTTACAATGGCTACTGATGAGATAGAAGCATGAACATTGGACAGCTTATTGACCCAGAGGTCTACTTTCTTTTCTCTGAAAGATTTTTTTTAAGTCACGCGGTTATGACGTCATTTAAAGGGCAAAATCCTATTTTTTCAAAGATTTCTCTCGCTCTGGCATCATACAATTTGAGTAAATTTTACTGAAATTGAAATTGCAGCGATAAAAAAGTATCTTTTTATACATTCAATCATTTTCAATTTTCATTGGCGTCATATGACGTCAGATTTGATGTCAGCTTCAAAAGAAGCAGAAGATGTATTTTAGGATGTAGATGTCCAACTTCGCATTCAAATTTCCAAATTCGAAAAGATTAAGATTTCATGGCAATACCGAATTTCGAACTATGGTCCAAAAATTAAATTTAAATGTTACAAAGCCCTCTGATGCGTTACAAGCATGATCATTGGACAACATATCGGCATAGAAGTTTTCATTCTATTTTCTGAATTATTTTCTCTTAAATTATGTGGTTATGACGTCATCAAAAAGAAAAAAAAATCTTTTTAAAGATTTCTTTCGCTCTGGTATCATGAATTTTAAGTCAATCTTAATTATATCTTCAGAATTGATAGAGTTAAAATTGGAGTGATGCATACTGCAAGAAATGTTTGTTTTGTCACGTGATTATGACGTCATGCATACTTAAGCAAGAATTATTTTGAAAAATCATATAAAATCGCCAATTAGACCAATAAACATAAACTTTTCAAAAATGTTGAAACTTAGTACGTTCATAAGGTCTTGAAAATTTCAAGTGATTACGTCATCAAACATGACAGTTATTCATGTTTGATGGAATGCCTACTTGAAAATGTGAAAACAAACCTGTTATCACTCTCGAAGATACTTTTTTTTTCTTGATTAATAGAACGTTAGCTGAACATGTCCTTGCATATTTTTCTTTAGTCACTTGATTTTGACGTCGTTGAAATATAAAAATCATTCATTTCAATACGTATTCGCGCTCAAGCGTCATGAGTATATATTTAAGATAATGATGATTTATGTAGTAAATCATACATTATTATGCATCATTATTCCATTTTTTTTATTAATTATATATTAAATACCTTTGAAATAAGCAAACGGAAAGCCGTTGTATCTTAAACAAACGACTTCAAGTTACGACTTCAAGTTATTATTATTCTTCTTCCAATCTAATTCAAG
Organism: Solen grandis; assembly: GCA_021229015.1. Lineage (NCBI taxonomy): Eukaryota > Metazoa > Mollusca > Bivalvia > Adapedonta > Solenidae > Solen > Solen grandis. The sequence continues at coordinate 22,174,821 of CM037792.1, read as the reverse complement.
AGTTAATTTATATATGTTGCCAATGGCCAAGCAACATGAAAATTAAAATGCTTCGACAAAAAAGTATAAATTTTTAAAATCAAGTGTTTTCAATTTTCAATGACGTCAAATGACGTCAGATTTGACGTCAGCTTAAAAAGTTTGTTCGCACTCTAGAGCCTTCAATTCTTTCAATTCTGGTCCGATTTTCTTAATATTTTAACAGAATATGTTCATTAGATTGTAGATGTGCACCTTGGCATTCAAATTTCCAAATTCCAAAAGATTGTTATTTTTTATGGCAAAACCGTGTTTCGAACTTAGGTCCTAAAATTATACTTTAATGTTATAAGGCCACCTAATGAGTTAGAAGCATGAAAATTGGACAGCATATCGGCCTAAAGGTCTGCTTCCAATTTTTTAAAGGCTTTTTTCTTAAGTCACGTGGTTATGACGTCATAAAACGACAAAAAACATATTTTTGAAACATTTCTTTCGCTCTGGTATCACGACTTTTGACTCAATCTTTTTGGAAATTCTATTGCAGCGATTAAAACGTTTATATTTATAAATTAATTTATTTTTAATTTTCAATGACGTCAAATGACGTCATATTTGACGCAAGCTTCAAAAGTTTGTTCGTGCTCTAGAATTCTTCAATTCTCGTCCGATTATCTTGATATTTTCACAGAAGATGTATTTTAAGATGTAGATGTGCACCTTGGCATTCAAATTTCTAAATTTGAAAAGATTAAGATTTCATCGCGATACCGAGTTTCGAACTTTGGTTCTTAAGTTACATATTAATGTTACAAAGCTTCCTGATATTAGTATTAGAGCCAAAAAAAATACGGATATAATATTGCATTTGTTATCACGGCTTCCTGCAAACCTGAAGAAAATGACAAATACATGTTATTCTACATTTTTTTATGTTTTCCAAATGTTTCACGGTTTCCTTTTCTAAATCTGTAAAAAAAGCAAATATATAAAGCAAATGAATTGTTGAAAGTTTCAAGACGTTTATAACGTTAATTACATAGAAATAAGAAAGTATTTTCATAATTTTGCTTACAGTTCTGCCTTTGTTTCCATCTAATTTTGCAAATGTAAAACGCAATCAATTTTAAGGTTGAAAGTCATGGATTTCAAAGTTTGTTTTTTTTCTTTTTTACAATTTCAATTGTGGGTCAAATTGCAATGAATATTTGTTAAGTAATATGCTTACGAAGAAAAAGATATTAAATAAAGAATAAAAAAAAAAACTTTTAAAATCGATTGACTAACGTAAGAAAAAAAATCTTGCTGATTGTATTATCTTAGAATTTTCCTGTTTTTTTTCTGCATGATAGTAAACGGTTGCGTTATCAAATAAGCTCCATATATATGCTTTCTCAATATCTTCCTAAGAAGACGAAAATGAAAAAAAAAAAAAAAAATAAAGCTTAATTTTGAACATAAGTAAATATTTATGATAATGATGATTTACGTATTAAATTAAATATTATTAGCCAACATTATTCCATTTCTTTGTATTAACTTATATATCCAATACCTTTGAAATAAGCAAACGGAAAGCCGCTTAAACAAACGACTTCTAGTTATGATAATAACTAGATTTCGTTTGCACGGCAAACGATAGGACTTTCTGCAAACCGTTAAAAGCTCAGTCAAACTGAAGAATATTGATACGGAATACGCAGAAAATATTAGGTTTCTAGAGTGTAACCTATACATTCTTTGAAAATTTTAGAAGAATTCATCAATTCATAATGTCTGCAGAGCGCTTACAAACTTTTTGATCTGGCATCTATTCTGATGTCATATGAATAAGAATACCATTGCATATTTAACAATCAGCATTTTTAACATATGCCATCTTTTTTTTGTAATTCTGGACCATTGGGATCACATTGAATTTATTGCACCAGAAATGAAAACATATTATAATCCCATTACGTCTGGCCTATGGAAAAATAAAGGAAACGTTTTGAATTACAACATGTGTGGATTTCAGCTTTTTACCTCGAATGGGGTCTCTGAAATACTAAACTTAATTTCGAGGTCATATTTTCGAAACTTTGTTTCACCACAGAACCCCAGTCTTTTCAATATTTTGAAAACGAAAGTAAGGATGCACAAGAAAAGCCAAACTTAAATCTTCTGTGAAATGTACTAGAAATGTACTAGAAAATCGATTCAAAAATAAATTCTGCAGAGTGTATACGAACGTTTTAACTGACGTCAAATCTAGCGTCTTATGACGTCCTATGAATTTGAAAATCATTGGATTCGAAAAAACCTGCCATACAAATCTCATTTTCGTGGCCGTTGCCAATTACATTTTCCGAAAATGTTTAAAATTATGTAAAAGTGAAAGTAGGGTATTTTCCGAAAATGCTTATTTTTCAGTGTAGCAATACCACGTGACCGTGACGTCGCGAAAGGTATCAAAACCAAGACAAATCTATCAACTTTTTTTTTTAAATTTTAGACCCCCAGACGTCATATGACGTCAAATGACGTTCGGCTTCACAGAATAGAAAGTGGTTTTAGAGGCTAATATTCAGTCCATGTATCAGCTTTCTAACTCACTTGCAAGCGATTTTATACGCATTTGAAATTTGACGTCAATGGTTCGAATCTTGGATTCGCCATAGAACCATTGCCTTTTCGAATTTGGAAAAACGGACACCTGTATGCTTTTGTATGTGTGTGGAAAAAAGAAATAGGTGTACAAGTCAACAATAAACAAGTCATCAAAGCAGTTAAAATATGAGACAATAGGTATCAATGGTCAAATGAATATCAATACATTTTCACATTGAATATGCGCCTTTCTAATTAATTTCATCGTGTGTATGTGTGCTCGAGCGTATGTGTGTGCGAGCGCGCGTGTATGCGCGCATTGATCATGCATGCATACATGCATGTACGTTCATGCGTGTGAATGTGTACATGTATCTATCAAGTCAGCAGAATACTCTTATTCAGAAACTGTCATCAGACACTTCCGCTTCCGGAAAATAGCTAAGGTCAAGGTCATATGTCAATTATCGGTTTTTTCTTCGGCCTTGAATATCTCAAAAACGAAAAATATTTTATCGAGACACTATGCGTATAATTTGTAGTGATTTGAAATTCCTTTTAGATGAAATATAGTTTTTGAAGGTCGGGGTTGAATCAGTTGAGTTATTGCAGAAAAACAAAAATATTTCGACCCTAGGTGCACTTTACTACTTATATCTCGATAATTATTGATTTTCGTTAGTACTAGCATATATAATTTTGTAGATCAATGCCTCACTGTTCTTTTGGTGTTTAAATTTTAAAGATTGACCTAATATTCATTACGTTATAGGGACAAAACAAAACGATATGAACACATTTATCCCCGATTTTTGCCGTATTCTCAAGGTTTAACCGCCCGTATCTACAGAGTGTTTAAAAATACAAACAATTTTGAAGCAAGGAAATTTAGGGAAATCAAAAACCCTTTCTAACGGTACCTAGCTTTTTAGAATTGGACGTAATATAAGGAGGTTTCAAGAAAAATAAGAATTCAGTAAAACCGTTCTTTCATGCACTCCTGCAGTAAGTCACAATCACTTGATTGCTTTTCTCGAATAAACTATTAATTTTTAAAAAATAACATAAACAACAAAAAAATTTGCATGATGCAATGCGGTTCTAATGATATTCAGATTTTAATGATCGGACTATAAATTATAAAGTTATTTGTCGAAGGGCAATAAAAGACATGAACATCTTTTTGCCGATTTTTGCCGTTTTCTTGAAAAATAACTTTCTATACCTCAAGACCCGAAACAGAAATTTTAAGGCCTTTCTATTGGTACCTAGCGTTTTAAAATTGGACATCCTATAAGGAAGTTAGATGAGAAATAAGAATTCATTTAAACAGTTCTGTCATGCATTTCTGGAGTTAGTCCCTATCGTTTGATTCCTTTTTTCTAAGATACTATTAATTTTTGAAAATAAATAAAGAACAGTATTTTTAGCGTGATGCAATGTGGTTCTAATTATATGCAGATTTAAATGATCGGACCATTAATTATAAAGTTATTTGTCGAAGGGCAATTATAGACATGAACATCGTTTTGTCGATATTTTGCCGTTCCCTTGAAAAATAACTTTCTATATCTCAGAACACGTAATAGAAAAGTTGAAACATGAAACACGTCAAATGTTGGAAATATAAATGCCTTTCTTTTTTTAAAATTGGACATCATATAAGTATGAGAAATAAGAATTAATTTATACCGTTCTTTCATGCACCTCTGCAGTTACTTGATTGCTTTTTTCTGAGAAACTATTAATTCTTAGCTCACCTGAGCACGTGTTCAGGATGAGCTATAAGAATCGACGAATGTCCGTTGTCCGTCCGTCTCTCCGTCCGTCCGTCAAACCGCCGTCCGTCCGTCGTCCACAGTTAGTTTGTTTGCACTCTAGCATTTTCATTTCTTAAGCAATCATCTTCAAACTTTATAGCAATGTTAAAATCTTGGTCAAATTCGATTATGGCTGATATCGGCCTATTAGGTCAGGAGTTATGACCCTTTTAATATTGAAAAAAAAAAAAGCCAGATTTCACATTGTCATTGTCACTTTGCACTCTAGCATCTTCATTTCTTAAGCAATCATCTTCAAGCTTCATGACAAAGTTTATTACCATCATCTCACGGCCAACTTCGTTTATGGCTGATATTAACTTATTAGGGCAATAGTAATGCCCCTTTCAATGATTAAATTTGTGTGTTTTATACCATAATATTTCAGTCAAGTTTGACTTCAAATTTCGACAACAGGCTCTGTTTAGTTTGTGGAATTATAAATAATCTGGTGGATTATGTTTTCAGTACAACTATACTATAATTTAGTAACTTGTACAGGCAATGAAGGCAGTTTTTCTCAGGTGAGCGTCTTTAGGGCCATCTTGGCCCTCTTGTTGAAAATATCATAAAGAACAATATTTTCATCATGATGCAATGCAGTTCTAGTGCTATGCAGATCTTAATGATCGGTCTATTAATTATTAAGTTATTTGTCGAAGGGTAGTAATTGACATGACTATCTTTTTGCCGATTTTTGTCTTTTGTTTGGGGAGGAATAACTTTAAATATCGCAAAAACCTAACAGATAGGTTTAAACATAAAGTAAGTGCATTTTTGAATTCAGAGGACCTTTCTAACGGTACCTTGGTTTTTAAAATCGGACATCATATAAGGAAGTTGCATGAAAGTAAGAATTTCTGAAAAAAAAATTCCTTGTGTTTCTGCAGTTAATTCCACATATTATTCTAAATTTTATTTCTGTTACATTAAAGGTAAAATGTGATACAGTAATTTATTTTAATGCTCTGTGCCCCCTCAATTGAACAAGGAACTTCAATGAAGATATGAGAAATGAATATTTCGCAGAAAAGGAATCTTGTATACCTTTTTAGCATGATAAAATGATTAGTGATATTTTATTCCCTTGCAGAACACCAAGATTGTATATTATTGGAGTTATCTTATAGATGGTTCTCAAAAAGTTAGCATTATGAAATTATAACTGAAAACAAAGCCATATATTCCCTTTTGAATGAAATGACTTTAAAATTTAAATTATGTTATATGACATCACATATTTCCTCTGCTATTTATTTATGTTTGCACTCGGGACGGATTTTCTTCAATTTCTGAAGATGGTGTATATCAGAAAAGTAAATAAGTATGATCAGGTTTGACATGGTTTGCAGTGCAGAAAGCCCTTTCCTTTGTTCAGAACAAAAGAAGTCTAGTTATACTTGTTATGGTCTTTTTTTTTTTAATGTGTTTCACTGCTTCGTTGCCCTATAGAGGATGAATACACTGGTATCGTAATGTATATCAAGATAACCCGCACGTATTGCATGCTCATGTAAATTTCCTGTTCAGTTTAAGTTATATATCTTAGAGTGACGTTTTAATGGATTTGAATATTACACCCATGATAATAATGACCAAACCTTACAACTAGATTTTTAATACAAACCCCTGATACAAGTTTATCTGTAAAACAATGCATTATGTCCTGTGGTTGTTATCTTGACGTTGCTTCTATATTAATGATTATTCAAAACTTTGAGGAGAATAGTTTATTATATATGCACATTTCTTTTTGTTCCATTAAAAGTGGATGCGGTGGTCCAATGGTAATGTGCCCGAATGTGATCATGAAGGTTGTGGTTTCTTTCGAACCCCGTTGTGGCAAAAGTTGTCATGAACTTCACAATCGCAAAGTACTGGTCCAACCCAGGAAATGTCGAAAAGGATTAGTATAAGTTATAAGAAACTTGTTTCCCGATCGACGTAAAATAGATAACAAGTGAAAGTAAATGATACCCCCAATAATACTTTATATCCATTTTATTGAATAATAAGAGTATATATTATGTCATGTCATACAAAATGCTCGGGTACAGGTAAATTTCCTGCCATTTCTATTTATGTGTCCTTGCACGCTGCAAAAACTTGTGTGTGCATAATTTACAATTGATTGCATAATTTGTTTGTACCACTGGCGAGAATATTTATCGATAATGTTGCTTCTTGTAACCTGGTCTCCATTGAAGTCCCTGGAGATTACAAATATGCACACACTATGTGAATACATTGCCCCGATATGAATAATGTCCGTAACTGTCTGCCGCCTAGCTTTGCAAAGTTTATTGTTGTCAGTCTATTCATTGTTATTGACATAACAAACTACTCTAGTACTTGCTCGCATCGATTTATTTGCTCAATGTCTATACAGTGGTTCTAAAACATGTATTAGTCTAATCAATGAGCCGCTCGGCGCGACATGCCTTTTGTCTTGGTACTGGTTGTCACGTCTCTGCGCCTCATGTCAAAACCACCTAAAACTGAGTGGATATCAGAATCGATGACTTAATATTCTTTTTTCGTCAATAACACCTGATACGCCTTTCACGGTGCCGTAGACTGAATAATTTTAAGCTAACAACTGTTTTGTGTCAAAAACATTCAATAAGCACTTAATTTGAAAAGAAATCAAACTTTTGCAATAATGAACAAAACCCGATTAATCCACGCTTTCTGCTTGCAGTGAAATAATCACACATATGCACTTCAAATGGTGTAATGATAGAAGAATATCAGTATGTTAGGTTTAGTGTACCGAACACCTTCACCTCTCTCTCTCTCTCAGCATTTGTTTTCTGATAAGTCAGCTGATGAAATAATCAAGAACGATTTGAGAAATAAATATATAAATTGATTAATTTACTGTTTGTTGATTCTTTATTATAAATTATATTTTTGTTAACTTCAATTCAAATTATATTTATTGTCGGAAACATAATTTACAAAACAGAAAAAAAAACACACACTAGATTTCATTCGTTGATACGAATGATATGACTTTCTGCTAGCTTTGTCAAACGTAAGAGCTTTATATCGCATGACAAAATTAACTTAACATCAATTCTTATTTTGACATCATTTTCTTACAAGTTTACCAATTTCAGTAATCTAGTTACCAAAAGAAATGTCTTGAATATCCATTCAATCCGATTGCAATAGGTTTGTGTCTATCATAAAGTTACATACACGAAATTCGTTATTTGCAATACAAGTCAATCGTAAAACTTAAAACATCAAAAGAACGACCAAACAGTGCCCTACAAATAATAATTATATTCATAATTTTGAAAATCGAGGTAAAAACTGTTAAAACGCACTGGGGGAAACAGGATTTTCGTTTTTCAGCCATAACTCAACTGATTCAACCTAGATCATCAAAGCTGAAAGGTCTTTCAAAGCACTACAAATTATGTGCATAGATTCTCAATAGAATATTTATCCTTTCAAAGATATTTAAGGCCAAAATTTTTTAAAAAAGTTTTCTGTTTTTTTCTGGAAACGGAAGTAATATTGCGCCAAAGGATCTAATGCTGCACCTTCAGTCAAAATTTCATGCAAATTAAACAAAAAATAAGACCTATGGGGTTATAGGCCGTAAAACCCGTTTAATTTCAGTACAAAAAGTGTTTAGGACTTGTAATGTCACATGACGACATACGACGTTCACCTTCTCAGAATGCAAAGAATGCGTACTGACTTATATTCAGTCCAAATATGAACTTTCTACCTTATCTGGAAGCGATATCATGCGTATTTGAAATTTGACGTCAATAGTTCCAATATTGGATTCGCCATAGAACCTTTGCCTTTATGAATATGGAAAAACGGACACCAGGATGCATAACTAAAACGTTACATGTATACACATGCTGAGAAATTTTGATGAACATCTGTCCGAAACTATTGGCTGTAGACCGCGTAAAGTCTTTTGTAGACAACGTCAAGTTTGACGTTATATGACGTCATAGGCATAAGAAAATCAAAGATATGAAATATAAAGTATCTTAAATATATGCAGTAAATTTTTCATGCCCCTGGGACCCTTGCAACATACAGAAATTAACGCGTGGATATAAGTAATCAGTTTGACCTAATGACGTCATATGACGTCAAATAACGTTTCTCCTTACAAAATTGAAAGAAATCTTAGAGACTATATTCAGTGTAAATATCAGCTTTCTCATTTATCTGATACCGATTTTATACGTATTTGAAATTTGACGTCAATGGTTCGAATCTTTGATTCGCCATAGAACCATTTCGAATTACGAAAAAACAGACAACGGGATGCACAACTAGAACGTAACATACACATTCTGTGAAACTTTGATGAAAATCGGTCTAGAAATAATGACGGCATATATAAACATGTAAAGAAATTACCTCTTAAACAGTTGGAAAACAGGTTTAAGTCTATGTTTTAATACAAAACGGTTACAGATCATGTTTGAATGCAGGAATAATTCTTATTTATCAAGGTGGGTGAATACATAAGCATATGGTGAAATATAGGTAGAAAAATGTACTTAGATTATATATTTTTTCCTTAGATCTCTAAGCGTTTATTTACTCGTTCTAATAAGTTTTGCCTAAAGATACAATATGAAAAACAATTATCGCACCTATATTTTGTTCCATGACTAATTAAGCACATTAAGAGAAATCAAATTTTAGAATGGATTGATTCCAAAAGCATATGATTTTATGCAAAGTTTATGTCTACTCAGTTGACTGTTATGTACTCTCTCTCTCTCTCTATAATACGCACAGACACGTGCTTTTCCGAAACAGAAGATGTGCAAAATTTGTAGTAATAGAAACGCAAAAAATAAGAAAGTGGAAATAATTCATGAGCGACTTTAGTTCTCGATAAGGCATTGGTAACGACCGGTTCCGGTGGCCGTGTGGTTAAATCGTCCACCCGGCAATCGGCAGGTCGTGGGTACAATCCCCGAATGCGATAAACCAAAGTCATAAAATTGGTACTAGTATAACTCCCTCGCTTGGCGCTCAGCATAATAATAAGGGGAGTTGCAGGACTAGTTGTCCCGGTTTCAGGGTAATTTGACGTGCTACTGCAATGTCTCTAGCAGATAAAGTCTCAAAATAACTGAAATACTTCGGGGGGGGGGGGCGCAAACCAAAAACTACAACAGCAACAACAACAAACAAACAAACAAAAAATCATTGGTAACATGTTTACAAGGAATACTATAAAATGTATTCTTCACTGTGTTCGCTGGTATTAAATATTTTGATCTGCAAATTACCGATTAGTTAAAATGTTTTCGTTCTTTAATTAAGGATTTCTAGGGTATGTAAATGACAAAGACATTGCCACTTGAATCTAGTTTGAACTGGACATTATTTAACAACTTTGCATTACGCAATTATTCTCATACGATGGAATTTTAATAAATGTATTGTGGTCTACCGAGATAGACTTTACAACCACAAGACGGTCACAATAATCAGTAGTTTTGCCCTTTTTACTTGTGTGTGACGTAGTTACTCACAACTATAGTACCTACAACCAGAGGATCCATTTTTCTACATTTATAACCACTTAATTTTGTATGAATGATCGAACGATTGAACACTGTTCTACAACACAGGTATACATGTATCAATAAATTATTTCGGACATATGTCTGCATAGGGTTAAATCAGACACTTAGATTAGAAATGGCTTAACAAGGAATATCCTTGACGTTAAATCAACCATAACTACCTAGGGGTACAAAGGATAAAAAGACACTTACTTGATCATTAGGTATTTCAAAAAACAACTCGGTTTATAGCTTGTCTATCTGTCAAAACCAGCGTGAGAACCGTGTTAAATATCCTTCCACTAAACTTCCGAAGTATTTTCGTGAACTTCCAAGAAGTTTAGTGAAGTTTCTGTGCATGCGCAGTCGCTGAAAATTAACCACATCCTTCCGTTGAGCAATATGTCAACACCGGTCTTAATGACCTGTGTGAAAGCGCTGAAAGGATCATGGGTACGGACTACTTTTAAACATGGCTAACCCTGGAATAGGAAATGCGGAAGTAAGGAAGTCGATCCCCGACCACGACATACCAAAGTCGTAAAAAATGGTATTGTTATAGCTCCCTTGCTTGGCGCTCAGCATATAAGGGTAGTTGCAGGACTGGTTAGCTCGGTATCAGGATGATGTGACTAGGTGTGGTATCATGCCACATGTCTACGGCGTGATACGGCAGTGTGGCAGCGTTATACCCGCATGAAGTAGATATCGTCTCCAAATGACTGAAATACTGCCCGTGGGACGGTAAACCCAACAAACAAACAAACTTAACAAGTGTTGACAATGATTTAATGTTGTGTCAAATCATTTTATTTACGTTACTTATACATATCAGTTGCAGTATTGCGTTACCCATAATCCTTTGAGCCTTTTGACACATGTCATTTAGACCGTTGTTGAAGCATTGCAATTTCCCGACTTTATTGTTGCATCAATCGATAAATATTGTACAAGCTATATTTCAAATTTATGATAAATGATAAGCTATGTGAAAATATATGTTATAGTACAATGTAATTTAATTGCCAGCTTAAGATACAATGGGCGTGTATATGTGTAGATGTTTGAAACAAAATGATCAACACATGTCATCCGTTCAAGACGCTGCAAGCTAATTTGTCCGTTAGCTTAAAGGGCCAAATGGAGTAACTTTTTTTAGAGTTTGCCCGCTATTTCTATCTAGTCAGTGAGCCCAAAATTTCAAATTCCTGGTCGATTTAATTTGTTAAGAGTTCGAGATTTTGCGAGACTTGTCTACTTAATTGTGATTTAACTGTTAAGAGTTTACGACGAAATGCGCATATCATTATTTCAAATTATGCCCCGCCTTATTCACGTGATATCATATATGGCAGTGTTTACTACACCGATCCCTACACACGAGGTGTGCACACTGGAGCATGTTGACGTCTTTTGTAAACATTTAGTAAAGTTGCTTAAATAATCATGTTTATAGATAAACATTTGCATAAGAATGATAAGTTTCGGAAATATTTTTGCAAAGGGATGATTACCAGCTCGATCCAAACGGAAAGAAAAAGATGCTAAATTAAATACTAAAGTACAAGTTCAGTTTATTAGGTTTAACGTCCCACCGACAGTATTAAAGTCTTTTGGAGACAATGTCTACTTGAGACAAATGTAGTGTTGTCACACTGCACAGTATCACGTCGTAGACAGTTGGCATGATACCACATCCAGTCACATTATCCGGACACCGGGCCATCAGCCCTGGAACTACCCTAATTAAGCTTTCTATTCTGTGAAGACGAACGTCATTTGACGTCATATGACGTAAGAAGTTCTAAATGAATTTAAAAAAGTTGATAGATTTGTATTGGTTTTAATACCTTTAATGACGTCGCGGTCACGTGGTATTGCTGCACTGTAAATACAGCATTTTCGGAAAATACCCTACTTTCACTTCTAAATAATTTTTAACATTTTCGAAAAATGTATTTGGCAAAGGCCAAGAACAATGAAAATTGTATGGCAAATATTTTCGAATGCAATGATTTTCAAATTCATAGGACGTCATATGACGCTAGATTTGACATCAGTTAAAACGTTCGTACAGGCTCTGCAGAATTTATTTTTGAATCGATTTTCTAGTACATTTCACAGAAGGTTTAAATTAGGCTTTTCTTGTGCATCCTTACTTTCGTTTTCAAAATATGACCTCGAAATTAAGTTAATATTTCAGAGACCCCATTCGATGTAAAAAGCTGACATTCACACATGTTGTAATTCAAAAAGTTTTCTTTAGATTTCCATAGGCCAGACGCAATTTGAATTAATGGGATTATATTATGATTTCATTTTTGCTGCAATAAATTCAATGTGATCCCAATGGTCCAGAATTACAAAAAAATTATGGCATATGTTAAATATGCTGAATTTTCATATGCAATAATATTCTTATTCATATGACATCAGAATAGACGCCAGATCAAAATGTTTGTAAGCACTCTGCAAACATTATGAATTGATGAATTCTAAAATTTTCAAAGAATGTATGTGTTACACTCTAGAAACCTAATATTTTCTGCGTATTCCGTATTAATAATTTTCAGTTTGATTGAGTTTTAAACGGTTTGCAGAAAGTCCTATCGTTTGCCGTGCAAACGAAATCTAGTTTAAATTTATTTTGTGGAAAAGCTTAAACAAGTTACAAATTATCTTTACATCGGTACAATTCTCAAAATGAGCAATACTGCATGGTGCTGTCATAGCCTGGATGTAAAGTTTAGTTTAAATAAGATTTGACTACAAATTCATGAATCTTACTCGACAAAGGTATATAGTTCCTACAATTTGTGCCTTCAGGATATGATGATAGATGACAATGCATGTGGATTCTCATCCCGGTTTTATTTGCTTTTGAGGTAGATGCAAATTCTATCGAGTTGACTTTGTCACGATTGAGAATACAATTTGCCTTATTCACTCGATGAAAAAAATATCTTCCATTGCGCGTGCGCGCGCACACACACACACACACAGAACAAATTTTCTGTTTATTTTATGTTGGTAAGAGTTTATCAAATTAAAATTATATTTAAATAATAAATTGCAGTAATCCACCCAAAAGCATGAACTTACGTGTTTTAATTGATTTTCAGTAGATGTCAGCCAATAATATCCTGATCAAATCAGCTATTGTTCGAGTAAAATGACTATTGCTGATTACTTACATCATTTAATATCTTAAGAATGTCAGAGGGTGAGAAAAAGGTGCAGCCTGACCAAAACTCAAACCTGGGCCCTTTAGTTTGCAAGATGAATGCTCTATTGACTGAGTTACCTGGCTGCTTACAGTGACATATAATTTTCCCCTTTTTGAGTTATTGGTGCCATGACATAAACTAAATAATCAATAGATAGAATATAAACAAAACCAAATCTATAATCAATAAAAATGTTTCATTGCAGTGTTGAGACATCATCAACACCAGTGAAGGCTGTATTGGGTTGCAGTGAAGGCTGTATTGGGTTGTCTTACATGCAATCGTACATCTCAAGGTCACCTGCGGAATATCAGGAATATAGTATTATGGAACATTCCTTTCAAAAAACAGTTTGAAATTTTGGAATGCAGTTTTGAAGATTTTTCCAGTGAAAAACTTGTGATTTGTAGTTCCTGTATAAGAACAATAGATTAAGTGTGTGCATAAGCAAAAATGTAAAGCAACATACATGCATGAACAGATTGAATGTGTACTTTATACTTGTACTGTTCTAGAGGAGAAAATTAACATGACAAAATGAACTTGAAAATGTCAATATTCAACATGTCAGGACCTTTTTCAAAGTATAAAAGTGAATGTTGTATGATGATCTTTCTTCTGTTATGATACACAGCCATCTAGTTGAGTATTATACATGTTTTAAAACCAGACGCCTATCAATACCGGTTATAAAAACTATTTCTGATTAGAAAAAGGTCCTTTTTATGAACAGAAAGCAAAATGCCGCAACAATACAAACACAGAAAATAAGCAGCAAAACTGTTAACATTTCTGAACAAATACCTTTCCCAGCAGATGTATCTAATGACTGTATGGTACAAAAAATAGTGTCCATTATCTGGACACAATTAGGTGAAGATTTGGGATCTTTCACGATCACCTAGAACGTACAACATATATGACTTACAGCAAATGATGCACCAAAAATGAAAGCGTTCATTGGGTTGGTTGAGCAAGCTCCGATTGTTCTTTTGCAGGAAAGAGTACCTGCGTTGAATAGTGAATTGTGATACGTTTTTGCGTAAATGATTTGCATTTACGATGAATTATGATAATGGCAGAAAACTCTTTACGGATAACTTATTACATTTGCAATCACGGTTTTCTTCACACCTGAGGAAAATGACAAATACATGTATATCTACCTATTTATTTTTTATGTTTTCTAAATGTTTAACGGTTTCTTTTCTGATTCTGTAAAAATAAGCAAATATATAAAGCAAATGAATTGTTGAAAGTTTCAAGACATTTATTACGTTAATTACATAGAAATAAGAAATTATTTTTAATGATTTTGCTTACACCTCTGCCTTTGTTTCTATCTATTTTTGTAAATGTAAAACGAAAGGTTGAAAGTCATGAAAGTTGTTGTTTTTTTCTTCTTTTTTTTTACAATTTCATTTGTGGATCAAATGGCAATGAATATTTGTGAAGTCATATGCTTACGAAGAAAAAGATATTAGATAATGAATAAAAAAAAATTAAAATCGATTGAATAACGTAAGGAAATATAAATGTTTTCTCAATACCTTCTTAAGAAGATTAAAATGAAAAAAAAAAAAATAATAAAGCTTATTTTTGAACATAATTATATAGTAATGATAATTATAATTTACGTATTAAATTTTACATTATTTGCATCATTATTCCATTTCTTTGTATTAACTTATATAGTCAATATCTTTGAAATAAGCAAACGGAAAGTCGCTTCGTTTGTATCTTAAACAAACGACTTCTAGTTTTAATTGCATTTTTAAATATTTATTTTACAAAAACAAAGTTTTTATTGTACGCTCAATCAACCTCTTTGTACTTGTCGTGAGCATTTGGACTTGTCCTCATCTTGTCCTACGGAATAGCTTCACATTTAACTCGGGGTGAGTATCTCCTTCTTAAATCGTACTTCCGCATTGCGACAGGCATCGATATGTATTGGAGTTTGCTAGAACTTATCTTCCTTTCTTTGTTTAATCAAACATCGCCTTTTGTTGTTTTATTTGAAATAAATTCATTTTCTTCCGCGCCGAGCTTGTCATTGGACACCATTTTGAAACACGGGACGGTATTCTAATTTTACAGGAAAATAACTCGTGGTGACCAACTGGCTTACCAAATGTTTGGTGTGGTAATGGGTTAATGACGAGTGCTTCTGTATCAATGGTTACTACTGAATGAATGATTTGCCTTTTCAAGTATACTGAAACAGCCCATGTCCCGTCATTACCCATTTTCTGTGAAACTATATTTTACCTTGCAAATGCTACAGCATTGTCTGCAGATT
Source organism: Solen grandis (assembly GCA_021229015.1). Lineage (NCBI taxonomy): Eukaryota > Metazoa > Mollusca > Bivalvia > Adapedonta > Solenidae > Solen > Solen grandis. The sequence continues at coordinate 22,159,337 of CM037792.1, read as the reverse complement.
ATTTGTTTCCTGGTTAATTGAAACTCAAAAACAAAAAGATTTGACATCCGGATCTACTCGGTCAATTACGGTAGTCGAACAGCGTAACGTCACCACTAGGGCGGAGTAAACAATGTATGCACATGCGCCATAAGCACTGCGTTCAAGCATTATATAAACACCTGACAGGGAAGAATTGTACGCAAGGAGAAGCATTTTTTGTTTAAAAAGCGGATGAATGTACTATGAATAAATTTAGGGCGTTTCTTCTTACATTTTTCGAAAATATGAATGTATAATTTTATTGTTTCTGTATTTGACAAAAAATTGCTTTTTTATCTTAGTTTTGAATTTTTGATTTAATTTCGGCTCACAGCGATATCATGTCATATACTAGTGACATGATACAACAGTCAGTCATATGATCCTGATGCTGGGTCTACCAGTTTCGGTATAACCCTAAACATTTGCTAAGTGAAAAGCACGAAGTAATACATTTTAATGACTCATGTATACTCGGCCCGGGATCGAATCTACGATCTTGGGCGGACGTTCTAAACACTCGGTCACATAGACTATGTGAGTAGAGTTATTTCAAACGTAATTCTTTCATAAAAAGCTCTCAGGCGATCAATCCGGAGTCATACTGAAATTCGGTAGTTGAAAAGAAAAAAAGAGGAAAATAGTTACTTACATCAGGTTTTCCCTTTAATAAAGTTGATAGTTTACTAATATTTAATTGTATTCTTTTTAGGTAGGCTAAGTCAAAACTGATACAGACGCTCGTGGTATGTCTTGGGATTTGGACAAGCCAAGTGTATGGTAAGTATGTTTGAATAATATATTCCTATACAAAGAAACAGCCTTTATGGGTTCCATTGTTTGGCCGCACAGTACAACGACTGGCGAAACTGAAACCTCCGAGGACATGCTTAAACCAATAAATAGTGGCGTACAGTATCAAATGTAAAAGGGTTTTAAAAATGCTAAAATAATCATATGCAAAATTTGAGTGGCGTAAAGTATGCAAAATGTGGTTGGTGAAAAATATCAATGTAAAATGTATATTGGGGGAAATATCAAATGGAAAAAAATGCAGATTTTGTAAGGTATAAATTGCAATGTACAAAATGATACGTACAGTATCGTATTCAAAATATGGGTTTGTAAAGTATAATATATATATTGTGGGTTTCAAACAGTATCAAATACAAAATGTGGGTTACGGAAAATATTAAATGATTGGAAATGTTGGTGTCATAAAGTGTAGAGGTGACGTAAAGTATTGAATGCAGGATATGTGATCATTAAATTGTATAAGATGTATCAAATTCTGTATGTAGGTAGGTATTAATGAATGTGGGGTATATAATATAAATGGGGTTACATAAAGTATCAAATTCAGTATGTAGGTTACGTAATGTATTGAATGCAGGATATGGGTTTCACTAATATTGGGGTTACATAAAGTATCAAAATCAGTATGTAGGTTACGTAATGTATTGAATGCAGGATATGGGTTTTATTGATTATCAAATTAAAAATGGGGGTTACCTAAAGTATTAAATCCAAAATATGAATTGATTACATAAAGTATGAAATGCAAGATGTAGGTGGTGTAAAGCATCAATTTCAATATATTTATACAATATCAAACGCAAATTGTGGTTTGTGAAAAGTATCAAATGTAAAATGCGTGTGGCTAAAATATCAAATGCAAAATGTGGTCGGCGTTAATTAGCAGTTGCAAAATAAATACAAAATTTGGTTGACGTAGTATCAAATCCAAAATATACACATATTAATTAGGAACTTGTGGAACAGTATACTTTGCATTTAGTTTCAAAAGAGCGAGGGATAAGCTGGAATAAGCTGGATAAGTTGATAAGGACAATTTATTCCGTGCTAGTAGATAACTTTCCTCTTTCCCTCATTATGCAAGGTACATTTTTTAATGCAGACAATATTTCTTTTCGTTAAATTATCAAAATTATGGAAATAAAGCACACAAAAACAGGAAATACCATTCGAGAAACAATTAATTCTGAAGGGGGAGATTATCATGTTCTGCATCAGATGTTTTATCTTATTATCGTTTCCATATTCAGTTGCTGTCTATCTTAAAATTCCATTATAGTCAATTAAACAGTTTTAATAAAGCTTAATGCAATTGATAGGTGAAAACTTGTTTTTAATGATTATTCAAACTTAAGTTTTAGTTTTGGTAGTTTGGATTTACAATATATAATTGGAAATGAATGTTTTCAAAACCGACTCTATTCCACAAAAAAGAGTATCTCATAGGTTTACTTTGCATCTGTATTCATTTTCTCTAACAACTAAATACATTAGTCTATTATGTATATTTTTTTCCTTAACAGTGTTTTTTTATAGTGAATAAATGCTCAACGTCGTAGATTAAACATTTCACTCATCCTGTCTTTTATGTTGTTACATCAAAATATTTTCCTGGAGTATAGAAAAGGTACAAAGATGTTTCACATCGTAGAACCTTGTAGACTATCTCCAAAAAGGTAACATGCAATACCAATATCAAGTTACAATTTATAAGGAAATTATTTGGGTATTTTCTTTCCTTTGTAATCCCAGCTAATTGCAGGTGGAAGTTAACTCCGATTGTACAAAGAACACACATATTCATTATAGAAAAGTTTTTCAGTGCATATTAAAAAAAAAGAAAATAAAAGAACTACGCACATTGTTTCTTAACAAGAGGATAATAATCGGGACTAAAATTAAATCGTAATGATGAGGAATTCTAAACACTCGACACTCAACACCAGTCTCTCGTGTATTTATACACCACACGACCGGGAGTACGTGTAGCAGTACATCAAGCTGTTCTGCGAGAGCTAGAGGCATACAGAATTATCACATGGACAGTCGAGGTTCATTTGTTTACATGTTTATCTATAGTAACAGACCAACATTATACAAATATAAAATATTTTCCTTATGTAATATTTAACAACAATTATGCGGTAGATAAACTGGTAAAATAACTAAACGTACAATGAAAAAATAATAAAATAATAAAAACGCCCCACAATAGCGTCTTGCATGACGGAGATAATAAAGTTAGTTTTAACGTAAACTTGTTTTACTGAGATCCTCTATTAGAACCAGAAGCAATGCGGTCATTTTTTCGGTTTGGTGAAGATATCTGCGTCTTTGGTTTTCATATTTTGCGGCTGATTTTAACGCTGTTGTTGACGAGTTCGTGTAGCCAATTGACAGTAGTGCTGATATAGACAATAAGTGTTAGTTATCATTTTTTAGCATTATTTTTTATTGAGAATTTATCCCAAGTGCTGCGAAGCGGGGCGCTTCGATAAATCCATACAATTTAAAATATAAACGATAACGTACGACATATAGCTCTTCCTTGACCTCGGAATATGGATTGAAAGTTCACGTGATGTCTTATGTACGCCTTCGGAGTCAGTGTCGCTAGGTAAATTTCTAGTTTGAACTAGTTATATATGACATTAAGCAGTCGCCGCCGCAACTAGATCCGCCCATAATCCTCTTTGGTCACATAGGCAATATACACACAATGCACACATATTTGTTCGATATCAGTATCGCACGGTTCATTTTATTCAATATATTTTTTTCAAATTTTGAAAAAATACAAGCATTTCATTGGACGATAAAGTAGAACGAACTGTAATGACAAAAGTGACGACGATGATAATTGTGACCGACTTACAGTGATCTTGACTGAAACTGTTACTGCGAATGATTTATTTTCAAGGATGGAATGACATTGGATACAGGGTTTCCTAGTGGGCAATGACGGGGGTGTACGAAGGCCGGGGTTGGGATGTCACAGGCGCCCACACACAGTATTACAATAGTGTTTCCTACGGCGTGGCCGTTAATGGAGACTTCTCGAGCTCCCTTTCTAGTGCCAGTGCTCCCACAAGTAAAATAACAGGTCTAGATCAATGAGTGATTAGATAGTTTGTCACAGCATTTGGAGGTTTGTAGTTAGATCATGAAAATGGCACTGGTATATTTCAATTGTAAATCCACAACTAGTCAGGAAAATGTAACAGAATGTAATATCATTCCACTGTTGTCATTGTGATACTGCATTGATCACTATGTATTTCTTGTGTTACTAAACTCTGTTGTGTGTGAAAGACACAACGTGTTCAGAAACCTTTCAGGCCCACTATCGGTCTATTATTCAG
>CM037792.1:22138984-22155038 GCA_021229015.1 Solen grandis | reverse complement strand
ATCTTTCGTTGAAACTGCATGATCAGGAATTTCATAAGTACATATATTCATTGATTCATCCTAGGTCCATACTGTTTAAACGGAATTGTGTGGTAAATCACATTCACAAAATCTATCAAATAAGTCATTAACTTTACAGAATCAGTCGGTTCTGGTAGAGAAAACGTTGACAACTTATGTGGAGCTGTAATTGTCCCAGTTCTGAATCTCGTTATGCAGCGAAGTACCTGGACAGGCGGTAGTTCCCACGTTTCTATGGCCAGAGAGTGTGTAAGTCGAGGATATCTTCCCAGATTGCACGCCACAACTAATCAGGTTCTGAGCAGCTAAAATGGAGGAAAAGCGTTTGTTTTCATCGACACCCAACATTTACAATATAATATGTTTGTCAACTGTGGATCATCTTGCTATCTTTAAACCTATCTCAACCGTTACATTGGTCTTTTCGATTTAAACTGACGAATTCGGTCCAATCAACGCACTTTATTTATACACTATATAAATTAACCATTATCCGACGTATGTATATAATTCGAAATGGTCTTGAATGTATATCGGTTGGAGTATACGGGGGCCATCAGTTCTTCTTTTATTTATTTATTTATTTATTTCATTTTTACTTGGAATCTAAGTATTGATTAATTATCTTTTGCCAAATAAAATATTTTTCAGGAAATTAATTAAGTACTTTTGAACACCTCCTTTAAACGTGATTTTATTATGTCAGCGAAATTGACAAAAACTAGTTTATCCAATGGTGTTGGTATAATTAACAATTACGATTGAATTGTAGTTAGATATTTTTCTCGCGATATAAACACATAATGACAAACAATTATCTTAATATAATTATACTAGGCTTAAGAGAATATCATTCAAACTTGGGGTTTTAATAATTTAAGCTGATTATGTTTTAAATCTTTGTACTTTTTTGCTACACAACGGATGGCTTTCTAATCTTAATCTCTGCCAATGTATATTGAGATCTCAAATGATATTACTTTAAGTTACATGAAACTCTCTTGAACAATTAGGGTCTGAAACCAAAACTGCTCTAATTCCACCAACATTGCTTAGCGCAACGTAATACCTACATTTTTAGGGGTTAATTTCATACATATTGTTTCTACAATATAATACCAAAATACACCATTTCTGAAAAAAAAAAACATTGTTAGTTAATAAGAGTATCTATTAACTATATATATATATATATATATATATATATATATATATATATATATGTCTACTTACTTCCTGAATGTTTTTGTTAAACAGTACTGGTGGCATGCATTTCTGCCTTATTTAAAAACTCGAGTATTACTTAGGATTAGCATAAGTATTGTTGGTGGAATTTCGGTAAGTTTTGGTCTCAGGCCATAGTTGTCAACGCATAATGTTCAGCAGTCTAAATCTGATATAAAATCAGACAAGAGACCCACAGATACTCGCTTGTCGTGTTTTAGACTCCCCAACGAGAGCACTATCGGAACGGAACATACTTCGACTATGTAAATATTTTTTGTTGTCTTCTATATGACCATTATGCGGAATGTATTACATTTGTATATAGAAAGTAATCGAAATCAATTTAAGTAAAGCGATATATTCATGAGAGAAAACGATGCAATGGCATCTTATCTAAGTGAAATTACGAGTTAATAGCCATTAAATATATTTTTCTAGACTGTTACAATCAATGCTGATATACAATGATCTTGTAACACAGAAAGACTGAATAATAGACCGATAGTGGGCCTAAAAGGTTTCTGAACACGTTGTGTCTATCACACACAACAGAGCTTAGTAACACAAGAAAGACATAGTGTTCAATGCAGTATCGCAATGAAATAGTGGAATGATATTACATTCGGTTACATTTTCCTGACTAAACGTGAATTTACAATTGAAATATACCAGTGCCATTTTCATGATCTAACTAAAAACCTCCAAATGCTGTGACAAACTCTCTAATCACTCATTGATCTAGACCTGTTGTTTTACATGTGGGAGCACTGGTACTAGAAAGGGAGCTCGAGAAGTCTCCAATAAAGGCCACGCCGTAGGAAACACTATTGTAATTCTGTGTGTGGGCGCCTGAGACATCCCAACCCCGGCCTTCGTACACCCCTGTCATTGCCCACTAGGAAACCCTGTATCCAATGTCATTCCATCCTTGAAAATAAATCATTCGCAGTAACAGTTTCAGTCAAGATCACTGTAAGTCGGTCACAATTATCATCGTCGTCACTTTTGTCATTACAGTTCGTTCTACTTTATCGTCCAATGAAATGCTTGTATTTCTTTCAAAATTAAAAAAAAATATATTGTATAAAATGAACCGTGTGGTACTGATATCGAACAAATATGTGTGCATTGTGTGTATATTGCCTATGTGACCAAAGAGGATTATGGGCGAATATAGTTGCGGCGGCGACTGCTTAATGTCATATATAACTAGTTCAAACTAGAAATTTACCTAGCAACACTGACTCTGAAGGCGTACTTAAGACATCACGTAAACTTTCAATCAATATTCCGAGGTCAAGGAAGAGCTATATGTCGTACGTTATCGTTTATATTTTAAATTGTATGGATTTATTGAAGCGCCCCGCTTCGCAGCACTTGGGATAAATTCTCAATAAGAAATAATGATAAAAAATGATAACTAACACTTATTGTCTATATCAGCACTACCTGTCAATCGGCTACACGAACTCGTCAACAACAGCGTTAAAATCAGCCGCAAAATATGAAAACCAAAGACGCAGATATCTTCACCAAACCGAGAAAATGACCGCATTGCTTCTGGTTCTAAAAGAGGATCTCAGTAAAACAAGTTCACGTTAAAACTAACTTTATTATCTCCGTCATGCAAGACGCTATAGTGGGGCGTTTTTATTATTTTATTTTATCTTTTTATTGTCCGTTTAGTTATTTTACCAGTATATCTACCGCATAATTGTTGTTAAATATTACATAAGGAAAATATTTTATATTTGTATAATGTTGGTCCGTTATTATAAATAAACATGTAAACAAATGAACCTCTACTGTCCATGTGATAATTCTGTATGCCTCTAACTCTCGCATAACAGCTTGATGTACTGCTACACGTACACCCGGTCGTGTGGTGTATAAATACACGAGAGACTGGTGTTGAGTGTCGAGTGTTTAGAATTCCTCACCATCACGATTTAATTTTAGTCCCGATTTTTATCCTCTTGTTAAGAAAAAATATGCGTAGTTTTTTTATTTTCTTTTTTTTAATATGCACTGAAAAACTTTTCTATAATGAATATGTGTTCTCTTTGTACAATCGGAGTTAACTTCCACCTGCAATTAGCTGGGATTACAAAGGAAAGAAAATACCCAAATAATTTCCTTATAAATTGTAACTTGATATTGGTATTGCATGTTACCTTTTTGGAGATAGCAAATACGGACGAAATATTCTATAAGGTTCTACGATGTGAAACATCTTTGTACCTTTTCTATACCCCAGGAAAATATTTTGATGTAACAACAAAAAAGACAGGAGGCGTGAAATGTTTAATCTACGACGTTGAACATTTATTCACTATAAAAAAACACTGTTAAGGAAAATAAAATACATAATAGACTAATTTATTTAGTTGTTAGAGAAAATGAATACAGATGCAAAGTAAACCTATGAGATAATCTTTTTTGTGGAATAGAGTCGGTTTTGAAAACATTCATTTCCAATTATATATTGTAAATCCAAACTACCAAAACTAAAACTTAAGTTTGAATAATCATTAATAACAAGTTTTCGCCTATCAATTGAATATGGAAACGATAAGAAGATAAAAATCTGATGCAGAACATGATAATCTCCTCCTTCAGAATTAATTGTTTCTCGAATGGTATTTCCTGTTTGTGTCCTTTATTTCCATAATTTTGATAATTTAACGAAAAGAAATATTGTCTGCATTAAAAAAAATTGTACCTTGCATAATGAGGGAAAGAGGAAAGTTATCTACTAGCACGGAATAAATTGTCCTTATCAACTTATCCAGCTTATTCCAGCTTATTCCTCACTCTTTTGAAACTAAATGCAAAGTATTCTGTTCCACAAGTTCCTAATTAATATGTGTATTTTTTGAATTTGATACTACGTCAACCAAATTTTGTATTTATTTTGCAACTGCTAATTAACGCCGACCACATTTTGCATTTGATATTTTAGCCATACATTTGATACTTTACACAAACCACAATTTGCGTTTGATATTGTATGCCAATCTCATATATACTGAAATTGATGCTTTACACCACCTACATCTTCTGAATTTGATACTTTATGTAACCCCAATAATAGTGAAATCCATATCCTGCATTCATTACATTACGTAACCTACATACTGATTTTGATACTTTATGTAACCCCAATAATAGTGAAATACATATCCTGCATTCATTACATTACGTAACCTACATACTGAATTTGATACTTTATGTAACCCCAATATTAGTGAAACCCATATCCTGCATTCAATACATTACGTAACCTACATACTGAATTTGATACTTTATGTAACCCCAATATTAGTGAAACCCATATCCTGCATTGATTACATTACGTAACCTACATACTGAATTTGATACTTTATGTAACCCCAATATTAGTGAAACCCATATCCTGCATTGATTACATTACGTAACCTACATACTATACTATCCATCCATATCGTTACACATTTCACATTTATTTTTCAAATTTATACTTTACTAACCCAAATTTTGCATATGATTATTTTACCAAAAGTATCTCAAATTAAGCATTTCATACTAAACGTCACTCACATTTTGTATTTCATACTATAAGCCTCCCGCATTTAGCATTTGATACTTTATGCTTATATTTATAAAATGAATATTTTGACATTCAAGTTTATTAGTTTAAGCATGTCATCGGAGGTTTCAGTTTCGCCAGTCGTTGTACTGTGCGGCCAAACAAAGGAACCAATAAAGGCTGTTTCTTTGTATAGGAATATATTATTCAAACATACTTACTATACACTTGGCTTGTCCAAATCCCAAGACATACCACGAGCGTCTGTATCAGTTTTGACTTAGCCTACCTAAAATGAATACAATTAAATCTTAGTAAACTATCAACTTTATTAAAGGGAAAACCTGATGTAAGTAACTATTTTCCTCTTTTTTTCTTTTCAACTACCGAATTTCAATATGTCTCCGGATTGATCGCCTGAAAGCTTTTTATGAAAGAATTACGTTTGAAATAACTCTACTCACATAGTCTATGTGACCGAGTGTTTAGAACGTCCGCCCAAGATCGTAGATTCTGTCCCGGGCCGAGTATACATGAGTCATTAAAATGTATTACTTCGTGCTTTTCACTTAGCAAATATTTAGGGTTATACCGAAACTGGTAGACCCAGCATCAGGATAATATGACTGACTGTTGTATCATGTCACTAGTATATGACATGATATCGCTGTGAGCCGAAATTAAATCAAAAATTCAAAACTAAGATAAAAAAGCAAATTTTTGTCAAATACAGAAACAATAAAATTATACATTCATATGATTATTTTCAAAAGTGTAAGAAGATACGCCCTAAATTTATTCATAGTACATTCACCCGCCTTTTAAACAAAAAATGTTTCTCCTTGCGTACAAGTCTTCCCTGTCATGTGCTTATGGCGCATGTGCATGCATTAGTGCATGTGCATACATTGTTTACTTCGCCCTAGTGGTGACGTTACGCTGTTCGACTACCGTAATTGACCGAGTAGATCCGGATGTCAAATCTTTTTGTTTTTGAGTTTCAATTAACCAGGAAACAAATAATCTGCAGACAGTGCTGTAGCATTTGCAAGGTAAAATATAGTTTCACAGAAAATGGGTAATGACGGGACATGGGCTGTTTCAGTATACTTGAAAAGGCAAATCATTCATTCAGTAGTAACCATTGATACAGAAGCACTCGTCATTAACCCATTACCACACCAAACATTTGGTAAGCCAGTTGGTCACCACGAGTTATTTTCCTGTTAAATTAGAATACCATCCCGTGTTTCAAAATGGTGTCCAATGACAAGCTCGGCGCGGAAGAAAATGAATTTATTTCAAATAAAACAACAAAAGGCGATGTTTGATTAAACAAAGAAAGGAAGATAAGTTCTAGCAAACTCCAATACATATCGATGCCTGTCGCAATGCGGAAGTACGATTTAAGAAGGAGATACTCACCCCGAGTTAAATGTGAAGCTATTCCGTAGGACAAGTTGAGGACAAGTCCAAAATGCTCAAGAAAAGTACAAAGAGGTTGATTGAGCGTACAATAAAAAACTTTGTTTTTTGTAAAATAAATATTTAAAAATGCAATTAAAACTAGAAGTCGTTTGTTTAAGATAAACGAAGCAGCTTTCCGTTTGCTTATTTCAAAGGTATTGACTATATAAGTTAATACAAAGAAATGGAATAATGATGCAAATAATGTAAAATTTAATACGTAAATCATAATTATCATTACTATATAATTATGTTCAAAAATAAGCTTTATTATTATTTTTTTTTCATTTTCATCTTCTTAAGAAGATATTGAGAAAACATTTATATGGATCTTATTTGATAGCGCAACCATTCACTGTCATGCAGAAAAAAAAAATAAAAACAGGAAAACTTTAAGATAATACTATCCTCAAGAAGTTTTCCTTACGTTATTCAATCGATTTTTTTTTATTCATTATCTAATATCTTTTTCTTCGAAAGCATATGACTTCACAAATATTCATTGCCATTTGATCCACAAATGAAATTGTAAAAAAAAAATAAAAAAAAATACTTTGAAATCCATGACTTTCAACCTTTAAATTGGTTGAGTTTTACTTTTCCTAAAATAGATAGAACCAAAGGCAGAAGTGTAAGCAAAATCATGAAATTAATTTCTTATTTCTATTTAATTAACGTTAAAAATGTCTTGACACTTTCAACAATTCATTTGCTTTATATATTTGCTTATTTTTACAGAATCAGAAAAGAAACCGTTAAACATTTAGAAAACATAAAAAATCAATAGGTAGATATACATGTATTTGTCATTTTCCTCAGGTGTGAAGAAAACCGTGATTGCAAATGTAATAAGTTATCCCTAAAGAGTTTTCTGCCATTATCATAATTCATCGTAAATGCAAATCAAATGCAAACGTATCACAATTCACTATTCAACGCAGGTACTCTTTCCTGCAAAAGAACAATCGGAGCTTGCTCAACCAACCCAATGACCGCTTTCATTTCTGGTGCATCATTTGCTGTAAGTCATATATGTTGTACGTTCTAGGTGATCGTGAAAGATCCCAAATCTTTACCTAATTGTGTCCAGATAATGAACACTATATTTTGTACCATACAGTCATTATATACATCTGCTTGGAAAAGGTATTTGTTCAGAAATGTTAACAGTTTCGCTGCTTATTTTCTGTGTTTGTATTGTTGCGGCATTTTGCTTTCTGCTCATAAAAAAAACTTTTTCTAATCAGAAATAGTTTTTATAACCGGTATTGATAGGCTTCTGGTTTTAAAACATGTATAATGCTCAACTAGATGGCTGTGTATCATAACAGAAGAAAGATCATCATACAGAATTCACTTTTATACTTTGAAAAAGCTCCTGACATGTTAAATATTGACATTTTCAAGTTCATTTTGTCATGTTGATTTTCTCCTCTAGAACAGTACAAGTATTAAGTACACATTCAATCTGTTCATGCATGTATGTTGCTTTACATTTTTGCTTATGCACACACTTAATCTATTGTTCTTATACAGGAACTACAAATAACATGTTTTTCACTGGAAAAATCTTCAAAACTGCATTCAAAATTTCAAGCTGTTTTTTGAAAAGAATGTTCCATTATGCTATATTCCTGATATTCCGCAGGTGACCTTGAGATGTACGATTGCATGTAAGGCAACCCAATACAGCCTTCACTGCAACCCAATACAGACTGCACTGGTGTTGATGATGTCTCAACACTGCAATGAAACATTATTATTGATTATAGATTTGGTTTTGTTTACATTCTATTTATTGATTATTTAGTTTATGTCATGGCACCGATAACTCAAAACAAAAAGGGAAAATTATATGTCACTGTAAGCAGCAAGGTAACTCAGTCAATAGAGCATTCATCTTGCCAACTAAAGGACCCAGGTTTGAGTTTTGGTCAGGCTGCACCTTTTTCTCACCCTCTGACATTCTCAAGATATTAAATGATGTAAGTAATCACCAATAGTCATTTTACTCAAACAATAGCTGATTTGATCAGGATAATATTGGCTGACATCTACTGAAAGTCAATTAAAACACGTAAGTTCATGCTTTTGGGTGGATTACTGCAATTTATTATTTAAATAGAACTTTACTTTGATAAACTTTTACCAACATAAAATAAACAGAAAATTTGTTCTGTGTGTGTGTGTGTGTGTGTGTGTGCGCGCGCGCGCGCAATGGAAGATATTTTTTCATCGAGTGAATAAGGAAAATTGTATTCTCAATCGTGACAAAGTCAACTCGATAGAATTTGCATCTACCTCAAAAGCAAATAAAACCGGGATGAGAATCCATATGCATTGTCATCTATCATCATGTCCTGAGGGCACAAATTGTAGGAACTATATACCTTTGTCGAGTAAGATTCATGAATTTGTAGTCAAATCTTATTTAAACTTTACATCCAGGCTATGACAGCACCATGCAGTATTGCTCATTTTGAGAATTGTACCGATGTAAAGATAATTTGTAACTTTTTTAAGCTTTTCCACAAAATAAATTTAAACTAGATTTCGTTTGCACGGCAAACGATAGGACTTTCTGCAAACCGTTTAAAACTCAATCAAACCGAAAATTGTTAATGCGGAATACGCAGAAAATATTAGGTTTCTAGAGTGTAACACATACATTCTTTGAAAATTTTAGAATTCATCAATTCATAATGTTTGCAGAGTGCTTACAAACATTTTGATCTGGCGTCTATTCTGATGTCATATGAATAAGAATATTATTGCATATGAAAATTCAGCATATTTAACATATGCCATAATTTTTTTGTAATTCTGGACCATTGGGATCACATTGAATTTATTGCAGCAAAAATGAAATCATATTATAATCCCATTAATTCAAATGACGTCTGGCCTATGGAAATCTAAAGAAAACTTTTTGAATTACAACATGTGTGAATTTCAGTTTTTTACCTCGAATGGGGTCTCTGAAATACTAGACTTAATTTCGAGATCATATTTTGAAAACGAAAGTAAAGATGCACAAGAAAAGCCTAATTTAAACCTTCTGTGAAATGTACTAGAAAATCAATTCAAAAATAAATTCTGCAGAGCCTGTACGAACGTTTTAACTGAAGTCAAATCTAACGTCATATGACGTCCTATGAATTTGAAAATCATTGCAGCAAATATATTGGCCATTCAATTTTCATTGTTCTTGGCCTTTGCCAATTACAATTTTTCGAAAATGTTAAAAATTATTTAAAAGTGGAAGTAGGGTATTTTCCGAAAATGCTGTATTTACAGTGCAGCAATACCACGTGACCGTGACGTCATTAAAGGTATTAAAACCAATACAAATCTATCAACTTTTTTAAATTCATTTAGAACTTCTGACGTCATATGACGTCAAATGACGTTCGTCTTCACAGAATAGAAAGCTTAATAAGGGTAGTTCCAGGACTGATGGCCCGGTGTCCGGATAATGTGACTGGATGTGGTATCATGCCAACTGTCTACGACGTGATACTGTGCAGTGTGACAACACTACATTTGTCTCAAGTAGACATTGTCTCCAAAAGACTTAAATACTGTCGGTGGGACGTTAAACCTAATAAACTGAACTTGTACTTTAGTATTTAATTTAGCATCTTTTTCTTTCCTTAGGAGTCCGTTCTGATCGAGCTGGTAATCATCCCTTTGCAAAAAATATTTCCGAAACTTATCATTCTTATGTAAATGTTTATCTATAAACATGATTATTTAAGCAGCTTTACTAAATGTTTACAAAAGACGTCAACATGCGCCAGTGTGCACCCTTCGTGTGTAGGGATCGGTGTAGTAAACACTGCCATATATGATATCACGTGAATAAGGCGGAGCATAATTTGAAATAATGATATGCGCATTTCGTCGTAAACTCTTAACAGTTAAATCACAATTAAGTAGACAAGTCTCGCAAAATCTCGAACTCTTAACAAATTAAATAGACCAGGAATTTGAAATTTTGGGCTCACTGACTAGATAGAAATAGCGGGTAAACTCTAAACAAAATTACTCCATTTGGCCCTTTTAGCTAACGGACAAATTAGCTTGCAGCGTCTTGAACGGATGACATGTGTTGATCATTTTGTTTCAAACATCTACACATATACACGCCCATTGTATCTCAAGCTGGCAATTAAATTACATTGTACTATAACATATATTTTCACATAGCTTATCATAAATTTGGAATATAGCTTGTTCAACATTTATCGATTGATGCAACAATAAAGTCGAGAAATTTTAATGTTTCAACAACGGTCTAAATGACATGTGTCAAAACGCTCAAAGGATTATGGGTAACGCAATACTGCAACTGGTATGTATAAGTAACGTAAATAAAATGATTTGACACAACATTAAATCATTGTCAACACTTGTTAAGTTTGTTTGTTTGTTTGTTGGGTTTACCGTCCCACCGACAGTATTTCAGTCATTTGGAGACGATATCTTTGTTTTGAACAGATACGTAGCTGTACTACTTCATGCGGGTATAGTGCTGCCACACTGCCGTATCACGCCGTAGACTTGTGGCATGATACCACACCTAGTCACATCATCCTGATACCGAGCTAACCAGTCCTGCAACTACCCTTATATGCTGAGTGCCTAGCAAGGGAGCTATAACAGTACCATTTTTTACGACTTTGGTATGTCGTGGTCGGGGATCGAACCCACGACCGCCCGCTCCCCAGGCGGACGCTCTAACCACTCGGCCACCGGGAACGGTACGCTTGTTTAGCTAGTAATATCAATATGGTATAAGTAAAAAGTTTTTATTTCAATTTATATGACTAATACATAGTTGTAAACTTACATTTTCCGAAAATGCTTCAATTAACATGGAAGTGAAAGTAGGATATTTTTTCGAAAATTCTTACAATTGGGTTTAAATTCTTATTTTTGATGTAACTTCCTTATACTTTGATCAATTTCTGTAGGCAGAAAGTCCTAATAAAATAAACCATGGTGCAGTTGACAATACGTCAAATGGTTTTAAAATGTTTTTTACTCACCGTACTTCCGCATTTCCTATTCCAGGGTTAGCCATTAAAAGTAGTCCGTACCCATGATCCTTTGAGCGCTTTCACACAGGTCATTAAGACCGGTGTTGACATATTGCTCAACTGAAGGATGTGGTTAATTTTCAGCGACTGCGCATGCGCAGAAACTTCACTAAAGTTCTAGAAAGTTCACGAAAATACTTCGGAAGTTTAGTGGAAGGGTATTGAATACGGTTCTCACGCTGGTTTTGACAGATAGACAAGCTATAAACCGAGTTGTTTTTTGAAATACCTAATGATCAAGTAAGTGTCTTTTTATCCTTTGTACCCCTAGGTAGTTATGGCTGATTTAGCGTCAAGGATATTCCTTGTTAAGCCATTTCTAATCTTAGTGTCTGATTTAACCCTATGCAGACATATGTCCGAAATAATTTATTGATACATGTATACCTGTGTTGTAGAACACTGTTCAATCGTTCGATCATTCATACAAAATTAAGTGGTTATAAATGTAGAAAAATGGATCCTCCGGTTGTAGGTACTATAGTTGTGAGTAGCTACGTCACACACAAGTAAAAAGGGCAAAACTACTGATTATTGTGACCGTCTTGTGGTTGTAAAGTCTATTTCGGTAGACCACAATACATTTATTAAAATTCCATCGTGTGAGAATAATTGCGTAATGCAAAGTCAATGGCATATCCATAGAACGTTGATAATATTTAGGTATTATTTAAATGCTGTTGAAGGGATGTTAAATAATGTCCAGTTCAAACTAGATTCAAGTGGCAATGTCTTTGTCATTTACATACCCTAGAAATCCTTAATTAAAGAACGAAAGCATATTAACTTTTCGGTTAACCGTAATTTGCAGATCAAAATATTTAATGCCAGCGAACACAGTGAAGTATACATTTTATAGTATTCCTTGTAAACACGTTACCAATGATTTTTTGTTTGTTTGTTTGTTGTTGTTGCTGTTGTTGTTTTTGGTTTGACGTCCCCCCTGAAGTATTTCAGTTATTTTGAGACTTTATCTGCTAGAGACATTGCAGTAGCACGTCAAATTATCCTTACACCGGGACAACTAGTCCTGCAACTCCCTTTATTATTATGCTGAGCGCCAAGCGAGGGAGTTATACTAGTACCATTTTTATGACTTTGGTTTATCGCATTCGGGGATTGCACCCACGACCTGCCGATTGCCGGGTGGACGATTTAACCACATGGCCACCGGAACCGGTCGTTACCAATGCCTTATCGAGAACTAAAGTCGCTCATGAATTATTTTCACTTTCTTTTTTTTTGCGTTTCTATTACTACAAATTTTGCACATCTTCTGTTTCGGAAAAGCACGTGTCTGTGCGTATTGGAGAGAGAGAGAGAGAGAGAGAGAGTACATAACAGTCAACTGAGTAGACATAAACTTTGCATAAAATCATATGCTTTTGGAATCAATCCATTCTAAAATTTGATTTCTCTTAATGTGCTTAATTAGTTATGGAACAAAATATAGGTGCGATAATTGTTTTTCATCGTGTATCTTTAGGCAAAACTTATTAGAACGAATAAATAAAAGCTTCGAGATCTAAGGAAAAATATATAATCTAAGTACATTATTCTACCTGTATATCACCATATGCTTATGTATTCACCCACCTTGATAAAAAACAACTACCCCACCTTGATAATTAAGAATTATTCCTGCATTCAAACATGATCTGTAACCGTTTGTATTAAAACATAGACTTAAACCTGTTTTCCAACTGTTTAAGAGGTTATTTCTTTACATGTTCATATATGGTAAACATGCATTGTTAACATGATCGCATTTGCAGCTTCCTTGTTAAAGGATGAAGTCTTGCTTGACAGTTTAACCAGTATCATGTTAAGTGATATGTTAACCCATACTCATATACATGCAATTTGACATATTGACAAACAAAGCAGACACAGACCTGAGAACTCCTCATCTCCACTATTTGTAGTTCAGGTGCCGCCCAGTCTACACTGCAAAGAAAAACCATTGTTTCATGTACCATTTAAAGTATAAATGCAACCTATACATAGGTGTCGTAATGTAATCCATTCATCATTTTGTGATCATGGTCCATCAAGTGATCACGCGAATTTTAAAATAAACACAAGCCTTCATAAACTTTGAGCAAAAGAGCCTTTAACTCTAAGTGGATGCTTGCATCTGTACGGAAGGCATTTTAAGTATTTGAGACATCATGATATGATTGTAATTTAATGATGGGTGGGTTACCTTTAACTGCAGTGAGCCTTGTTTATCTAGAGTCTGAAATATTTTTGAAAGGACTTTATTAGGTATCACAGATATGACATAATGTATATACACTTGATGTGAAATAAATGTCATATTGTCTCTTGGAGGTAAAATTCCTGTAATGGTTCCGCTACATTTCGGACCTCATGGCCTTTCACGGAGATAACCAAGGTTTCCTAAAGTTTCAGTAAGGTGCCTTGGTTATCTTAGTAGAGATTATGTGATCCAAGACGTAGCGGAACTATTACAGGGACTTTACATTAAAGAAACCGTCCTCAGTGGCCGTGTGGTTTGAGCGTCCGCCTCGGTAGCGGGAGGTCGTGGGTTCAATCCCTGACCGCGACAAACTAAAGTCGAAAAAACGGTACTTGCCCTGCGCTCAGCATGTTAGGACAGTTCCAGAACTTGTTGGCCAGGTGTCAGGATATTGTGATTGGGTGTGGTATCATGCCACATGTCTACGGCGTGATACTGCAATGTGGCAGCCCATATATCTGTCTCAAGTTGACATAGTCTCCAAAATAACTGAAATACTGTCGATGGGACGTTAAATCCAACAGACTAACACACATTTCTTTATATGAGGAACTTAGATAGCGATAAGAAAACTTACGCTTAAAATATTTGATGTAGAAACACATAGTCATACATTGTATATTAATAAAGTACAAAAGTTTTGCAGTATGTGACTTCGCTTTGTATTATAATTAAACGTATTTGATGCTTAAACTATTCTACACAGTGTATTTCTAAACAAATAACACACATATTATCTTGTAGTAGTGGAGCTAAAGATACATTGGAGCTGTCGTCCTTTAAATGTGGCATTTGAACTAGATGTTGATTTGGATGAAGCTTGATGATGATTATTATGGCGGTCCTTGATGGTGATGAAGATTTAATGGAGCAGAGATCGACAAATATAATAGATACACTTCCTGGTCCGTGTATTGACTTTGTAACACAACTTACGTATGAAATACCAGCCATCAGAGACTTAGTAAATCGGTCGAGGCTTCCCATTGGTCAAGCAAAAAAGTAAAGGGAATCTGTGGCTAATGTTTAAATAATGTGGTTTTCTGATTGGTTATTAATAAAATAAAAAAGTGAGTATTGTTTAATTTTCAAAATTAGAATATTCTCAACACTAAAAAATCTGCTTATCTAACATTGTGTGATTTTTGTGAGTACAAATTGAGAATGTGATATTTTTTTAGCTCACATGAGCACAACATGCTCAAGGTGAGCTTTTCTGATCGCCTTTTGTCCGGCGTCCGTCGTCCGTCGTCCGTGCGTGCGTGCGTCCGTGCGTCCGGCGTCAACAATTGCTTCAAACAACATCTCCTCCTAAACGGCTTAGCCAATTTGAAAAATATTTTGCAGGAATGTTCCTTGGATGAAGTTCTACTAAAGTTGTATAAATGGTTCTGGTCCATTGCATAATTAGGTCACAGGAGCTAAAAAATAGATTTTAAAAATGCAAACTTTGAAAATCTTCTTCTGCAAAACTGCAAGGCCTAGAGCTTAGATATTTGGCATGTAGCATCAAGCCCTATGATGATAAATGACCCCGCACCAGGAGTCACTTGTTTTACATAGAGTTATATAGAAAAATCTTAAAAAATCCATAAGGCCTAGAGCTAAGATATTTGGTATGTAGCATCGTCTTATGGGCCACTACCAAGATTGTACAAATCATAGCCCTATGGTGATAAATGACCCCGCACCAGGGGTCACTTGTTTTACATAGAGTTATATAGGAAAATCTTAAAAAATCTTCTTCTATGAATCCATAAGGCCTAGAGCTTAGATATTTGGTATGTAGCATCATCTTATGGGCCACTACCAAGATTGTACAAATCATAGCCCTATGGTGATAAATGACCCCGCACCAGGGGTCACTTGTTTTACATAGAGTTATATAGGAAAATCTTAAAAAATCTTCTTCTATGAATCCATAAGGCCTAGAGCTTAGATATTTGGTATGTAGCATCATCTTATGGGCCACTACCAAGATTGTACAAATCATAGCCCTATGGTGATAAATGACCCCGCACCAGGGTCACTTGTTTTACATAGAGTTATATAGGAAAATCTTAAAAAAATCTTCTTCTATGAATCCATAAGGCCTAGAGCTTAGATATTTGGTATGTAGCATCATCTTATGGGCCACTACCAATATTGTACAAATCATAGCCCTATGGTGATAAATGACCCCGCACCAGGGGTCACTTGTTTTACACAGAGTTATATAGGAAAATCTTAAAAAACTTCTTCTATGAATCCATAAGGCCTAGAGCTTAGATATTTGGTATGTAGCATCATCTTATGGGCCACTACCAAATTGTACAAATCATAGCCCTATGGTGATAAATGACCCCCACCAGGGGTCACTTGTTTTACAGAGTTAAATAGGAAAATCTTAAAAAATCTTCTTCTTAA
>CM037792.1:22082398-22132398 GCA_021229015.1 Solen grandis | reverse complement strand
AGGCATATGCGCATTCCACCGTAGCTTTTTCATTACATAATCAAGTACATGACTGAGCTGAAATTAATTATTACATTAATAACTAACAATTGAGATTGATATTTTTTTCTTTATTAAGTTTTACTTAGCGCTAAGCAAATTTGGATTGTTGGATGAGTTCGAGCCAGTTTGCATGAAAATGTCATAAGTGCTACAAATGAGCAAAATGCACATCATAATATTTTTCTTCTTAATCTATATAAACTGTAGATGCAAATCATATAATAAGTATGTTAATATTTCTATACCTATGTCAACGGATATTTGTCAATACTATCTTACTGTTTAATGCTACTACTACTAATACTATGGTGACTAACAGCATTATACCAGAGGTTAACCCGATGTATAACTATGAACGATGTATATCCATCAACAAATACGTTAGAGGAAAGTAGTCCTGAATTCGGTGTGTTGGAACGACTGGGCAATCCGTATTAAAAAGTATATTAGCAACTGACATCGTGTTCATGTATATTAAACCCCTTGTACAGTACAGCCCCGAAGGTTTGCGGAAAGGTTGCCGTTAGAATTAAGCTCGTTTCGGGAACCTTTCGGGATCATTATTTTAAAAACAAAATGGACAGAGCTTTGCATTCAGCGTCATTTGGGATGCCAAATTTGTTTCAAAAACCCTTGCAGAAGACTTACCGATTATGCCGAGCGAATGAAGAAGGGTTCTCGGGCATCCTGAATCCCGAAGCCGTCCCGAAAATAGCATTTGGCGTCCATATAACATTCAGTGTCAAATTTTAAAACTATTAAAATTTTGATGTCGAAGTGTTTTCGATCCCAATTTAAACCCGAAGTGCCCGACAGTTTCCATAAAAGTTTAGGAAGGACATTAATGGGTATCAAAATATCGCGAAGACTTGCCGAAGTATCCCCCCCCCCCCAAAAAAAAAAAAATTGCTAATTCCGACTTCGGTAAACATTCGGGGTTCTATTGTACAAACCATTTAAGAGTAGATATTGAAAACATATCAGTACAAGGTAATGCAGATGTATATATAACATACTGACACAATTCCCTATTGTTGTTTCAAGAAGTATGTTCTTGCTCAACACACATTGGTTAAATATGCTAGGACGCTTTTTGTCATTCCTCTAAAGACGTATGCAATGCCTTGCAATGTTTTGGACATATAAGGGAAGTTTCGTTCTTTATCCAGAAAGAAAATGGTAAAGTATGCTTGTTACTTAAAATTTCAGTGTGTAAGCTGTCAAAATGTCAGCACTACTACTCGGTACAAGGCATCAAAGACGCCAATACTTGAATCATTTGGTTAAACAGCCGTGAACGACAAAAATAAATCGCCTAGTTAGCCGTGATGGAGAGAAAGCCAGCTTCGAAGATTCTCAAGAGAAGCAAATTATCAAACTTCTTTCATAAACTATATTTTTACCTAATAAAATTTGAAATGCATGTATTGAAGTATTTTCTGCAGAGATTGATAAACATTTTATCAATTAAAGCACTTCTCTCAAATATTTTTCTCTATATTTTTGTAGCACACTTTATAACAGAAGTTATTATTTAACTATTATTTTTGAGCACTATAACATTTTAATAGTCTAATACACTGACAATCACAATAAGCGGGCCAATGAAAAAAAAATTCACTGTCGGACCGAGGATGAAAGTTATATTATTTTTGGCCCTGTTTTTCCTGAAATTAGTTTGGCTGAAGCACTGGATAATAGTTATGTAATAAAATTATCATTAAATAAGTGATTTGATATTGGCCCTGTTATTTGTCCTCGAGACAATCGTGGGTTAAAGTCGCCCGCGACCTCGTGCGAGTACGACTTCCCTCGGGCTAATAACAGGGCCAATATCAGATAACTTATTTAACGTAATTAAAATAATGACACCAGCTCGCAATTTGGATCATCTAGATGCATGTGAGCTTTCATATTTGTTTTAGAATTTTAATCTTTTTTTTTTCTTTTCAATGAAGGATTTATTGTTAAGGTATTAAAAGACAGTAACAAGTGAAATTGAAACAAGCATAAACACACGCATATCATATCTTACTTCAGTGTTTGTGTATTTCATATTTCATCAAAAAATTTGATAATTTTGAAATAAACTTTATATGCAGAATATTTTAAACTGTGTTACATTATTATTATTTTTTTTTGGCTTTGGACAATAACCATAGGGACAGCGAACCATCTGCTAAGTTCAGAAAATGACATAAACTTTTTTGTTGTCTTTTTCCTGTAACAACCAAGTATATTTTAAGTATTTTATTTGTTAAATGGCTACCATATATGAAGAACATACATGTTTTCCAGTATAAACTTCTATACATGCCATATTACTTATTTACAATGTAAGTTATAAATAAATATAAACACTTGACCGATATCTGCTACGTTGTTCAATATTTTAATGATATGCCCCACCTGACGTATATCACATAACTCCTTCATACATTTACATTTTCGACATTTTGAATGACGCAGTGTCCGTATTCTGAATCACACAAATATAAGGGAAAAAAGGCGCTTTATTATCGAAATAGAAACGTTTTAGCCATATATACTTCTTGACATACCACATACTTTCCCAGTATATATATATATTTTTTTGCATTATAATTATCATGGTCCTATTGTGCCCCTATACACGTCTCATGAATAACGAGTATATGCTATATTCCTAACATTAAATGACAACTACAAGAATGCTTAGATAAATATGCTTCTATACAGTAACATTTAAATGATTTTTAATGTAAAGTTCTAGTCTGCCGATCAGAAATCCGTTTTTATTCGTTAAATGCAATGATTGTCCCACATCCACAATCATATCAAAGTAAAATATAAATAACATTCTTCATATTAAGATACAAAATATATGTGTCAATACATTAGGGATACTACTGAAAGTAATACAACTTGCAGAAAAAATACTCCAAAACAACACTTACATGTTTTATTTATTTAATTATTTGACACTTTAGAATGCATGCGCCTGGTCGCAAATCCACCTTCCAATGATAAAATAGAATAGTAGATGAGTAAGGAACTAACGACTCACCAAGCTTTATTTTGCATAGAAAACTGGGAAGTGATTTGTCGTCCGTGTTTGTTATAAATCATGTCTTCAATGTTAAAAAAACTATCTTTCTTTTCCATCAGATTCTTTCATATGACGAACTCCGCTTTGCAGATTCGGAAAAATCGAATGTAAAGATTGTTTACTAGCATTCGGTTTGTTTCATATACACATATGGTTGCCGTTATTAATCAACATGATTTCTTGCGGTAGTCAATGCATTTGTATATTGGAACTAAAAGCATAGATAGGATTTATTCATTTTCACACACCCATTGATACATCAGCATGGCTTCTTCTTAAAATGACATCGTAATTTATTAAACACTTCCCTTAAGATATTTGATTTATAACATTCTAGTTAATTCATTTCTTAGAAGACAGCCATTGCAAACACTATTCCAATATTTCATTTCTGTTCGGCAAATCGGTTTACTCTTTTTGTTCGACTGCTTTTCGTAGTTCAATATCAACACTAGAGTATTATGGCACAGATGTAAATAAAGATGATGCCCGAACAAATTCGGTTCAGAATAATGGAGTGTCTGGAATATCAAAGATTTTAACCAGTCTAATTACCTACTGGTTCAATATCCGCTGGAAAGGCAAAACATTATACAGACTTGCCCGTCATAATTTACTTAAATTGCGTAAAGCATTTTCTCAGTACCGATGAATCGTTTTGCAAACCACGATGGAACTTGGACTGGCACCGGAACCATATAATTTGACTAAGGCTAATTTATATGAAAGTTTGGTTAAGACACATAGTACTTAATTAAGCATGTCAAAGACAAAGATTCATTGAACACGTTTAAAAGCTATGTGCTTAAAACATAATTATTCTCATGCAGTGTGGCCCAACGCGGTCAAAGTTTGTGGTTCTAGTGACAGTGTGGCAGGTGTCATCAGCCCTTCTCTTCTGGGGCTTTAATCACGCGCGCACAATTTGGCATCATGTTGCAAGTAAGAAATTGCCGGACGTTACAGGTTTTGTTCTCTTTATTCAGATGTTCCCCGACAAAAGTTAGATACGTTTTGTTTCTGTTTGCTTTTCAGTGAACATATGACATTGTACGAATTATCAGGCATTCAATTATTTGGTAGAATTAGATTTACATATCCAGGGTGACAATCATATTAAACTGGATATATATATATATATATATATTTTTTTTTTTTTTGGAAGTATGTCAGACAATATGGTTCAATTAGGTTTGTCACACATTTCAAACTGTATTTAAGACCCCTATTGTTTAAAAATATATAATTATTTAATTGAGCAATCAACACTGTCTCACTTGACAATTTATTTTCATTCACATTTAGCAAAGTAAAGGACCTTTATTCATCAATTGTCTGAGTCTATAATTTAGACTGTGACCCAGGAGCCTTGAACTGTAGTCAATTTCTTTTACATGTATCTGCAAAACATTTTACAAGGAGGTTATTTTTTTCAATTTGAATAAACATATACACACATTTCCAATAATGAATGTATATAATATCACAATAAACGTGCAAATAACTTGTGTCTGACTTTAAAATAGATTTGACATATTTATACATTTTACTTCAGTTATACTGTTAAAAGTTTATATATATATATTAAGACACATAGTACTTAATTAAGCATGTCAAAGACAAAGATTCATTGAACACGTTTAAAAGTTATGTGCTTAAAACTATTTAATAGTTTGGAACAGGAATAAAAATAAAATCCATATTATATTTAGACAATGTGGAAAATACGATGCCCACAATCTCACATTGACATCGTAAATATATCAAGTCATTAAGCATTCCATTTCGCACAATTGGATTAGAATTACCCATCATAAAAAAATTATGGAACTTTGGAACACAACATCGTCAAATGATTTAATGCCTGTGACACGATATGTTTTATCCCATCTCCTCACACATACATACTCACACACTAGACAAGGGAAATCAGAGGATGCTATTTAATGCATATAAAGATGACAAAGCGCTTGGTCATTGTTTTGTAAATCTTATCTTAATCAACATAAATATCAAATGCAACTACATGTATATCAAATCAAATCCATTTGTTAAGCAGATTTTTATTTGTAATTTTCGAAAGAGGAAAGTGATGCAAAGTAACCTGATTAATTACATTTACCTCATATAATCACATGCTTCAAACAAACATTTGTAAATTTGTTAGAACATTCAATTAAATTGGAAATATAGTATCCGAAAATCAGTTCCTTCTTGTTATTGTAATTATCGGGATATTTCAGTGGCATACATTATTTTGAAAGAAAGCTTTCCTTTGCAATACATTTAAGAAAGGATATCGCTAGTACATTACTTCATTCAGCTTTAAGCTTTCTTTAAAGAAAAGTGTGTGTGTGTGTAAAGGCTCATGTTAATTTCTACAATTGATAAACTCATATTATACTATCAAAACATTAATAACAGGTATGACTTTCATCATTTTTTTCATAGAACACTTAATGTCTTGAAATTATTTAGATGCTTTTAGACGATCTTAATGTTTTTAAGGAACTATCTTCGATCATGTTAATGAATGGAATGATTTCGTGCTCGATGATATTATGCATGCATTGAGTCATGCAAATTGATAACTTATCTAACGGAGGATCACCGGTTTGTTACGAATTTAATTCTGTGCTGTGTTTAATGTCACGTTGGTTTTACAGGTTTGATAAATTTAGCAAACACAGGGTAAAAGGAAACGTGTTGTTAAGCAATGTTATGTTATTAATTGCTTATCACTTACTTAAATTAACATGTCAGGAGGCAGTGAGAAATGATATTTCATTTCGGTGAATTAATCACAAAGAGAAAACAGCGACACTGCGCCGATATTGATCGCAATGTATGTATATTGACTTAGTGTGTTTCAAAGGTGTATCCATCTTGAGGGACATAGTGTATATACTTGCTAAACATGTTATGTAAACATTGGACATACTAGCAAAGCATGCTATGAAAACAGATTGGAGATTTTAGCAAATAATATTGTTTTGCAAATAAATTTGGTGCAAAACCATACATTTTGCATAAACATTGTTGATCGCATAATGGTAGAAAAATACTTATGCTAGAATTGTTTGCACTTGAGATAATTTCACGTTAATGTCTTATACGGAAATGTAGAAATATTCACGTTGGTGCCTTGACCTCCATGGATGAGCATCAGCTTCGTAATATAGAAAGTAGTTAAAAGACATGTTCCAGATATCACGATACTCCTTATTTTTATAAACGATTTATTTTTAAGTTGGGAAGCCATAAGAATAAAAGATTGAGACTTAAATATCATAGTCGCAATTTAAAAGCATTGATACCTGAAAGTTTCTATTATTCTTTTTATATTTTGTATCTAGTTACCTTTGTTTATCCCAATAATGTGGGGCCTCCGTGACAGTGAGGGTAAAGTAGCTGACTTTGACACTCACTCAGCACCTCACCGCATGGGTTCGAATCCCGGCAGGGTCATTCGGATTTTCATGTGAGGAAGCCTTCCAGCTGGCTTGCGGTATGTCGGTGGTTCTACCCGGATGCCTCTGTGCATTCGGGGTCTTCCTCCACCTGTAATTAGCTGGACGTCGCTATATGACTGAAATACTGTTGAAGCGACGGTAAACTCAAATAGTCAAGTCAAGTTATCCCAATAACGTATCTAAATGTTTAATGTACCGTTTGTAGATTGTGTTTCCATGTGGAGCAGAGCATGGTCACATCCAATTTCTAGTTCTATATATTTATTTAAAATATTCATCTTAGTAATGGTTTTTCTTAATGTGGAGATCATAGACCCAGAACAGGCCTCTAAGTACGAACGTTTTCAAATATGCATCTATATATATATATATATATAATACTATATATTGTATCTCCATTGATTGTCGCTGAACATAATACGGTACTTCCTGGGTTGGTTTGTATATTTTCATAATAATTTGACTAGGTGAGGTATCACGCAAATAGTCTACATATCGAAAACTCAGTAAGGCAGCAACGACACGATTCATGTGATAGGTACAATTTCGCAGCGAAAAAGCACAAAATCAATTATTCAACTGGGGTAAGTTTATAGCTGAGTAGTTTTTAACAATTCCAACGATTTCTTTTTTTTAATCCTGATAGATATAAATGTATTGCTATTTGAATTCCCTATAATCATTTTAAATAAATGTATAGAAGTAGATGAGTGGGGAACAAATGACGAGACACATTAAGCACTTATTGATCTGGTATGTGTTTGTATAGCTTGTACTTACATTTGTTTATTTATATGTTGTTTTTTTTACTGAAAACACGTGCTAAAATTCATATCAATTTCACATTTTTACAATAGTAAATGCCTAGATTTATTTTTCTTTAATCTAATAAAGATTATATAAGAGGTAATTTATATTTTTGGGAGAAAACAAGTCAATCATTTCCATTATCATGTCAGGCATTAGCTAAAAGTGACACTTACATTCATACATTGAAGACAATGTATCCCTTAGATAACAACAACTAATGTCTTTATGGAATAAAAACCATCTTTATATCCAGCAGACGTTAACATCATACGTTGCATTTGCCTTCCTTATAATTCAGTTGGCTATCCCTATATGCATAAAGAAAAAAAAATTAAGAGTGTTTGTTTGCCAGCAAGATTACTTGATTTGGAAGAATGCCTGATTTCGGTAAAGAGAAGGATGTGATACTATAGTCTTTAATAAACTGCCTAATGTTCGATGAAATGAAGGTGATGATACTATAGTATTTAATTAATTGCCTAATGTTTGATGAAATGAAGGTGATGATATTATAGTCTTTAATTAACTGTCTAATGTTCGATGAAATGAAGTGGTGATACTATAGTCTTGATATTGCCTAATGTTTGATGAAATGAAGGTTGTGATACTATAGTCCTAATATTGCCTAATGTTCGATGAAATGAAGATGATGATACTATAGTCTTTAATAAACTGCCTAATGTTCGATGAAATGAAGGTGGTGATACTATAGTCTATAATAAACTACCTAATGTTCGATGAAATGAAGGTGGTGATACTATAGTCTTAATATTGCCTTATGTTTGATGAAATGAAGGTGATGATACTATAGTCATTAATAAACTACCTAATGTTCGATGAAATGAAGGTGGTGATACTATAGTCTTAATAAACTGCCTAATGTTCGATGAAATGAAGGTGGTGATACTATAGTCTTTAATAACTACTATGTTCGATGAAATGAAGGTGTGATACTTTATCTATTAAAAACATGCCTAGTTTTCGATGAAATGAAGGTGGTGTTACTATATTCATTAATAAACTACCTAGTGTTTGATGAAATGAAACTGGTGATACTATTGTCTTTAATAAACTGACTAGTGTTCGATGAAATGAAGGCGGTGGTACTAAAGTCATTAATAAACTGCCTAGTGTTTGATGAAATGAAGGTAGTGATACTATAGTCATTAATAAACTGCCTAATGTTGATGAATGAAGTGGTGATACTATATTTATTAATAAACTGCCTATGTTTGATGAAATGAAGATGGTGATACTATAGTCTTTAATAAACTGCGTAATGTTCGATGAAAAGAAGGTTGTAATACTATAAGATTTAAAAAACTGCCTAGTGTACGAAAAATGAATGGTGATGATATTATAATCATTAATAATCTGCCGAATGTGCGATTAAATGAAGGTGGTGATATTATAGTCTTAAATAAACTGCCTAAATGTTCAAGAAATGAAGGTGATGATACTATAGTCTTAAATAAACTACCTTATGTTTGATGAAATGAAGGTTGTGATACTATAGTCTTTGATAAACTACCTAATTTTCGATGAAATGAAGGTGGTGATACTATAGTCTTTAATAAACTGCTTAATGTTCGACGAAAGGAAGGTGATGATACTATAGTCGTTAATAAACTGCCTAATGTTCGATGAAATGAAGGTGGTGATACTATAGTCATTAATAAACTGCCTAGTGTTCGATGAAATGAAGGTGGTGATACTATAGTCATTAATAAACTGCCTAGTGTTTGATGAAATGAAAGTGATGATACTATAGTCATTAATAAACTGCGTAATGTTCGATGAAATGAAGGTGATGATACTATAGTCATTAATAAACTGCGTAATGTTCGATGAAATGAAGGTGATGATACTATAGTCATTAATAAACTGCCTAATGTTTGATGAAATGAAAGTGATGATACTATATTCATTAATAAACTGCCTAGTGTTTGATGAAATGAAGGTGGTGATACTATAGTCATTAATAAACTACCTAGTGTTCGATGAATGAAGGTTGATACTTAGTCTTTAATAATCTACCAATGTTCAAATGAAATGAAGGTGATGAATACTATAGTCTTCAATAAACTGCGTTTTGTTCGATGAAATGAAGGTGATGATATAGTCTTTATGTTAATGTTTATTTTCGAAGTCTGCAAAATTGTATTAATCTAAAAATCCTTATTTTATTGAAAATGAAGTGGTGATACTTTAGTCATTTAATAAACTGCATAATTTTCTATGAAATGAAGGTGGTGATACTATAGTCAATAATAAACTGCGTAATGTTCGATGAAATTAAGGTGATGATACTATAGTCATTAATAAACTGCGTAATGTTTGATGAAATGAAAGGTGATGATACTATAGTCATTAATAAACTACCTAGTGTTTGATGAAATGAAGGTGGTGATACTATAGTCATTAATAAACTGCCTAGTGTTTGATGAAATGAAGGTGGTGATACTATAGTCATTAATAAACTGCCTAATGTTCGATGAAATGAAGGTGGTGATACTATAGTCATTAATAAACTGCCTAGTGTTCGATGAAATGAAGGTGGTGATACTTATAGTCATTAATAAACTGCCTAATGTTCGATGAAATGAAGGTGGTGATACTATAGTCATTAATAAACTGCCTAAGTGTTTGATGAAATGAAGGTGGTGATACTATAGTCATTAATAAACTACCTAGTGTTTGATGAAATGAAAGTGATGATACTATATTCATTAATAAACTGCCTAGTGTTTGATGAAATGAAGGTGGTGATACTATAGTCATTAATAAACTACCTAGTGTTCGATGAAATGAAGGTGGTGATACTATAGTCATTAATAAATCTAGTTGAGAATAAGTGTGATACTATCTATAACTCTATGTTGTGAAATGAAGTGTGATATTATCTTATAAACTCTGTTGATGAAGAAGGTATATATTTAATCCTATGTGAAAATGAAGGTGTGAATTATTAAAAATCTATGTGATAAATGAGTGTGATATAAGCTTAATAAACTGCTGTAGAAATGAGTGAACTTATTTAATAAACCTATGTGATGAATGAGGTGTGTTATATTTATAATCCATTGGGAATGTACTTCTTAATAACATGTTATGATAGTGTGTTTTCTAAACTGCATTTTATGAAGAGTATATCATTATAACTGCTAGTTGAGAGATGAGATAGTCTTAATACGCAGTGATAAGTATATTAAACTGCTTTATGATAGTGATACTATTTACTCTATTGATATATGGTGATTTGTCTAATAATCCATTTGAATGAAGTGTGATCTTTCATTAAAATCAGTTGTGAAAGAAGTGTGAAATGTCATTATATCTGTTTGATGATGAGTGGATACTATCATTAAAAAGTTTGAGAAGAGTGGATATCATATAAACGCTGTTGATATGAGTGGTACTATAGTCATAATAACAGGTTGAAGAAGTGTCATACATTATAACTATTGTGAATGTGATATGTATATAACACTGTGTGTGAAATAAGTGTGTTTCATTAATAAACTAGTGTCGAATGATTGATTATGTCTTATAATGTGTTTGATGATGAGTGTGTATTATCATAAACTAGGTGATGATGAGGTGTACTTATCATTAAATACTAGTTGATATGAGGTGATACTGTTATAACTTATGTTATGAAAAGGATCTTCTATAAACGCTGTTATGATGAGTGTGTCTATCATAAACTCGGTGATGAATGAGGTGGTTAAAACTCTAGTTTTGAAAGTGTGATACTAGTCTTATAATCATGTTCGAGTAATATGTAGTGAGAAAAGTTATTAATAATACGTCTTGTTTGATAAATGAAGGTGGTGATTATAGTATTAATAAACTACTATGTTGATGAAATGAGTGTGTGATACTATAGTCATTAATAACTGCTAATGTTGATGAATGAAGGTGGTGATATTTATCATTAATAAACTGCCTAGTGTTTGATGAAATGAAGGTGGTGATACTATAGTCATTAATAAACTACCTAGTGTTCGATGAAATGAAGGTGGTGATACTATAGTCATTAATAAACTACCTAGTGTTCGATGAAATGAAGGTGGTGTTACTATCATTAATGACTACTAGTTTTGATGATAATGAAGAGGTGGATCTATTGTCTTAATAAACTGCCTAGTGTTTGATGAAATGAAGATGGTGATAATATATTTATAACTCCTAATGTTGATGAAATGAGGTGGTGATATATAGTCATTAATAAACTACCTAGTGTTTGATGAAATGAAGGTGGTGTATCTATATCATTAATAAATGCTAGGTTGATGAAATGAAGGTGGTGATACTATGTCTTTATAAACTGCCTAATGTTCGATGAAATGAGGTGGTGATATAAATATTAATAAACTGCCTAGTGTTTGATGAAATGAAGTGGTGATAATTAGTCATTAATAAACTGCCTAATTTGATGAAATGAAGGTGGTGATACTATAATCATTAATAAACTGCCTAGTGTTTGATAAATGAAGGTGTGATACATATTATAATAAACTCTAGGTTTGATGAAATGAAGGTGTGATACTATAGTCTTAATAAATGCTTGTGTTGATAAATGAAGGTGATGATACTATAGTCATTAATAAACTACCTATTGATCGATGAAATGAAGGTGGTGATACTATAGTCATTTATAAACTGCCTAGTGTTTGATGAAATGAAAGTGATGATACTATAGTCATTAATAAACTCCTATGTTGATGAAATGAGGTGATGATATATAGTATTATAAATCCTTTTTCGGTTGAAATGAAGGTGGTGATACTTAGTCATTGATAAACTACCTAGTGTTGATGAAATGAAGGTGATGATACTATAGTCTTTAGTTTACTGGTTTATGTTCGAAGAAATGCAGGTTGTAATAATATTAATCTTTAAAAAACTGCTTTATTTTTGATAAAATGATGATGGTGATAGTATAGTCTTTGATAAACTGCTAATTTTTATGAAATGAAGGTGTGATATATGTATATTAAATGGTTAATTGTTCATGAAATTAAGTATGTTTGATAATAAATGGTAATGTTCTGAAATGAAGGTGATGATACTATAGTCATTAATAAACTACTTAGTGTTTGATGAAATGAAGGTGATGATACTATAGTCATTAATAAACTGCGTAATGTTCGATGAAATGAAATTGATGATACAATATTCATTAATAAACTACCTAGTGTTTGATGAAATGAAGGTGATGATACTATATTCATTAATAAACTGCCTAATGTTTGATGAAATGAAGGTGGTGATACTATAATCATTAGCAAACTGCCTAGTGTTCGATGAAATGAAGGTGGTGATATTATAGTCATTAATAAACTGCCTAAAGTTTGATGAAATGGAAGTGATGATACTATAGTCATTAATAAACTGCCTAATGTTTGATGAAATGAAGGTGGTGATACTATAGTCATTAATAAACTACCTAGTGTTCGATGAAACTCAGTTAAAGTGTGATACTATAGTCATTAATAAACTGCCTAATGTTTGATGAAATGAAGGTGGTGATACTATAGTCATTAATAAACTGCCTAATGTTTGATGAAATGAAGATGGTGATAATATAGTTATTAATAAACTGCCTAATGTTTGATGAAATGAAGGTGGTGATACTATAGTCATTAATAATCTACCTAGTGTTTAATGAAATGAAGGTGGTGATACATGTACTATAGTCATTAATAAACTACCTAGCGTTTGATGAAATGAAGGTGGTGATACTATAGTCATTAATAAACTGCCTAGTGTTCGATGAAATGAAGGTGGTGATACTATAATCATTAATAAACTGCCTAATGTTTGATGAAATGAAGGTGGTGATATTATAGTCATTAATAAACTGCCTAATGTTCGATGAAATGAAGGTGGTGATACTATAGTCATTAATAAACTGCCTAATGTTCGATGAAATGAAGGTGGTTATACTATAGTCATTAATAAACTGCCTAGTGGTCGATGAAATGAAGGTTGTGATAATATAGTCATTAATAAACTGCCTCATGTTCGATGAAATGAAGGTTGTAATACTATAGTCATTGATAAAGTGCCTGATGTTCGATGAAATGAAGGTGGTGATAATATAATGTTTTAAAAACTGCCTTATGTTTGATGAAATGATGATGGTGATACTATAGTCTTTAATAACCTGCCTTATGTTCGATGAAATGAAGGTGGTGATATTATAGTCTTTAATAAATTGCCAAATGTTCGATGAAATGAAGGTGGTGATATATAGTCTTTAATAAAATGCAAAATGTTCGATGAAATGAACGTGATGATACTATCTTTTGATAACAAAAGTGTATCAATGACAACCTAACCTACCGAGAGCATGCATTGTACACGGTTTATAAATGGTTGATTTCATATTTGCAATACTTGGGTAAAATAAAGATAATTTATATTCGGTTCAAACACAAATACTCGAAAAACCATAACTATGTTATTTTTCTTCTTTCATTTAACTATCATTCTAACCCTCCTTGGTCAACTATTTATTTTATTCGGCTAAAATCGGTGAATATCATTTGATTAAATCATACAGTGATTATGTACATTTTTTCTCTGTTCTGCGAAATAAATTAAATGTGCACAATGATCAATGACAAGAAAATGCGTTAAAGTTGAACACATTTAAGTCAAAGTATTGGTCGTTTTATTGGATGTTTTCAAAAATATTTACATGTACATCAGTCGACTTATTCTTTTAAATTGTTATCGACATCTTGTTTTTTAACCATGATAGCCTGTGTCTAGTCTCTAAGTGTGGTAGGCTTAAAATATCTGTCCTGTTCTGTCTTTTTTTCCACGTTGACCCTAAAACATATCAATGCTCTTTAAGGATCACATATTTATTTAGGACGATAACTTTTATATTACATCTCGTCGTTTATCGACTCACACATGGTTATCTTATCAGTTTGAATATTAGGTTCTGGCTGAGTTGATTTTCAAATTCAATCTGCATTCGAGCATACATCTACATTTAAACATCTGAAAGATTAAATTTTGAAAGTCTGTGCTAAATTGAAATCGATACATATGCACCACAACAAACCATGTGTTTACGGGATGATTAACGTTCCGTGTAAGTATGACATGCACAATCTATTAAGTCGGAAGAAAATTGAGCATCATTACTTTTCAAGTAGCGGCTTAGTATAACAAACGAATGAGTATCAATAGAAATTCCTAATGATATCATAAATGGAATTGCTGAGGCAGTGTATAATTTTCCTGAAGAGTACATAGACTGTATTGATTTGAAAGAGAAATAAAATGGAGGTTTACTGGGTAAAGCACCAAGAACTAATTGTATTGCTTATCCATTTTTGGCGTTTCCTTCTTTCAGAACTTCACAGAAATCAGAAATCCATACAAATTAAATATTTGAACATATCTCAAAACGAAATTGGTGAATTTCTTGCATAGATGATTGTATATATAAAATGCAGTAGCGTTGCTAGAACGACCGCTCGGTGACGGAAGATTGTGGTTTTGAAGCCCGACCGCGAAATACGAAATTCGGTAAATTTGGTAGAAGATGCACACTGATTGGCGCTCAGAATGGATACGCATATAAATATTTTTTTAGCTTTTGGATTGATTGACCTGATGTCAGGATGATGTTTCTAGGTGTGGTAGCATGTCATCTCTCTCTAGTGTGGAATAAGTATATATGTCTCAAGAATACATAGTCTTAAAACAACAGATTTTTTTGTCAGTTGCACATTGAATCCAACAACAAACACAATAACAAGACGGTTAGTAGAGAAACATCTTTCGAAATTGTATGGGTATGATTACTTTTGACACATTTTACTAACATATATAGGCAGTCAATAGAAATACAAATCGAAAATGACTATGTCTCACAAGAAACTTGCAGCAGAAATTAAAAGTATATAAGAAAATTACAACGCTAGCTAGTATAAAGCTGGTTGATGATAATAAAAACATGATAAAACACAAATTAAGAGTAGTCAAGAAGATAAAACTAGCTACCAGTGAAGATAAAACGAGTGGAAGACATGCAGAAATCGATGTCAGAAAACAAATTGTTACCTATACATGTAACTATTCATAGGTGATAGATATATAGATATTCTAGGAAACTTAAGCGGTAACTATGTCTGGAAAATGTGAGCGATAAGTTATTCCGCTGTCATGAATATTAGGAATAATTATCAGACAATTAGAATGTAGAAATATGAACAATGTTTGTTTGTTTCCTTTCTATTCATCGCCCCCCCTTCCCCTCCCTAGATATCATTTCAGACAGATGGAAATCAGTGTCTATATGAGACAAATACATAGATGGAATTGTCTCACTGCAGTATTACGCAATAGGCATGTTTAAAATCTCATTTTCTTAACACGGTAGCAACCAGTGCTGGAATTTACTCTTATACTGAGTACCAAGCACGGATATATACTGGTGCCAAGTGACGACTTTGAAATATTGCGACCTTAGACTGAAACCATGATCTCCCGGGGTATGCTCTATGAAATACAACAAAATCATAAATTATTGAAAGCATAGTGAATGATTGGACATTTAAAGTAGCAGCAGTTGTGAAATTACTTTTAAGTTGCAAGTTAATATCTAAGGAATAAACATTATGTGTAGCACATGCAGTTTTAAACTTAAAATAAATTTGTAATTGTATATTTTTGTAAAAAAATGTTTCAGCAATATTTAACAAATGTACCACAGTAATTGTTGCAACTGCTATAAACACAGCGTATGCTTTCTTTAATTTTCAGGAAAATCAGGTTATTATGTAATTAAGAAAACTGCGCAAACATTGCATGGGATTTGGTATTAGAATATTCAATTTAATTTTTCAAAGCAAATCTTATTTTAAACGCTTTTCTACGTGAAAGTTTTAATATTCTCATTCAGCTCACTCATTCAGCTCATTCAGTAAGTTGTGAACCATTTTGTTCATTTAAATTCCGAATGTTTTTTTTCAAATCATTGGATAAGTGTGTTTATATTTGAATGTTCCATGTCTTTAACCATAGTATGCAAG
This sequence comes from Solen grandis, assembly GCA_021229015.1. Taxonomy (NCBI): domain Eukaryota; kingdom Metazoa; phylum Mollusca; class Bivalvia; order Adapedonta; family Solenidae; genus Solen; species Solen grandis. The sequence goes on along the minus strand of CM037792.1, from coordinate 22,115,923 downwards.
TCTTGTTGTAGTAAGCGACAATTTACATTTAATCATTAGTAAGATAGACTTAACGTGAAAAGATATGTTTATAGGCCATGTATATTTATAGAAGCCTGATAATATAATCTGGCCACATCTACCAAATACGAAAGAAAAACGCTAAAAAACACCCTTACCTTTGAAATGGACAACGGTTGCGTTCGCTCATAACTATCTCACATGAGTATCGTTTATATCATGCTGCTCACTTTTAAATTGCTGCCAAGACCATTAATCTCGTTTTCAACTGTCATAATATACAATGTAATTGATATGTTTTGTTGGCATCATTAGATATTTAATGGTCATTCTAGATATCTTTGTAAACATGCCATTGGAAGTGAATATATGTAATTGATTTACACGGATTTATATCTAATATACCATCATACAATGTATATAATTAAAATAGGATATATAGCATTAAGGAAGCGACACATCAATACTGGGGGTTTCAAAAGAATCGTGGATAAATAAACTCTTAACTCTAAGAACACATATTTCGAAGGACGAAGCAGAATAACACCAATTTATACTTTCTGAAACAATGCAATTTTTAAAAGGGAATGAAGCTATGTCGTCTGTTTTTATTTTCCATTTGAGTTGTCTTTCACTGGAAATATCAAATATCGTTCATGTAAACATAGTTCTCAATATCAAACTATGTTTGCTAATATACCGTCTCAAAGGCCACTAAATTAAGAAAGAGAGATGCATTTTCACAGAAGGAAGTTTGCTTTAGGCTTTTTATATCGTGAACCTTTTATTTTTCACACTTTTATTTTAAAAGTATACCAGGGTATGCTTGATTCATTTGCTTTCAATACATTCATTCAGTGTAGAAAACACATATTGAACAACCAAGTAAATATGCATTAAAATACACAACTTGGATTTTTGTTAAAAAGGAGTATTGTTTGCTGTTTTTTGTTTTTTTGTTTTTTTATATATATATATAATATTGTGATTATGGGAATAAGAAAATCTTTTAAGCCACTTAACCATATGTGCATATTGTTATTCGTTTTCTATAATACTATAAACTGTTAAAGCATTTTATTGTCCATGGCCTTGGATGCTATATGCTCAATAAAAAAAATAAAAATAAAAATAAATACACGTGCTTAGGGTTTAGACAGCAATCATGCGCGAACGTCCATAACTTACATACTCATATTTCGTGTCAACTTAAAGGGTGATCTATGGTAAATATATATTCAACTGAATGGTATTAGTGAATGAACTTTGTTTTAAACATTTGACAACTCTAGTTTTTAAAGTTTTTAGAAAGAGTCATGCACACTTTCATTTATTGACCGAACACATTTTAAAAGATTATATTCCGATAAAAATGGCATTAATATATGTTTCCCGATGCATTTTTAATTAATTTCAAAACACTCAATACTTTTGTTAACTAGATGTAGTTTATCAAATGAGGTATTCCTCCCAGGGTATTCGTTATTATATAGGATTCTAAAGAAACCCTCAATATTGGAATGGCGCAAACGTGTGTCAAACAGATGTATTGCCGCAAAGATGGATGACAAAATATTGCATTTACAATTATGTGATAAAAGTATGTATATAGAGAGACAGTTAAATTAAGATTGTATTGTAGATTTAATTGCATAGATTGTGTTTCCATTTACCAGAGGCATAACAGTGAGTGTAAATTATAAATCTTATATCAACATTAAAACAAGCATCAACGTTCAATATTTCGCAGCGACACATATAAAAAGAATTGTATTGATTGTTAAACATCAAACCTATATTTTATCAGTAATTTGTTTTAGGACATTGTCTATATGAGACGGATATAATACTGCCTCACTGCAATATCACACCGTTGACAAGTAGCATGATACCACACCTGGTTACACAATCCTGAAAGCTACCTTCGTATGTTGAGAAACACATAAGGAGCTTTACCAGGACCATTTCTAACTTAGGTATATCATGACGGGGAATGAAACCCTTGGTCTCCCTACCTCTGGTACAGAAGCACTAACCTTTCAATCATCGGAAAGTATTTACCCTTCTCCACTGTTCATGGTTTGGACAAGTATTTGCGCATGTGAACGTCATGATATATTCCTGATTCTAACGAAATTTGAACCCAGACCCTTCAGAACCTCATTCAGTCACGCTTTATATATCTTTACATATATATCAAAGACATACGTCAGCGGTTATAATTTTTAAGCACAATTTCAACTCTATCTAACGCTAATTGCTAATTCCTATAGCGACGTCAAGCTAATTCTAGGTGGATGAAGACCCTAATCACACAGAGACACTTCGGTCACATAGAGAATATGAGACAATGCATACACATATTTACTGTTTATCTGAAATTCATATAATGTTGTAAAATGTTTCCCTTTCTTTAATTTATTGTTAACTTATTAGTAGGTCGAAAAATTGCGAATGTTTGTAGGTTTTCATAGATTTTTCTCTAAATCGCTATGTGGTATGAAACACTTAACCCACTTAATCGCTAAATCGCTAGATCAACCCTATTGCATGTAGAATTATAGTTGGAAGTTGGATGTGACTAAAATGAAGCCAGCTGTTGAAGTCAGGCATAGTTTCTTTGAAAGCACTTGTGTTTTACTATCAACAATATAGTTACTTCGTAGTTTGGAGTATCTGTGATTTTCTTAAGTGATTATTTGGTTGTTTTAAGTCCTTTTCTTTAGCTGCCAGCGGCAAGCAAGCCCAATAAAAAAGAAGTAACTAGTGCATCAAAGTGTTTGATTAATAACAACCGATAGACAACAGTAAACAAACTTTGAGTTCTTTGGTTCAGCGAATATCGATTTTGCACCTAATATGTAATCTTCTATAATTAGAATTCAAAGAAACAGGATATAACCAGACACAACTAGATGTAACCGAATTACGGGAAACTCATATAATACGGAAACATTTTTAAACGAAATTAGTTTTGCCAAATTCAGGCATAGATACATGATTTGTAGAGGTGAGATAAACTTTTCAGAATTTATATTACTCTTCAAAGTATTAATTTAATTCAATACTATAACACAATGCCACTTATTTGTGCCGGAGTTGACATATGCCAATGTGTTTTTCGTTGTCAACGAAGAACCACAATTCGCCTTTTTGGATGACTTTGTCAGATAAGAACCCTTTCTACGCAGGTAAGACACAGACCTTAGATTATTTTCGTTTCAGTGATTTTTGCTCGTTTTGTCAGATATACCGATGCAAATAAAAACTAATTAGTCTAAAAGTATAGGTAGGGTTTGTTCTTTTTGAGATAGAAAATAACGTTATGTACGACGGGTTTTATTGTTGATTTTAATCTCGCAATTCTATTTATAGATGTAATACATATTTATCGACTATGGGGCGTATTTGTTGTCACAAACCAGTTTATGTTTCATAGTTTATAGTTTGTTTTATTAAGCTTTAAACAATTTTCTATGTAAGTGTCTTGTGTACATATATACGCAATACAAACTGCTGAAATAATGAACACGTATTTATGCTTGTAAATTAGTGATACTGTTAAGTCCAAGGTAAATGAATATATTCAATTGAAATACTATATTAACTTACCTCACTTCTCTAATAACAGTTAAGTCGGACTTCGCAGCAAATGTACATGTAGCTAAGGTTTCGCGTTTACATACTATGGATAAATAATGTATTTAAATTATTGATTTGAAATTGAAATAAGTGTATGAAAGGTACATACATACGTGTTAAAGGTATCAATATTATGCTAATTAACGATTCTACTCATGTTTTCTGATACTTTGTGTTGCTCCTTCAAATATTCTATTTTGAAACACAATATTTATGTTCTAAAAATAGAAACCGATCTTGAATCGATAATCGACACACATGTGCGTAGTTCGTAATCAAGACCACTTACACCTCTCTTCTCTTTTGTTAAATATTTGTTAAATATTTGGTAAGCTTTAATTATGCGTGTGTTTATATCGGATATTCATGTCTTCTACCCCATGGATATCGCCCAATACTGCATTTCAATGCTTATCTATTGTCATCGCTGGTTGCATATCTCTTGTGCCACTTTCTCATTAACATCGGCTAGTCGTTTTTGCTCTGATACTCATCACAACATCCCATGAAAGGTCGTCTCAAGTCGATCTTTTAATAGAAATTGGTGTTGATATTGTTATATCAACATGCGCTTTTATAAACAATTTGAATTTAAAATACCTTGATGTTATTCGCAAAATTGAAGCTTCCGCTCGATGCCATTAACTTGGGAATATTCACGTAGTTATACCCAAACATTTCGAAGCCGATGATTTGACTGGCTAATCAAAGTTCAATTTGAGTCGACCTTTCAGTGTCATCATATCTTACATAGCAAACGTTAGTCAGGATATGGTTTTAAGGATATTGCGGGTGTCGCTGTGCACTATGGGTTATCATCTGAACATCATTTGTCGCAGATTTAGTAAACTCAAAAGAACAACCGCATTATTTCTATTGAAGCATTACCCATTTATCACATATTCTTTGTACAATTCATGATTCATTGCATAGGTTACTCTTCATATTTTATCTACTGCGTCAAATTAATACAGAAGTGCCGATGATTAACCCATTAACATCGTGACTATTCATTAAAAAATATGCTTTTAGGAATATCAGTTAATAGTGAAATTTTATAGCGTAATACAATAAAATATGCATTGTCTCTCCATGAAGATATGCCGTTACATTTTTGTATGAGGAAACAGAGTAAACTGTGATCAGACTGCCCCTTCCAAGTGCTGACCGATTTTGGTCCACTCTGTTTGCGAATGCGTCAAACTTTAGTCTATATAGCTGAGTTTTTCAATATGGAGACTGAACGTTTGTCTCCTGGCTAGAAGTGCTTATGCAAGTTTTATCACTTGTTATAAATCGATCTAGAAAGGATTCTCGGGCAACACATATGATTTGATGTATGACGTGCATGTCCTCTGTAAGGATATTGTGAACAGTGAACGTAGAAATTATTACGTCTTAACATATCCTAAACTGTAAAAAGGGTTATAAGCAAATCATTTTCTGGTCGTTTGTCAAATGTGACAAGCCCGCTTGTTTCGACATCGCCGGTAAGGCGTCATTAGGTCGACAATTTGTGTTACAAAGGGAGCTATTCTATTTACCCGGGCGTCGAAATAGGCCTCAGCGTCGGCTAAGTGGGTTAAGTTTTGATACCAACTATTTTATTAACAGAACCCTATTAGGTATTGCTTTCATACATAAACTTTTATTTTTGACAATCACCCCCACCTGCATAACTCTGTCATGGATTTTAAATAAGACCCCCCCCCCATATTTTGACTTGAATCTCTGTTTTTTTTTTTTAATACTTTATTTTTAAAGTATCATTTTGAAACTAAAACAAAAACTATAAATGAAAACCACTTCGACCTATGTAAGAGTACATAGCTCTGTTCTGGATTTTGATATTATTATATCCCTTTTCGACTTAGAATATTTTTTTAATTCGTACCAAATCACTTTTCCATTGAACACTATAAGGTCTTGCAATGAAACTGTATTTACTTCTAGATGACCGTCAACTCCATCTGTAAGAAAGAATATATCACTCTATCCTCGATTTTGACAATTTTATGCCTCACACCATTTCGACTCAGAGACTGTACATTTTGTCATATCACCCCTTTTTTCTCTCTGAACTCATCATGGTATTGTCATGAAACTTGAAATACTTGCTCATTGCCATCACCTTCACCTGTAAGCAAACTTTGCCTATACTGCAAATAAGAATGTTTCATTGGAAAGCACTGATATGTTCGAGCGCAAGTTTCTGTTTCTACCAAGGCAGAACATGTTCGACTATGTACGATAATGAAGAGCAATGCACACAAACACGCATACACCTTATGAAGACTCCATTCAGTTTATTACTGAAATTGAACATGTAAAATAAAGTCTATTTAAAGCAGTACGGTATTACAGCTAATTTAAATGCAGAAGAAAGAAGAAAGGACATACGTCTATGAACGTAAATACCAAACCTCATAAATCTAATTCCAAGCTATGTTGGCGTGTTTGCCCAGTGCAAAGATATCTTGCCTATGTAAAGAGTGATATCGCACTTGGGCATATTGATCACTCCAATGTTCAATTGCAAATAAGAAAATACATATTTTACTGTTAAACATTTTTCAAGGAATATGACAACATATGTACATATATGTGTGTCGAATGACATTGTATTTTGTTAAAACAAAGTAACTTTTATAGGTTGTTAACATGGCATTCGATAACGAAAAAGAGGACAAAGAATACTTGGAGAAATTAATTCCCTACATCTCATCTCATTTGGATTGGAGGGAGTTCCTACTTTACTGTGACTTTTTATCCTATGGTAAAAACAGTCTCCTACATTTTAATATTTTCATAGTTTAGCTTTAGTTTCTTTTTCTTTTGTTTTTCATTAACAATACCTTAATAATAATATTCTACTTAACGGGTTTTCTTTTTCATTAAATTGTTTTCATGAATATATTATATCCTGTGTTGCATATCATGTATATTTTTATATTTCATATTTATTACTTTTACTGCTCTAATATAATTCATTTTATATTCCTTAATTATGAGTACCGTTTACTTGTACTTAAACTACATAAACTGCGACATTAAGTTCGATATCCGTATGACAAAGCCTATAATTCACACTAATGACTATTAAATCCTTTTATTTACAGAGGAGAAAAAACAATTCAAAGAACTTGGCAATAATAAAATCATTTCATCAGAGATTGTTCAGAAGATTCTCAACCGTTTTCTGCAGAAAAGCAATGTCCAAAATAAATGTCAGAAATTGCAAAATATTATGAAACGCATGGGTATGTTGAGCTTAAATTCATTTTTTTAAAGAATAAATCATAATAATTAAAATAAAAACAACAGTAAAATCGATCCAAGTGAACACCTCTTTTTAGCGACTTTTTGTCTTAAATAGTTCTTAAAATGATAATGAAGCAAACAATTTGTCGAAGAGACGGGTAATTAAATAGATGCGATTCAAATGCTTTAAAGTACCATTTATAATAAATATGTACATATCAATCTAAATGTCTAAATAATATTCCGAAAACTATATCATAGGCCAAAATTGACAGAATTGTCAAAAGTATATTCACATGTGTATCTGTTAGGAACATGTCATAATCTTATATCACTTGGTAAACATAATTTTAATTTTCAATTATTCCCTGGTAAAGAATAGTACGAGCTTTCTAGATAAAACAAGATTTTCCATTATATTCATTTGTTTACTTTCTAGCGAGAAAAAGAAACGTAAATATTCTCAGAAAACACATATACAAACGTATTTTAATTTAGACGTAGATTATTTGCGATTATGAAAATAAATAAAATAAAGACTATATCATATTACAAGAAAAATATGAATCAGTACAGATTTGTTAAACAATACTTATTAATTACAATTGGTATTTTGCATTTATTTTTATTAACATTTCACTTGAATATGTGATTTTCTTTCAGATAATGACAAAATAAGCAACTTACTAGAAAGAAAATGTCTACCCCACAAAAGTAAAAATAAAATGAAAATGAATAGAAAAACGTCTGTCCTTTGGAACCAGCTGAGAGTAGAAGAGCTCATTGTGTTCCTTAAAAGTAAAAATGTGTTAAAAGGAGCAGATGCAGATGTTATCAGAGCGAAACTTGCTGCAGAAGGAAACAACGCTGCAGCATTTGAATTGATGTTTCACTTGTCTGGAAGTGAGACCCATTGGTTCGGAAAATTCATCGAAGCATTGATAGAAACCGGCCAGTCTCATTTAGCGGAGCAAACCGACAGTGTCATGTTTGAAAGTAAGAAAAATATAAGTGATTCTTTACATATTTGCTTTCTTTTACATAATGATACCGCTTACATAGCCACATGTCAAAATAGATGCACTGCATAATAACAGGCGAAATGTTATTTCGGCTTAACATGTTGTAAAAGTAGAGTGCAGCGTTAGATCTTATACATATTTTTACACTATTCATAAACACTATTCCTTGCATCTTTATCGAAGTTAAAATAAATGCTATTTTTCTCACTAGCCTTCATGAGATATGAGTCTCTGAGCTTTAGAACAGTACATTTTGTATCATGTTTTAAATATCAGAAAAATAGGTAATATCTCCTAAAACTAACAAATTCACAATGATACACGAATTTGCAACATGTTGCAATAGTTGGATGCAACAAATGATATCATAAATATTCTTTACCCTCATAGGGACGTAATGAGAAGGGATATTGCAAATAGTATCAATATTATCTGCATTTAAAATATGATGTTAGTAATTTGAATACACTAGAGCGGGATACTACAATCAGTATTTAACCACATGTTTTATCCTATTCAATATACATTGAATTTACATTTTCTAGAGATTCTAAGAGACAAGTCACAGAAAGTTTTCGAAGATGATGAAGCATCATGTTGTTCAGACCGGTTATCTCTATGTATGTATAAACTCACACATATATTACTTAATATAAAAAAATTTAATATAAATAAAAAATAAATATATAATATATATATATATATATATATATATATATAAAAATTTGGCTATTCATATAATCATGATCAATGCGTACTAGTCATACACTGAAAAAAGTTCAATGCAATAACAAGGAATTACTGAAAATTAACATAAAAAGGAGTTACATAAAGCATAAAATGAAAAGAGACTACCTGTACCTTAATATTTATCATCGAAAACTATAAATGGTAGGGTCACGATTTTTACTCTTGTGTGTAGTATGCATATATATCACTTTGTTGTCTTTTTAAGTAACTAATTTATTTGAACCCATTCTTGGCATTGCTAATTTGCTTTTTTCCATAGATCAGCTCGAGTGTTCTGCCTGTCTCACCAACGTTGAAGAGGAAATGCATTTTGAAACATTAAGGACAAACAGAAGAGTACGTATGCCAATCTTACCACAATACATTGATTAACAAATAAATTAAACAAAATTGATGCAACATACGAGATGACTTGCATGAATTTATAATAAAACTATATAGATTAAAAAAAAATAAAAAAGCAATAAAAAAAAACAACAACATGAATACAGAGGCCATCGCCATCCTAAAACGACCTGTTCATACATGTTTAGGGATTAATTAGATTAGCAACCTTTTTCTCTAAAAGGTGTAATCAAGGTACAAAAAATCATACAGTTCCTTGCTTGTTATTTTTCACGAATAAAGTTGAAACCAGATAAAACCAATAATATGTATTTTTAAAGTAATAATCCCATTTCTTATGAAATCTAATATTTGAAATTCATTACGTCAATGATATTTTGTATGTGGAGAATTTAAACCACTCCCACAATGTAATAACATTTAAGTTTGAAAAGGGGATTTAAAAAAAAATATCATCATTATTGCACCCTGTTTTTCTTGTAGCTTTTTATCCGAATACATATTTCAAAGGTTAACTCAAACTCGTAAAAAATCCAAATGATAAACAATATCGATAAAAAAAGCATAGAAAGACAGAGAGAGAGAGAGAGAGAGAGAGAGAGAGTTTTAGCATAGTTTATATTTCAATGGAATAAAATGGCGTTTCTATGTGCATGAATCATCCTTTTATATTTATTAAATTTATTGAATATACGCACGTTTAAAAATCGTCCATGTGGCAGCAACACATTCTCTGGAAAGGTTTTCGTGTTTGACAAAAATACAGTGATGCAGTGGTATCATACCTGCTAGAGGCCTCAGCAGCTTCATATGCTGTGAGTTTTGTACGTTTTATAAGCTATATTTAATAAACAGCATGTCAAATTCATTATAAAATTTATCCAATAACAAGTACAATGAATAGAGAACTTTTACATCTGGGTCTGCTGTGTTTGCCGTTGCGTCAAAACGAATATATAGGAAATAAATGGTTAGAACGTGATGACCCATAAGATTTGCTGACTTTGACCTTCTTGAGTCCCACCGTTGAATATTCCAAATTAAGAATGGACATCTGCGTCCTGGCCATTGCAAAATTCTCATGACCGGTTAGCAGATATGACTTACGTATGTGCAAGCCCAATATGCGAGCCATAAATGTAGAAATACTTAAGTCTACAAAATTATCATAAACGATTTAACTTTCTATGTGCATGAATTATCCTTTTATATTTATTTAATTTATTGAATATACGCACGTTTAAAAGTCATTCATGTCATTCATTCAAACATTATTGCGGGGCCACACATCGGTTTTATATTCGTTAACCTTACAATTTTAATATTTCTTTATTAGTTTACTTAAGTCATACACATAATTTTATCACATAGCTTATTTCTATTGACGACATTTTTAAAGTTGATTAAATATATCATTAAAGATGCTATATTACAGATTCGTCAATTTAGCTCAGATATTTTTAAACTCTTAGTTTGTAATGAATCATGGCAATAATCATCAATCATCTATGATGGACCTTCGGTAAAGAAAATGTTCATAAAAACTCGCCTATGTCTTTAATATCACCAATAATACCGCGATCGTATCAAGTACGGAATTTCACGGCCACCTATTCAACTGTTTCTAACCAGTTTCGGAAACTCCCTAACTTACATGAATATCAAACAAAATTGCATGCACCTATTCATCTTTGAGTATAGTGCTCTGCATTATTGAAATATAACATCTATAAAATACAAATGGTATGCAATCAAAGAATACATAATTTCATTTTCTCTAGACAATTTTTTCACTTAGGTTGTGGGATTGATTGACCAACAATTGCCTGGCACATATAGTATAAACACACACTTTAATTTTCACATGGTAATCGTGTTACCGTGCACGGGTTAAACATGGGGACACTCGCCAGACACCTGTTTGGTTACAATTACATATGTTTATGCATGACCTACGAGGGTCGATCTGACTACGTGAGATTTAGATCGATTCCAGAAGTATTAACTTCCTACATTTATTTTATCAGTGATTCTATCGACATCAATCGAGCTAATAGTTTGACCTAGAGATGCTATAGTATGCATATCGTTAAATAAAAGATTGATTAATCATATTTTCACATTTTCCCTTGTATTTATTGCATTGTTTTGGGGTAGTATAACATCTTTAATTCACAGAAATGACGTTTAACCTTATGAAAACTTAATACGATTTATTGCAGAATTTGAACGAGAAATATAAGTATATTAACAATAAATTAAATTTAGAAAGGATGTTGTAGTAAAGAAGTAAAAACACAAGACTATGCATGAAAATAGCTGCCCCCATCAAAGCATTTTCATGTCTTGTTGGTCCAGTGTCGAGATATTTTAAGTTTTTGTTTTGTCAGCTATTTTTCTACAAGGTAGTATCGCAGAAAGGTAGGCTATATCTACTATTAAAGTTGGGGCCATAATTTGAGTAAAATAGATATAGGCGATGAATAAGTTACTGATTATACAATTTAGGTGTTACGACACATGACAACGTTCTAGAAATATATCTCAAATGACTTTGCATGATGTTAGAATGATGAAAACATTGAACATTGTACAGGTAAATAACATGACATTCGAGGACGAAAAGGAGACCTGGGATATTTGGAGAGAATTATTCCCTATATCTCATCTCATCTGGATTGGAGAGAGTTTCTACTTCACTGCGACTTTTTAACATATGGTAAATACAGTCTCAATCATTCAAGTATAATATTCCATTTTTTATATTCTGAGTTGTTTTTCTTTTTATTTATTTTTCAAAATAAAAAATAGTCAATGAAAATGCTTTCCCTTTGAGTTCTTTACTGTCAAAATGAGTTAATGAATAATTATCCTGAATTATATATCATTGATTTTTATTCAACATTTTTAACAAAGTTTCCACAGCAGCAGCAGCTTCAAATGAATTTGTAACCGATGTATGTTGAATTAAAATATTTTACAGAGGAGAAAAAACAATTCAAGGAATATGGTGATAACAAAGTTGCTTCATCAGAGATTGTTCAGAAGATTATCGACTGTTTGTTACAGAAAAGCAATGTGCGAAATAAACGTGAGGAACTGGGACATATTATGAAACGCATGGGTATGTTGATCTTTATATCAATAAAATAAATCAATACAGTTCTAGAAAGATATATTATAGCACATGTATGTATGTATTAAAAAATAATAATATATTGAATTTTCTTTCAGATAATGACAAAATAAGCGACTTGATAGAAAGGAAACGCCTGCCCTCAAAAAGTGAAAACAAAATGAAAATAAATAGAAACATGTCAGTTATTTGTAGCCAACTGAGAGTAGAAGAAATACTTGTGTTGCTTAAAAGTAAAAATGTATTAAACGAAGCAGATGCAAATGTTATAAGAGCAAAACTTGAAGCGGAAGGAAACAACGCTGCGGCATTTGAATTGATGTTTCACTTGACTGGAAGAGAGACCCACTGGTTTGGACAATTTATGGAAGCATTGATAGAAACCGGCCAGACGCAATTAGCGGAGCTAATTGATAACATCATGTATGAAAGTAAGACAGATATAAAGATTTTAAGTTGTTTTGTTTTTTTTACAAATTATTGCTCTTTTCCGTGGTGATATCGCTTGCTTCTTTACAGCTAAATGTCAGCATACATTCACTACCCAATGTAACTGGCGAAATGATATTACGAATAACTACATGGTGCAAACGTAAACTACAGCATTTTATTTGATGCTCTTTCTTTACACTGTCGGTATGCATAAAACTTAACACTTTATTACCTTTCCATTTGTCATAAATATTGCATTGAAAATATTATCAATAACTGTTTGAGCATAGTTTTAAACACGAGTTGACAAACAATTACGTCATAATATATATGGCACATTTGTTTATTTTTTTTAAATAGATGTACAAACTCATGTTTATATCGTAGTTTAAAAATAACATTATAAACATTATATTCTGATTAACGCATACTGGTTAGACAGGGGTCCTATAGTGTTGTTCTAAGCTGTACTAATAATGATATTAGATTGTGTAGTTTCCGTGAAGAATCCACGTAATGAATTTTATGAAAGTAATGTATTTATTTTTTTTAACAATGTGTACAAGGTAATATAAATGGAATGACTGAAATATATTTCGGGTGAATAGCCATTCAAACTTGTTAAACTAGTTATTAAAGAAACACTAGCGCCCTCCAGTTTGATCATTGTATTCAGGGTCTCTTTAACTCTAATCCTTAAATAAATAACATGATCGGTTCACACAAAGATAAGACAACCATTCATTTGGCACCACAGAGAATGTATCCTACCCAGATATCGTCAGAAATAGCGTAGATATATCTTATTTAATATATGCTTATACGAGTTTTCATCGATTGTTTTAGAATATTTAAAACCATACATGTAAACTATATTGTTTTTATTTACCGAACAACTATACTTACTATAAATTGCGATTTTCTTTTCAAAACTGTATAATTTTTCCCGTTTCCTAACAGATCGTCAGTTGTTCTGATAATTTGATATTTTAATGAAGTGTTTAGGCTTATTAACTATGAAATCTAGTAAAATGAAATATATAGTTTTTTCGCTTCTGTTATTGATAATAAAAAAAACATATGAAATGCATTAAATGCCAGTTTGTCAGCATGAAATATGTTAGAGTCACGAAACACAGTTGAACAAGTAATTGGTTATACTGCCTCCCAGACTATTTTTTTGAATTTACACGAGTCTTTAAAGCACAGTTGTACATGTTAATAAAGATTACATAACAAATGATTGGTTATGACGTGAAATTATTCTACACAGAGTATTGACATTTCGGTAGAGATAAAAGAGAAATTTCGCACCTCTATTCCTTTGTCTATGTCTGGATCACTTCAAGCACATTCACTTTAAATGTCTGTGCTAATTTCGGTTTTTAATCATGTTTAATCGCCACGTGCTGTTCAGTGGAGAATCTATCTTGAATGTATTGCAACCAAACTGTTTCCAAAATACTTCATATAATAGTACTTGGAATGTGTTTGGTTTGTCTGCACGCTCTTTCACGATAGGCGATTGCCAGAATAAATCAACATGGGTCGGAAAACCATCTAACGTAGACCTTACAACATAAACAACATTTTTTTTTATAAATTCAAGAATAAAACACTAAATTAAAACTAAAGGAAAAAATGAACATAAAAGTAAATGTAAATGTGTTTAAATGATATGAAAAATAAAAAGAAACCCAATATATTTTAGTCATCACATGCTTGCTCTTAAACAGTTTGACTATTACTTCTGATACGTTCAGTAGCCCCAATAAAATAACCCTGGTAAAATACTTATGTCTTAGCAAAAGGCCTCCTGCCTTTTAAAACAGGTTCTACAGGAACAATTCAAATACTTTAGGTAATCATTTCTGACCGGGTAGGAATTTCATAATATTCACCAGCCACAACGGGAGACCACAATCTTTACCTCTGTAATTAAGGTTGCAGTTTTTGCCTCTGATATCAAGTGTGTTATTCATCGATATAGTAGGTTGATGTCAAAGGAGATTATTCTTTTTGTCGACGACTATGGCATCCATACAGTACTCTATCTTATCGATACAGGTAGCAGTTTCTATTATACCTATACCCAACATCTAAAGGTGACACAGCTGAAACAACAATTGCTTTTTCATACATTGGCAATCTCCCTTTTTTGTTTGAACTATATTTTCTAGAACACGACTGTACCAAAAGGTCCATTGAATATTAGCCCTGCTGTTGCAGGTACATTCCAGACCAGTGTTGTTTATACTCGAACACTGTTTGTTGCAGCCACACAAAATCTCCTGTTATTTTGGAAATGTTGTTGTGAAGTTATTTTTTTCTGTACCCTAGTAGATTTTGGCGCTAGACGTGATGTCGAAACACACGAAATTTGACTGTCTTTGTATGGCTTCTTAGCTGTACATGCTAGTTCTGGCTTCAGCCGTGAAATATGTTTATTTTCACATTCTATGTAACCCGCAGGATATCTCTGCTTAATTGTTTTTACCTGTAACTTCGACGTCTAATAATTACTATAATTTTATTATTCATTCGCAGATATACCGTGTTTAAATTTACTTTGAGTTTCCAAATTTGACTTTTTCAGCTTTTCTAAAAGCTTCTAAATTGTTGAAATCGCGGTTATTTGTTAAGATGCATGTTATGCATTGCACATGATCACGAAATTTTATAGATCCTGCCATTTATCTCTAGCACAGTTTTCCATTTGTGCATATATTCCTTGTTTTTGCCAACAAAGATGTAGCCGCTTTATCTAAGGTACAAATTTCATTACTTGATTATTAGTACCTTAACAGTTTGCTTAAAATAAAATTTTGCTGCTGTAAATCGGAAGTTACTTTATACCACCAACAGAAGTTGGCAAATCATTAACCTGCTCCAAAAGTACATATTTTTGTGAAAGGCTGGAGTGAAAGTGGTGGTCTTGAGGATGGATCCCAACGCTGCCACCAATACGACGATCGCCGGGTGATTTACTTCTGTTATTTGAGTAAATCATCGGACGATAAGCAATTAATATTTAGCGAAAAACCCACCAACCCTAGAGTTTTAAGCGGCAATTTTAGGACCGCCAATTAAAAAAAGAGTGTTCTCAGACAGATGGACAGAGGACAGATAGATGACGGAAAAGTGATATCTTTGTGTCACAAAAACACACAATATTTTTATGGCCTTATTCAAGTAATGACTTTACTTACCTTGTTTATCTCGTGTCGTCAATTATAAAAAAAATATCCATTAAGATATACCATACAATGCAACACATCTATAAAGTCCAAGATATACAAGTGACATATAGTACAAGGGTGTGACAAAAGGAATAATCTATATTCGATATGAAGACCTGTGTCAAAATCAAAATCAATACATTAAACCACACTTTAATGTAACATTTCGTAATAATACAACAATGAGTAGTTTCATTTCAAATTAAAATAATCCCTAGATAACAAACGATTACAAACATGATGTGGTAAGATTTATAATCAAAACAATAATATACCCAAAGATAAATGAAACGCAGGAAAAACGTTTGTGTCAGTTTTAAATTTGAAGTATTCGACGGTATTACAGTTAAAATTATTTTTATAAAAAAAAAATTCAAACCAAAATAAATTCTCTAGGGGTCTATCATTTGAGGTTTTATATATATATTCTAATAGATAAAATCTCAAGTAAAGTTGGAACTTCTTTCTTTAGTACATTATGATACGGTTTAGCGCTTAAAACTTTAAAACATTTTAAAAATCAAAATTACAAATGTCATGGATCTGAATAGACTAGAAAATGGTCCTCAGTCATAATCATGCTATTTTAACGTGTTTGTATTACTTAACCATATGTTTTACTTTTTAAAACAGACTTTGTATTTATTTTTTTATAGAAATTCACCGGGACGAGACACAAAAAGCTTTCGAAAGTGATGAAGCATCCTGTTGTTTAGAATTATCATTACCGTGTATGTATTAACTCATATAATCATTCTTGTTTAAGACATTTACAAGGCTTAATGTTCTTTAAGTTAGAAGCGATCTATATGAATTAATAAAGAAAAGCTAAATACAAAGCACCATCGAACAATTGAAGTGTATTGGTAACGATATATATATATATATATATATATATATATATATATATATATTATATTCCTAACACTGGCACGTTTTTTATTTAATACATAGATCAATTTGAGCCCACCGACAGTCTGATATGTGATGAAGACGAACGCGAGATAGTGAAGCATTTGTTTGAGGTACGTATTAAACCTTACTATTTTACATTTCGTAACCGTTGGCTTTAAAAAAATGTATACAATATACAATCAAGAATGTCATGGATTTTGAAATAGACAGGACGTAACAAATATATACATAATTAATCTCCCTCAGCATAATCAAACGATCTGACCAAACATGATGAGATGAATTAAATCATTCAAACAGAGAGAGAGAGAGAGAGAGATAGAGAGAGAGATGAAGCATACTTTGTTTTTCGGTTAAATATACTGCTATAAATGTTTTGATCAAGGCAGGAGCATTTGGCTTTTATTAAATTGTCGTTTTTGACACTATTGGGTACTGTACCTTCAAGAGTCCCCGGCAGTTTCATGTAATAAATTAAAGACACTGAAGGTCGACAACATTATAATTTTCATTAAATGCGATATACACTTTCAAATCCTGTTATGCTACAGATTATTCAGAATCAATTTCCTTCTAGTTGTTCAGAATTAGTGTTATCAAAAAATAGCTATCATTTAACAATTCCGTAAATATGAATTAAAGTGTCAAGCCCGCCATACCAACAAATGTAAACATATTTTGAAATCTATTATTTGTGTTGTTGATATTGTGCAACATTTATCGGAAATATCCATTCAATTGGACAAGTTTTTTTTTACTTTTGCTGATTATTTGCAATATCACACCACTATAAAACTTCAATATATTTTTTTAAACTTGTAGAGATCGGCACAAGAAAGGCTTTAGGATTTCTGATATTGATATAACACAAATAATAAAACATGTTCAGTTGTAACAAATTTACAAAATAATGGCTTAGTAATTTATTATAAATAAACACATACTTTTTTATTTTTTTTACATAATGTCTGTTTGTTTGTTGAATTTAACGTCCCATCGACAGTATTTAAGTTATTTGGAGATGATGTCTACTTGAGAGATATATAGTGCTGCCACACTGCAGTATCACGCCGTAGACATGTGGCATGAAACCTCACCAAGTCACATTATCCTGACACCGGGCCAATCAGTCCTGCAACTACCCTTATATGCTGGGCACCAAGTAAGGGGGCTATAACAGTACCATTTTTACGACTTTGGTATGTCGCGGCCGTTGATCGAACCCACGACCTCCCGCTCCCGAGGTGGACGCTCTAACCACTCGCCCACCGGGGACTGTCATAATGTCTGGATACAGTACATACTGTACAATTGATTAACATTAATATTAATTACATAAGCGAATAATTCACGACATTTTCTCTTAAAGTTATTAATATCGTTCTTCACCATTGACATATGTTATATATTGGTCATTTTTGGTTAAGCTTCTGTATAATCCTTGATAAAAAACTGTATTATTTAATCCTAAAATAATTACACTTTTTGTAACTAAGGTTCCAGTAGTCTACAGTATACTAATTCATTTGCTATATATATTATTTTGAATCGCAAAATGGCTTCACTTTCTATGATGCAGGTATGCTGGGATAGAGCCCTATTGTTAGCAGCCAGATGCAAAAATCTTATCAATGTACATTTGCATACAATTTTCATGTCTTACTGAACAATATTTATTTTAATGTAATATATTTTTTAAATTTCAGATGCTCTTACAAATATTGACTTTCCTTCCTATGTTTGGAGTAAGTATAAACATTGTTAAAAATAACACATAAATAATCAATAAAAATATTCCTCAAGTGTATGGACATCTTGATATTTTTGTAAAGACTTAGTGTATTTGTATATGAGTTTGTTTGTTTGTTGTTTTTGCATTGATGAAAGTGAGATTTTGATGACTGTATTTTTTCTCATTCCTAAGCATAATGCCTTGTATTAGCTTTCGTGACTGTATGGATTACTATAGAAAACATCATGATATGTAGATATTTTAGGAAACGTACTATACGATATTGCTACATTGAATTTAACCAACAATAAGGGAGACTGCAGTATTAAAATCGAGGGACATTAGCGGGACATTCTACTCCTATATTTTTCAAGATAAGAATTAATCAGCTCAATATTCACTTGAGTCAATTCAGTGCTTGTCAATATTCACTTGATTATTTAGTTTCATATAACTATCATTTAACACGATTCACGTAAGCTTTAGGTCGACTTAAATAACTACGCGTCACGCGCGTGTATTCTATATGTATAAATATGTATATTGTGATGAACTCGATTTGCTGGATTAAATGTGTTTGATGCAACTGACTTTGATCAATCAGATGTATTATTAATATGATGTTGAAAGTGTATGAAAACACACTAAATAGTTATTTTCAGCTTTTATTTGGAACTATTTTAATGGTGTCAGATTAAAGATAGTAATTCGATCACAGTATGTTTATCCATGTTCTGTTTGTTTCTTGTTATAATCGCGACTTACTGTCAGTATAAATCTATATTAAAAACATCGGACATGAATTGTCTTTTCATATCAATTTTACTAAACGAGTTCATGAAAATGCTATTAAGCTTGCCAGGGGCTCGCTGAATAACATTTTCTTGAACTCGTTTAGTCAGTTTATATCAGATTATATATATATATATATATATATATAAGAAAACCTATGCAACTTTTATACTTTATTATTATAATTTCATTATAACTTTGATAAGCGTTACAAACAATTACATTATTTTGACTAGAATTGAAATGTGATGTGAAGACCCTTTTATTTTTAAAACTCAACAGTCTTCTCCCCATCCCCTTTAATACAATAAATTGTTTTGATGATCTTAAAAGTGAATTTTAACTTTCTATTTTACTTTTTATTTTAATGAGTGTTGTACTATTAAAATCAAATGAGGTGAATTTTGCTAATAAAGTTTAAACCTAAGTTTATAATTATTTACCGTTTGTTTCAATAAAGGCTGAACATAAAAAAATGTATACCTGTACTTCGTGTAAATTAATGTTTTTCATGAAACTTGGACTGTCAGTTTGGTTATTCGTCATGAGCTTTGGATTATTCGTTTAATTTATATGTTAGTCATCTATATTCTATGTAGTTGGTCTCTATGGTCGCGTGAGAAGAAGAGGGAGAGTACACATTGGCACATATATGCAACCTTTTTCTGAATATATATATATATATATATATATATATATATATATATATATATGTCGCCAGCTGGTTTTTAAGACTGTAACATCAATATCCCGTAAAACTTAGGAAACAAGTTTATTTTTTTTAAGGTAGAGGTGTTTTGTTTGTGTGTGTCCTTTAGATGTGTACTTGTATTCAGATCCTCCTTAATACGGATGTCTACTACTACCTATTGTGCCTTCTTATCCCCATGCAGTGCTCTAGCACTTGGGAAATTTATTTTTTGTGAGAGGTCATTGTTTGGTTTATCTGTTCGTAAAAATAATAACGAGATAGCACATGTGTATTCATTGTTTTTTTTTATTTATAGGCTATCCGAAGATTACATAACCTCGTAGAAATCAACTCTCTCTCTCCGGTTCCTGTGGTATTTCTAGTAGCATTCTATTTAGCATTCTTCATAAATATATGTACCATTATCATGACACAGAGAAGGAATCAATTAATTTTCAAAAGAATCAACGGAAAAAGGAACACATGTGCCTTAAACAACGACACAAACCATGACCCCTAGAATGGATTTTCTGACCTAATATGCATTTGCCCCGCAACAAGGTCAGTATTCAACATTTCTAGTGCAACGGAGCCAGGCGTTGTAGCTGCGTCCAGATAATTTAGACAACTAACTGAAATATAATCATACACTTTGTTAATAATCACCACTTTGTTAATAATTACCACTTTGTTAATAATTGACCACTTTGTTAATAATGACTCAAAGTTAGAAATTAAATATTGCATTAGGTATATGATGTAATTTACATGTATGTTTATATAAACATAGTTAAATGCAGTTGTGTTGTACGGAGCAACGGGGCTGGCCTCGACCCTTTTGCTTCTATGACGGGGAAAATAAACTGGTAAAAATATAATCATCCAGCTTCAACGCAACTTTGTTTATTGCAGACGATGGGAATTGGGGTTTAACATAGCGTCACATTCTGTAATAACTGTTACTTGTGATAATACACACAGAAATGCCGTGTTTAACTCCATTAATACTATAAACATACGAGAAAAAGAACGACGATTACTTGAAGGTCATAATTTCGAAGTTCTCAGATTGCATCATTTGTAAGTTTGAAACAGATTTATGCAAAAACAAAATAGTACTCGTGTGTAGTGAAAGTTATGTCGAAATCTGCCACTGTCATTCAAAGTTCATTACTTTATTTGATAGACAACTATTGTCTTAAATAATGAAATCAAATATATTGGTATGATCATGCTGGTAATTTTTATCATTATTTTATATCTGTTTTGGACTGATTCTATTAATTGTTTCATTTTAGTACTTTTTTTTTTCAAGCTAAGAAAAAATATGTATATGAATATACCATTTTTTTTTTTATTTAAGGATAGAACAACAACAGCAATTGTATACATGTATATTTGAAATAAGTTGTTGTCGATAAGAAATGCGTATCTGTTTTATCAGATTTGCGCATGTGTGCCTTTGTAAGTAGGAGACGTGTAAAAATGCAACAATTTGGATGTTCGGATTCAGACAGTGATACGAAACCGAAATTATAAAGATATGTATTATAATGTATCAAACATACCAGCAAAATCCGACATAATCATTATTAAGTCGTACAAAAGCCAACAGGTAATCATCTTATTAAATGTCATTAATCATATCTATATTACATGTCTGTCTAAATGTCAGTGTCTGTCTGATTATCAATCTAATCTGCAAGAACGAAACTGGAAGTAAAATATAAGTTAGCTTACTAATATATGTAAGCTTGTGTTTGAAATAGTCCAGAATGTGCTGAGGATTATCATGCTATATTTAAAACAAGAGCAGTATGTGTGTTTCTTGTTGTAACAATAAAGCTTATAGTATTTACTGATATATATATTGCTTACGACTGCTGAATATGAGTATCTTTTTTATTAACAATAAGCAATATTTAAAATGTGTATTATCATTTTAGGTAGTAGAAGTAGTCTGTTCGTTTGTTTGTTGGGTAAATGTCCCACCGACATTATTTCATTCATTTAGAGACGATGACTACTTAAAACTTATAGTGCTGTCCCACTCCAGTAATACGCCGTAGACATATGACATGATACCACACCCTGTCACATTATCCTGCCACCGGTCAAACTAGTCCTGGATCTCTCACTTAATGCTGAGCGCCATGCAAAGGAGGAACTATACCAGTACCATTTCTAACGACTTTGGCATGTCGCGGCCGGGGATTGAATCCATGGCCTCAGTAGTAGTAGTAGTAGTAGTAGTAGTAGTAGTACTTTGAATTATTAATTTAGACACCAAACTATGATCATTTGTTTCTTCATATCAACAATAAAATGTATTATAAGCTTTGGTATTTTTCTTAAATTAATAGTCACATTTGCTTATTATAAGATTCAAATACATGATTATTTGTTTGATTTGCGTAGTGTTATTCAGCTTTGTTTGATTCAATCATATGATTACCTACGTAAATTGAGGTTTCTGACGAGGCACATTTACAAGACCAAAACTCAATATCCCGTTTCATTTATCTGCAGTATCACTAAAGTACACTAATGTAAATATATATATATTTTTTTACGTTATTTATTTTTAGTACGTTTATATTTGTTTAATTTGTGCTTCAACCATACCTTACATTATTTCATTCACAAAATTTAAGGTTGGAATTAAATTTTCTTTACGTTTGTTTCAAGCAACCAAGTTACTTGTGTTCCATCATTGCTTATATACACGTACAACAAAAAGACTGACTATACTGTCTATGTAAGTGTGTTTTTTTTTCTCGCCCTACGATTAACAGTTTATTTGAAGGTTCCATATCTAATGTCAAATGATTTTATTATTACTAATGATTTTAACTTTAATTTACAAAATACTAGTTCTGCTTGCAAAAATGAATCAATTTGTCAACAATTTGACCAAACCCCCAAAAAACTCATTATACTGAAAATAGCACTACCCTGTCTATAATATTTTTCAACATAGTTGAAAACATTTAAACGTAGAATGTAGAACCAAGCTAATTTCGAGAAATTTCAGACATCATAACTGGAATGATATTGATCAAAATAGCAAAGCTAGCAAGAAAACACATGATAAAATACCAAGTAAAATTATCGTTATTAACCCAAACAATATCCCTTGGATAAATAATAGTGTCAAGTAAAAAATCAAACAAAGAAAACGAGTCTTTAAAAAGACAAATAGAACTAATTTAGATCAGCACTGGAATAATTTAAACAATTAAGGAATGGGGCTTTCTCGGACATACGCAAAGCTAAATCTAATAACTTAGAGAAACCTGCAAGTAAACTAAAGAACAACCAATATATATTAGCTAAACTTATTGGTGGAAGGCCCCTAACTCGTTCTTATCAATAACTAGTAAGAAAACTTAACCATCACTATATAACGAGGAAACAAACAGGTTGTCTAATAATGATACTGTAAAAGCAAATATATTAAATAGTTATTTTCGAAAACAAAATTGCTTTAAAGATTCTAGTGTGAATGTACCAGAAGTACCAATTCCAGACCAAGTACCGGATTCAATTGTATTAACACCCAACGAAGTAGTTGATATTCTCAAAACTCTACCACTAGATAAAACCTCTAGTCCAGGTGGTATTAACAATAAAACGTTGCGTTAGATTTTTAGCGACCTTTTCTGGTTTGTTATGTAAACTTTTTGGTAAGTCTTTAACTTGTAAAACTGACCCGGATTGTTGGAAAGAAGCTCACGTAATAGCTGTTTTTTGTTTTGTTTTTGTTCTGTTTTTTTTAATAAGGTGATTATACTAAATCTAATAATTACAGACCAGTTTCGGTCCTCAATACCATAGTAAAGGTGTTCGAACGCTTACTATTTAAATATGTCTTTAACCATCTTCAAGCTACTAAGTTCCTCTTTAGTTTTCAGTCAGGTTTTATTCCAGGAGATTCAAAAGTCAAGCAATTGACCTACCTGTATGCTACTTTTTGCAAAACTCTGGATGATGGTCTAGAAATCAGAACTGTATTTTTGACATGAGTAAAGCGTTTGACAAAGTATGGCATACAAACACTCGACATAAGCTAAAAGTGCTTGGATTACAGATTCACTTTATTCTTGATTTAAATGTTATTTATCCAGTCGAAGGCAACGTGTTGTACTTCCTAGAATTAAATCTGACTGAGCTGCTGTTCAGGCTGTGTTGCCTCAAGGCTCAATTCTTGGTCCTCTCTTATTTTAAATATTCATATTCATAAATGATATTACATATGTGTCTTTTTGCTGATGATACTAGCCTGTATGTTATTGTGCAAAATCCACAAGTAGCAGCCTATAATTTAGTGAATGACACTCACAAAATATTTAATTGGGCTGCCACATGGCTTGTTAATTTTAACACGTCTAAATTTGAAACATTCCTTACATCTCAAAAATTAAATAGGAACGTTCATGGTCCTTTATATATGCGTAAACAGCCTGTTCAGAAGGTTAACATACATAAACATTTAGGTCTCTATTTTACTAATGACTGTTCATGGCATGAACATATTTTTTATGATAAAGATAGATTGGAAATAAGCAGCGCGAAGCAGCGATAATTTTTTCAGCCACTACTAAACTCATATTTATATTTGATCTTTATAATGATCTTTTGTGGAAATATTTATAATGTATAAGAAGAAAGCACAAGTTGATAATGTGATATAAACAATTTAACTCCAGAATATTTATCGAATAAGTTTCTAAATATAGTAAGTCGAAATTATCGATATGCCTTAAGAAACACTAATAACATACAAACTATTCGGTCAAAAACGTCATTATATCATAATTCGTTTTTTACATCAACAATTAGAAAATGGAACACGTTGTCACCCGACATGCAAAATGCTAATTCTCTGAGATAGTTTAAATCATCTTTATATCTAAATAACAACAGGCCGCCGCTTTTCTATTATCATGGTGATGGGTATCTTCAGTTATTAGAACTAGTTATAGCGGACTGAATCTCCGTAATTTTATTGGTTCCCCACTATGTGCATGTAGAAGGATCGAAACGCCAGCCCGTTACATGCTTGAATGTCCACGTTTCAACGAGACTAGAAATGTTATGCTAAATGACTTCGCCAGATACTCTGTTATATGGAATCTCAACTTCACAGTTAATGTAAATAATTGTATATTTGATTCAGTTCAACGGTTCATTATCAGCACCTAAAAACATCTGCGAGTCAGAAAAAAAAAAGGAAAAATAAATAAAAACAAAGCTAAATGTGAACAATGATATATATTTGATATATTAATCAGGATTATTTTTAAAATGTTTAATAGAAAACGAATTGTTATAGAAAAGGATAATAGATTAATACAAAGACTATACTTGCTCAATAAACATACACGAAGTACATTATTACATTCAAAATTACTGTAATCCAGAATCCTATCCAAAGTCGGCCATTTTATGATATCTTCGTTCTTTATGCACTGCATATCTATGATCATTTTTTGTACTCCAGATAGTCCCGAGTGTCATAATAAAATAAAAGTGAACATATGGGATCCGTCATTATTGATACAAAGTCATATTGAAAACAAGCTTTTTATATGAGGTTTATTTTGAATATCTTATTCATATTTTTTATTGTTTAATTTTCATTTGTTTTCTTATTTTATAGGTATTACTATGCAAAACTTTTTTGATATGTGAAAAAGAAAAGGACAAGAGTGTTTAGCAAGCATTTGACTGATATCGGTTTTAGTGATATATATTCAGCATGGTCAAAAGTAAGCACCATATATAACTTTATGGGTGGAGCAGACGAAATCTTAACTTAAACTGCTTCATCGCCTTTACTGGGACGAATAATATGTCTGCAATATAATCAAACATTTTTTCTCACATACGAGAAAATGTCCAGCTGTTGGCTTCTACTGACAGAGGCTTCAACTTCTACATACGAGACATATTCAAATATGAATGCATCTAAGCATATAAAAATGAATCCTTTATAGATTTCAGTTTTTTTATTCCTCGAAGAATTCACGTCCAACAGATATGCAAAGTTTCAAACATCCGATCAAATACTTGAAAGCATTTTCATTTTTTTTATTAATTTATTTACTTAATTTTTTTTTTTTTTATCTTTTTTTTTTTTGGTAGATAATGTCTTTACAGACTGTGCAAAGGATGAAACAATTCTTAATACAGGGTCATATTTCAAAGGGTACTCCTATCTTCTACCAACTATTTCGTATTATCATACACACATATGCAATGTTTAGTGACCCCAGATATAGCTAAAGTGAACGTTTTCATGGGTGTTTACAGTCTGTCCGACTTAATCGTCCAATGAAATGCTTGCATTCCTTTAAAAATTTGAAAAAAATATATTGCATAAATTGATCCGTGAGGTTTTGATATGGATAAAATTTGATTGTATGCTGCCTACGTGATCTTAGGACATAATGGGCGGAGACTGTTGCGACCGCTGATGATAACGTCCTGTTTTGCATGTAGCCTTATGAAATGATCACAATGATACTGACTCTGAACCATTACATATACTGTCAATCAAACTTGAATTTGTTCATTCAAACGAGGTCAAATGCAAAGCTGTATGTCGTACGTGACAACCTCTAAATAAGTTATATTGTATTTTTTATGAAATCTATCGCAAACGACGCGAACCGGGGCGCTTCGATAAATCCATAGAATTCAAAATAATTAATATTTATCATATAGGACAGGTACATGGTTATCACTATGTTGAAATACAAAGGAATCACGAGTGTATTACACCCGGGGCTCAGAAAGGCTCAAAATATTTTCAGAGGCGTAGCTAGGCCAAAACTGAGTGTACCTGAAATACGCAAGGGGGCAAAAGGGGGCCGCGTTATGCCCCTTGAAGGTTAAGGACAAAGCCTGGTTGGAGCCCAGGGGGCGAAGCCCCAGAAAGCTCTACGGGTTTCATCATTTAATAATGGTAAAAATGCACACAATATACCCCAACAAAACAAATACACGGGGACTTTGGCAGAACAGTTCCAGTTGTTTTTCGAAGGTAAAATAGTCAGGGCCGAGTTAATCTCTGTTTTGCATTATGTCAGTTGTTTACACCTTAAAGAGAAAAGCAAAACGTCGTGGTTTCCTTTAGCATAATATTGTACATAATGCTTTTAATGTTCAGCTCTCGCTGTCGGTAAATGTTCTTCAAGTTCAGTCGCCACATCTGATCGGTTCCCATGGTACTTCTTAAGTACTTTTTTTACTCAACGTTTAGTCGAAAACGACATTTCTGCAGTAGCTGTTGGTACAGCAGGACCAAGTGTCGTCGAATGGTGGGGTAGGAGTTTTCTGACGCTAAAGAGGTCGAGGCTGTAAGATCTTTCGGTGCTGCGGAACGAGCGTCTGCAAGTCCCGCGTCGCCCCACCAAGTTTGCCAACGCTGTTATTCACTTAAGTACGTCATTTCATCAACGTCGAGGGAGAACTGGAGGGTTCTGAAGATTTCCGAGCATCGCTCCTCTTATGAACAATACCTTTGTATTTTGTAATATGTGTACATGTATGGTAGACTTGTGAGCGATATTATATACATTTGTACTTGAAAGACAATAGCATAAAAAAGTTTCAGTTAAAAATACTTAAAATTTATTAAATCAGTAAATTCATCACCTGTACATGATTCAACCATTGTGCTTTAAATCTATGAGGACCTTTCTCAGACTGTTGGACCTAACGAAAACGAAGCATTGAGCAAAGAAAACACCGTTTGTTAAAGCGAATACCGTAACCACGCATACGTCTTAATATGTGCAGGTTGCACACGTCGAAACTTTCCACAATTGTAACTTAAATAGTACAACAGTATACATATACAGTGTATATTTGATGAAGCCAACACTGTCTATCACATTTAATATACTATACATTTTACTTAAAATTATAGAAAGAATATTTAAAAAAAATACGAGATCCAAACAGTAATAATCAAACACGAAAAAAAAAAAATCAACACGAATTCTATTTATGTATCACAGTTTTGCCAGTATATGTAATTCAGATCTATGCAGGGTATTTATTTTGATTAGTATATATTTTTCTTTAATTCAAATGGGGAATGTTTCGAAATAATTAGTGACAGCATAACATCATGCATTATAAACCGAATTTATAAAAGTTAGTTTGGCTGTATTGAATACATTGTAAGTATTAGAATAAGATCTGTATATAATTCAGACCATTAATTTATCTTACAATGAGATTAATCTGTCATAGTTTATGGTTAATAAAATATAGCATCATAACTTAAAACCCTACTTGGACCTACTTTGAAGGTAGGGGAAAGTGTCCGGATTCCAGCTAGACGTGAGAGGAATAAGCTTCTAATCATGTGTCAAGGGGTCTCTATTCTTAAAAATATTGCGATATTCGAATGCATTTTTAAAGAAAACTGCGCTATCAACAAGCTTCGCATACTCTCGGTAGTATTAGTAATAAATATACGACTCTTTCAAGACGTTTTAAAATAAACTAAGGGAGTGAATAGAAGGTAAAGCATAAGTATATTTACCAAAATAATAAATTTAATATATCAATCCACCGTAAATAAAACGCTTTTTTTCTAACTTTTAATCTCTGCATTTTCCGAAAAGATCGTATGTATGCCTTACCCGGGGTATAACTCATATTTATATAAGTTTTCGCATTAAAATGATTTTTTTCTACCTCCTGAAACGAATTGTACGCCCGTGCGTATTTGGCGCATAGGCAGCTATGCCACTGATTTTGACCCCCCATCGTACATTGAAGAAATAAAACAAATACAAGTCACACGTTTGAGTCACAGAAATGACATATACGATCTATATTACCACCGTGAAATGTTACAAGTATCCGGACTGACGTTGAAGTATCCTTTGAATATAATGTAAATATATTTTCTAACCTTGAATTATGTTTAATGTAGATATATTACTTACCAGGAAAAAATGACTATAATGAAAAATACATTTATATGTCCCGATTACATTAATCATTTCAATGTCGTTTAACTGATGGTATCTGATCATGAATATATCTCCACTGTATGACATTACTTGCGTAATTCTTAAGTGGTATTTGGATATTGATGTATAATCTGCAAAGTACAGGAAATAAAACAATAATCCAGCACAAAATAATGGATAGAATAAATTAATATAAATATGTTTATTCTATTTATATTGAATAAAACTAAACTTTCTTCCTTAAACTTCTTAAAACTTTATAATATTTCATGATCATTAAGATTGATTGTTTTTCTTCGAGCTATTCATTTTAGTAGTAAAAAACGTATCGTCGACCTGACGTAGAAACGGCATATTACGCAGCGGAAATCAATGGACTTGCATTATGATGTATATTATCTGTTTGGGAGTCCATACTAAGGTTAGTTCACACTAGGAATGTTTGTAACAGCGTTGCCTTAACATCGGTTGAGTTGAATTTATTAATTATTAGCAAAAACGAACTCAGCAAACGCTGCTAAAGTGTAAACTAGGTACAGTGGTCGCCGAATTAGTCAAACTTAGAAGAACTTAGACTTTTATGCAGCATAGTTTAGATGAGTCATAGAAGAATCTGAATCGACAAGACTACAACCTCGCAAATTAAATTGATCTCAAATTAAGTTGACGTTTACCAACGGAGTTTAACTTAGATAAGTATGCAAAAACGTTTACAAAATAAGCGCAAACTTGGGCAAACTCTTTTAAACTTTTATTCTATTCTGCATTTGTTCTAATGCAGCAACATATATCTTCCTGTTTGAAAGTATATTTATATGACACCATTATTTCATTACAAATTTTATTTATTTATTTATTTATTTATTTATTTATTTATTTATTCTTTTTGTGCTTAACTTTTTTAATGTTTTTATTTTTATTTATTGTTTGTCTTGATTTGAATATTTTTAACGTTATTTTATGCAATCATTGGTTAACAAGATGGTCAGTAAGCCTAACATCTCTTTCTCGGAATTCTGACAGCACAGAAAGGTTAAATCGTATATTGGCACCTATCTCTGCAATTAACTAACACTCGCCAACGAAGAACAGCGATAAAAGACGAATGACCATTTGAAAGAAAGTGTAGGTCATGTAGACAGTACCCGATCCCAGTGGGTCCCGGCTTCACTGACAAGCGCCTGCGTTTTCTCGTGCAATGTGACCAGCTCTTGGCGACTTCTTTTTAAGACAAAAAAAAAACTTCACCAACATAACGAGGGAGAGTAGAAAAACATAGTTTGTATTTCTACCTACCATATGTGAACGAGCAACTTAAATCTAATACTATATAAATAACACACAGGAAAATAATGACATATAACGCTATTCCTGGATTATTATTTGTTACTTCTTTTTAGTTAATATAAACGAACCGGTCAACATTA
Organism: Solen grandis; assembly: GCA_021229015.1. Classification (NCBI taxonomy): domain Eukaryota; kingdom Metazoa; phylum Mollusca; class Bivalvia; order Adapedonta; family Solenidae; genus Solen; species Solen grandis. The sequence goes on along the minus strand of CM037792.1, from coordinate 22,085,543 downwards.
CGCTATCAATTGTATACAAAATTGTGCTAGGTATGCCATGCGTTTTGTAGATATTAAAAATGTATATATTGTTTTTGTTAAGCTGTTATCTTAGCCATAGGTAAAAAAGATTTATTGTAAATGGTGAGACTCTTAGACAGTGGAGTGTTTCTACCCCTTAAAAACTTAAAGAGTTAGTCAATTGCGTTAAATTAAAACTATATATACTTAATTTTATTCTTTATAGAAAAAAGATTCATAGAAGTAACATTTTTTGGAAATTCCATTTTTTATATTCTTTAATACGTCGGAAATTTTACGATAACTATTAATAATATTATATTCACTGTCCCATATTTAATTCACTATCATATGATATTCTATAATTAGAATTCGGAGAACACGATAATAACAGGACTTTCACTTGATTAAACTCGACATGAAACTCATCAAACATGGAAAAAGTTTTTAAACGAAACAAGATTTGTCAAAATCATATATTTTAATATGAAATAGAATTATGAAATCCATTTGTCATATATATATATATATATATATATATAATATCCTTTTATTTGACAGCTATAGCAATCTTAATGAATTGCACCGTTCATTGTTTATAAAAATAGTTTTCGTTCTTGTAGAAGGAATCGTATTTTTTTTTTATAAAATCAGACATTAAACGTTAGATAGGTTTTTTTGTGTTTAGGTAAGTGTTAAAAACCATAAATATTGCCTCTCCGTTGTTGTGTGTTTGCTGTTTTCTTTAGTAGCAGATACATTGATACCATTGACAATCAGTAAAGCACAGATCGCTAATCAGAAATGTTGCATTGCTATAATATACTGATAGGACTAAAGCTGCTTTTAAAATCATTTGTCTGGTTGCATCAATTGACTCCAATATATCAGTTTTACGAGATTTGTATCTCAACAAAGGGCAATGTCAGACAATTTGATAAATTGTTGATAACCCATTTCTGGTAAAAGGCAACCACATTTTGCAATTGTTCACATCATTAACATATGTATCCTGCGGTTGCCAAATGATGAACAATGGGTATCGATGATAAAAATACTTTAATGTGCGTGGTATAGTAAAGCCTGTTAAACAGAAATTACAGCAAAATAATACATCCTGATAAAAATACAAAACAACAACCGGGTTATTTCATAATCTCACAATCGCGATAGTAATATGATTTCACAATAAAATAACAAAATGGTAATATCTACATAGATCTATAGAATAAAATAATTCTAACCAGATCGTGTCTGAAGAATTACAATTTAATATCACTATATATAGTGACAATATATGCGGTAAATGACTTACAATATGAACTGGAAGCAGTCTCGCGACTGTCCGTCTCATTGTAAGACTAAATACGAACTGGAATTGGAAAGAAAGGGTTTTCAGGGTTGTGATGTGAGATTTTGGCGGTTCATACAAATTGAAAGGTTATGGGCATGTATTCGAAGTGAACATTCATCAACATTCACACATTCATTCATGACACTGGACAATTGTAAACAGCATTGAGGAAGATAAGATTATGCATAATGATGTAACACAGCTGGCCAAGAAAAAACTTCCGTACATACACACATAAAAGCGCGGTATCGCAGGCAAGCATATCAGTATTCTAATAAAACATTATTGATCATTTGAAATATATATGGAAAAATATAGCATAGGTTACACATTTCCCCCGACTAGGAAATGGCTCCTGACATGTTAAATATCTGTAAAGGATTATCCTGTTAAAAAATTAATCTGTTATCTAGTATAATAGGACTTGTCAAAATCACGTTGTCAAATAGCACTAGGCGCTAAGCATTACACACTAAACATAATCGAAGCTGGAAACCAGATGGAACATTTACATTTTACTAGGGCCCATTGATAATAAGGTCCGATTAGTTTAGTTGTATTTCACATACATTAACTTGTATGTCTATTTTCATAATGAATAATAGAAGTCATGTCCGCCGTTCTATCTACAAGCAAGTAATTTAAACAAGTTTCCATTAACACTAATGTTAAATTGCCCATTTTGTATTAAGGAAAATGCAGGGGAGTGTAGTGTATTTAATCGATCACAAATGTAATATGCCACAGTTATTTCCCTTTCATCTTTGTTATCTGCTGTAAGTAGATGTGGCGCGACATGGTATACCTTTGACACCATAGGCCACTATCAGAGAGAGCTTAATCCTGCAAAAAGTTCTAGAAAATAACGGGCAAAAATCTATCTTTGATGTTTAGAAACGTGTGACTTATCATTGTTATTCCGAAAATTTTCCTCAAAGTGGACTAAGGCCTTAGACGACCGTGCGATCGGACAGTATGCTTTTTCGGATGTTCAAAAATCGACGGCATGCATTGAGCAAATTAACGTCGGCGTTGAATGATACATGTACAAATGAATCATACAAATTTGCCAGAAGTGTTAAGAGTAGTTTATATGCAAAAGAGTATATATGGTGATGAAATGTGCTTAAAGAATTTCATTTTGTCGTGAGAAATTATTTTTGTCTGTTAAATATCATTGACCATCTACCATTTTCAGTGATGATACAAAGATAGTATTTGATATCTACATGGATGTGTATGTTTTGAGAAAGGATGATGGCCGAAACAACCAGACATACCAGCATCCCGTGCGCGCATCTGCCACTTTTTTGGGATGCAACCATGGAGTTTAAACGTTGACACATGTTGTAGGCAACATTAACACTGGCCAGTACAGTCCTGACATTAACAATAAAGGATATATTTTGATATTGCTTAAATGTCAAGTGCAAAGGTAAGTGGATGAAATCCATGATAACACTGACGTGAACAGAGTTGTGAAAAGTATGGAAAGTTTCAGGTATGTACGTTATATTTTAGAGTCGTAGTGTCCAGTTTGAAATTACCCTTGTCGTTTAAATCGTGAATGACATTTTTTTTTATTCTGTTCTGTCATATTGCAGATATGACAGGCCTTATGTGTAGATTATAAAATATGTAAAACTATTAATCCGCTTGAATGTACAAATTTGTATTTTTGGTTTGTAATTGAGCATCATTAATTATTATTCGGTGATATTATCATTATTATACATCTTGTCATTAACTGGCATATGTATATAAAAATACATTCAAATCAAGTCTGCATAC
>CM037792.1:22032298-22082298 GCA_021229015.1 Solen grandis | reverse complement strand
CTCGTGACTATCCATTTCTGCTTGTCTAAAAATTCTGTTGTTATTAGCCATTTTTGAAAGGCAGACGACAAAAATGCAGAAAACCTACCAAAGTCTTGAAGAGCTACTTGAATTTGGTGCCAAAATCCTCGTGACTCTCCATTTCTGCTTGTCTGTTAAGGTCAGAGACTACTAAATAGTTTTCCATAGACCTACATTATAAGGTCTATGCTTATAGCTACTTCCCTAAATGTCATTGAGCATTAAGCTACCCCTGATTTGAAAGTTCCATCCAAGTGCTTTCTAAAAATCACCAACAAAGTATAGGTTGACCACCGAAATCTTGAGCTGCAGACTGCCAAACATGGTGACCCCCATATTGGGACTAAATTTCCCACCAAATGTCAAAAAATAGCACATTCTCAATTTGTACTCACAAAAATCACACAATGTCAGATAAGAATATTATTTATGTGTTTTAGTGTTAAGAATATTCTAATTTTGAAAATTAAACAATACTTATATTTTTATTTTATTAATAACCAATCAGAAAATCCCATTATGTAAACATTAGCCACGGATTCCCTGTACTTTTTTGCTTGACCAATGGGAAGCCCCGACCTATTTAGTAGTCTCTGACCATTTGTAAAATTTGTTTTTGATCAGTAGATGGTAGTTCTTTAAATTTTTAAATATCTGGTCTTATTAGATATTTTGCTGGTATAAGTTGTTGTCGTTTATAACTGAAATATTGGCATGAAAGCAAATAGTGTAGTTCGTCCCCTAGTTCTTTAGTATGCATTTTTCGGTCTGAGTGTGATCTGAATTGTTGATTCCAGCGTCCAACTTCGATAGGAAACCTATGATTACAAGTTCTGAAATGGAGTAAAGGGGTTCTTAAAGCTGTCGGTAAGATGTTTAATTAAGGTTCAAATTCTAGATTTGTCTTAAGATAACTATAAGAAATACTTTTATTAGATTCTGAAAGTTTTGAAAACCATTCCTGTTTAAATTGGTCAATTAGATTGAGCTTTATTAATATATGCAGGTTAGCAAGTTTTGACCCAGACTGGTTAAGCCAGTAAATAGAGTACCCGGTTGTGTTCAATATATTCTCGATGCATAGCATCCATTTATAACTTTTATAATCATTGAGCAAGCTCTTATAACATTTATGAAATTTTTTTAGGGATTTTGACCAGAATCCTATCATTTTAGACTTAATGTGTATATAAATGGGGTAGCGCCCAAATTCCCCATATAGCATACATGTATATCTAGGGGTACTTTTCTTACACTTCACTTAGAAAATTCTTCTTAAAATTTAAACTGCAAATATTTTTTTTAAATGACTTTTAAATTCAGAAAAAACTATACATGGGCCCCACGGACTCTATATAATTCATGATATGAGGGACATGGCCTCGTCTCATTATGCGGCTGATAAACAGGGCATCATTCAAAGCCAGTATAAAGTTGAAATCCAACATGGAACTCAAAACCAATTATATCACAAATCCTACAATATAAACTGTTTTTGCGGCAGTCATTTTCCGTCCCCGGTGGCGAGTGGTTAGAGCGTCCGCCTCGGGAGCGGGAGGTTTTGGGTTTAGTCCCCAGCCGCGACATACCAAAGTCGTAAAAATGGTACTGGTATAGCTCTCTTGCTTGGCGCTCAGCATTTAAGGATAGTTCCAGGACTGATTGGCCCGGTGTAAAGGATAATGTGACTGGGTGTGGTTATTATGCCACATGTCTACGTTGTGATACTGCAGTGTGGCAGCACTATATCTGCCTCAAGTAGACATCGTCTCCAAATGACTGAAATACTGTCGGTGGAACGTTAAAACCCATCAAGCAAACTATTTTCCCCCTAGCCGTTCGAGTTAATCGACCTTACGCATGTAACCCGAGTTATCCTGGACTACTCTAGTAGGTTAACCCTAGTAATCAAATCGAACGCACCCTGTAATAGCGGATCTATATTCCTATGTCATAAGACACAAGTCATAACACATTATTGCTAATACATAAGTCATAATCATAAGACAAAATTGCAGTCTGACTCTTGTCTTAGTAATTATGTGTTATGAATTATGCCTTATGTCATATAACTTGTGTATATGAAAAGTGCGACAAAACTCCCTCTTTGCTTAACATGGCCGAGAGAGAAAGTGAGAGAGAATTGAAGTGAAAATGAAAATTGTTTGATAAGTAATGAAATGTTATCAGAGATTGACATTCGTTGTTTATTGAATGGACATCGTTCAACAATAATTAGCTAAAATTTAGAAAAGCAACTCTACTGCGTACATTTATTAGTATCGAACAGTTTTCATCTGCGTCCCAGGTTTCAACGACATTAATTCTATTGACTCTGTTGCAGAAGATAAAATGATATTCAATTTCACACCCCATACAGGGGATTCTTTCGTGCGTTGGCTCTTGTTATTGAGATAATATGTGACTGTACATGGTTACATCAAAGCTACTTTTCAAGAATCGCCATGATATGTAACAGTTAGTCCAGTAATAAGCAAAGTCCTTCTTTCCAAAGTCTAAGTTACTCCCCTTAGTCTAGTTATTTTGCCATCCCTCGTCTGTGCAACTGTTTACACACATGGTTGTTTAACACCTTTTACCAGTATAATGAGTAAATCATCAGGTATTCTATCTTTACATACCTTTAACACTCAAAATTGTCATTCCTTCTCTTCCTTATTCGAAAACATATCTTTAAATTATTCCTCGTCTTCAATAATCGAAAAATAGCTTACTGAGTAACGTTAGTAGAGCTCTACCTTTTTAAACAGTTTACAGTTTTAGTAACTTCTTACTGATTTGCAAATTAAATTAGCTGAGGAATTCTTAATATTCTTAATGTTTCAATACTGTTCAAAGATGATAAAATAATTGTCAAAATCAGTTAACATTTCACTACTTACCAAACAATCTTCATTTTCACTTCCACTCCCTTTCTCCGCTATGTTGAAGCAAATGCGGGGGGGGGGGGGGGGGGGGGGGGTTTGCCGCACTTTTCATATACACAAGTTATATGACATAAGGCATAATTTATAACACACAATTACTAACCCAAGAGTAAGGCTGCAATTTTGTCTTATGATTATGAATTATGCAATCTGACTTATGTCTTATAGGAATATAGATCCGATATCACATTATATGACTACCACAGATCTACTAAATTTTATCAGGCAACAGAAACAATGTATTTTATTACTCACGCGTACTTAAAAAATCGTTTTCATATTCAATCCCTTTGAAACTGGTGATTAGTTGAGGACGCGTCCGCCATCGTTATGTCATGTTGCAGACCTAAGACCTAAGGACAAAGTCATAAGACCTAGCTCATAACGTATACGTATACTCAGAACACAAAACGCCTAAGACAATGGCCCTAATAGGCTTCCGTAGAAAATGCATATGCATTTGTATTTATCTTCAAGGTCCTCGTTGTTATCTCGCCGTGTAACCAAGTATTCTAAACGGTTATACTAGATCGTGTTACTTTAAATACTGTATGCGTAGTCAAAAGAGCACTTGTGCACAGGGTTAAGATAATGCCGAATAAGATCACAGTTACTTGACCTTGGATATCCTCCATCCGAATGTTTTTAAACAGAAAACAGATACCCTATCATAAATGATGGCGAATGTTAAATTTGAAATATACAATATAGGATCTAAACCTGAAGAGATAGCGACGTCCAGCTAATTACAGGTGGAGGAAAACGACGAATACCCGGAGGCATCCGGGTAGAACCATCGACATACCGCAAGCCAGCTGGAAGGCTTCCTCACCTGAAAATCAGAATAACCCTGCCGAGATTCTAACTGACGCGGTGAGGGGCTGATTGTGTGTTAAAGTCAGCGACTTCACCCTCTCGGCCACGGAGGCCCCCACATTTCATTTAAAGTAGCATAAACATATGTAAGTGGAACGCATCCTAGATTATCTTCCCATGCGCAAAGTACTGATCCAACAAAGGAATCATCGGATGAGTATGAGAAAAGTATTGTTGGGTTACTTTATTTGAAAAGACAACAACAATAGAATTGTTTGCTAGAAGCTGTCAGTGCAACGAGGTTTCCATTTCAGTGTATTTGTTATTATACAGGTTTCTAAAGATAGGTTTACATCTTACATTTGATTGTCCGACGTGTGTAAACACGGATTTATTTCCAGGTTATAACAATGAGAAAATGATGAATGGCAAGATATTACAACTAAAATTATGTGCAAAATAATATATAGTGTGAGTTTAATTTGAATTATGTAGCAGATTAGATTGCAAAGATTTTGTTTCCAAATAAGAAAGAAATAAGCAGTGTGTGCAAATTGTATTTTTATATCATACTTGTAAAGACCTCATCATTTCAAAGAGCATTGTTTTTGCTAAGACACATAGACTCTTGATTATTTGATTCTAACGTCCCACCAATATTAGTTCAGTTATTTGGGTCATTGTCTATATGAGAAAGATAATAGTGCTGCCTTACTGCACAATTTCACCCCAAATACTTGGTTACATTAACCAGAAACTGGATTAACTGTCTATCCGAATATTTGTTTCAGTCGGACAATTATTTCAAAGGCAATGTTTGGGGTATGAATCATACGAAACATGATTTCGTAGTGAGGCAGAGCATCCTTTCAATTAACAGTAGGTGTATAAAGCCCTCACTGTAAAACTGTCGCATAGTTCGTCCTTTATGTAATTTTCTATAATTAGAACTCATATAACCCGGATGTAACTAGATAAAAAAAAGCCATGGGTATCAAACGTAATATACATATAGAAACATCTTTTAAACGAAATTCGTTTTGTCAAATATATCTATTGGAACATGAATTGTAAACATGGAATATATTTTTTCTTTTTATTACTTTTCGTAGGAATTCTACAGCTTAAAAAAATCTAACAAATCGTTAATTCCTGTTTAAATTAAGATAAGACGATGTTTTATTTTCGTAAAAAATCGTAATTGCCTTTTTTGATAAACTTAGAGTTTGTTAGATAAGAACTTTTTACTGCGCAGGTAAGATAAGTATTATACATGATTCATTTTCATTAATTTGCTATAGTTGTTTTTTTATCTACAGATATATCGATACAATTAACCAGACAGACAAATAGACACATATCATTTATTTGTAATTACAGGCCCTCGGCCCAAAATGCAATATTCAGTTTATAAACATGCACACAATTATGAGTTGTGTAAGAATCATACATAGGCTACATTACATTTAAACCAAATAACATTACCACAGTACCAACATCACCATACCAATTTTTATCTATCTATTTGTTTTGTTGATTCGTATACATATTCAACTATAAACCAACATTTTTAGTTGTTTCTTGTAACATGAGTCTATTGAAATTTGCTTCATCTGTATTTCCAATATACCAGTTAAACAAATACAGATTTCGCTGAGTAAATAATTTTGTACATTCATCTTCGATGATATTTAAATCAAACATAGTTTTACAAAATTCACGTAATCTTTCATTTCCTGGTATGTTTCTATGTTGTCCAGTTTCAACCTATGGTTCGAGCACCTTAATCGAGAAAACTTTTTTTTTTCAACAAAATGGAATATTTAAAGATACGTATCTTTTGAATTGAATGCTGTCTTGAAATAGTTGTATCTGTCACAGTGAGAAAATTCATTTAATTCGCCTGACCAGTATTGTAACCCAATTTTACACAGCCTTTTTTCAAAATTACTAAACACATGTCAATATTCCCTAATTCTTGTACTATCCAAGCATATGCAAAGCCACAGCGATACAATAAATTTTTAACCCCTGTTGCCCAATTGTGTCGACCTAAGTCATCTAGTTTTTTTAACATTATATAACAACTCTTTAGATATCTGTTGGCTTTTATATCTAAGGGTTAACACCGGTATTTAATAAATCTAATATAATATTCAATTTAAAGAGGTATTCGTCCCGTGGTAACGTATCAGATAACGGATCGGAACCCCGTTGAAGGCAATAATTATTCATGATCTTCTCAGGCGTAAAGTACTGGTCCAACCTAGGAACCGTCGAGTGGGATTAGCATAAGTTGTAAGAACTTGTTTCCCAATCGACGTAAAATAAAAATATCTTTTAAACTTAACTAATGCCATGCAATCATTAGCTGATGGGTTTAGTTTTAAAATGCACTTACAATATTGTGTTTGGACTCGTTCAATAGAGTCAGAAATAGGTATACTCCCAGACTTCAGCCCTATACATTAATCACCATAGCATGAAATTATTCAAAGTATCCTTTAATACAAAAATATCCAAATTTTCCTTGATACATTTTTACAAAATTTATAGTTTAAGTTTGTACAACAAGTTTAGGCTGAGCCTTTGTACATGAAAGTTTAAGTGTATAGAGATGACCCATATATTTGTACTCTAAGGTAACATTCACTGAATTTCCTCTGTATTCCCACTATTCATATTTACGTAATGGTCGTCCACCATTACGAAAAGCAATTATTTCTGTTTTGCTTTGATTTATGGCCATTCCTGTCTCATGACAAAAATCAGATATGCTATTTAGCTGTCTTTGGAATTCAATCAGAGTTTCCGAAATAATTGCTACATCATCAGCAAATAATGTCCGATATATGATCCGTAATAAATATCCCATTTTTTTTTTTTACGCAACAAGAGAGACAACTCATAATGAATAAATTCAACAGTATCGTACTGGTTACATCTCCTTGTCTTGTTCCTACGTTACAGCGAATGGCTTCAGTACATGTATCATTTGATATTTGGACACGACTACTCAGATTGAAGTACATACATTTCAAAACATTAATTTCGATTGAAAAGTTTATAATGTAACAAACTTTCAAAAGCTTTCTTGAATTCAGTATAGAGTACGTATAACCTACCCCCTGTTTTTTTTTTACAATACTTTGGAGTATAAATATACCATCAGTTGTTCCATGACCTGCTCTGATTCCAGCCTAAGACTCGCCTGATTTATTAAAACTTTCACTCCATTTACATAATCTTGTGTACACTCCATTTAAAAATACTTTATAGAATACACTTATTAGAGAAGTTCCTCTTAAGTAGATGGGTCAGACCTAACACCAGATCGGCACAATCATACACTCTGCGCAACATTTTGGAAAATTCCCTGTCTATAATATTAAATAATCGGGTTAACACAGGAGCATTTTTGCCGTCAGATTTTAATACTTCGTTTTACTTCATCTAATTTAATCTGACAGTTTAGCCTATGATTTTATTCTTGATTTTGGATGTTTTTACAGTTTGTAATTTCAGGTAAATCAGCGCTGTATAATAAACTTTTAAAGTGGTTAAACCATGACACAGATTATTAATATTCGGATAGAATACATAAACAGGACTGTCGATTTGTAACAGGCTTTATTTATGTATTTATGTTACACATCTCTTCTTTGATGAGACATGTATAGACATATGGTGTTTTTGTTGTTAATAGATAGTTTAGGTTTAATAGTTTATACAGTTGAAACTCGTTATCTCGACATTTAGAAAATCATCATTTATATGTCGAGATATGAGTATGTCGACATATGAATTTACTTTTACCTGGAGTCATGTAAACAAGCATTCACGAAATGCACATGTTTTGACGCAATTTGTCTATAAAGGCCCTAGATGCCTAATAAAAATCTTGTCTTATATTTAATAGCCTAAAATGAGTTTCTTTTGTTGTATATTTCTTTGTACCATTCCGGATATAAAACACAAGTTGTTCCTGATGAGTTTTTCAATCTGTCTAAAAGATACACCGGCACTGACGCTTAAAGAATATAAACACCTCGGTACTTACCTATTTATTGACTTAAGCCTTTTTTAGTTTGACCGCTGAATTTCAGATTTTGGAAGGCCATATCATTTTTTTGTCGAGAACATATTCTTTTCGTCACTCCGGTGCCGTCGCATGCCACTCGGATGTCAATACATTTGATTAAAGCATATGAATGTCACCTGCAAGAACAGCCAATGAAGTAATAAACAAGTCTTCTAAATAGCCTAAACTGTTCACCGGAATACATTAATCGTTGCCTAAAATTACAAATAATCGCTTAATACAAGTGCGAAATATACAGAATGTTTAGAACAGGGCTATGGTATGGCTTTAACTTCGGGCATATGCTGAAGATCAATAGAAAGGAACACAGATTTAGTTGAATTTAGTTGAGGCTTTGACATATTTGAAAGTGCTCATCGTGTTGGTAGAACCATATTAAGGGAATTATATTCTTCTTAGTACAACACTTATTTATATAAGAGGCTTTTGCAGATAAACCCCAATACTAAGAAATTCTTATTAAAAGAACTGATACAAGGTGCGAGGAGTTAGTACCTGTGATATATGGACATGTATTCTAGTTTCCTACAGTTGAGATGCCTAAAATGGATCTAATAGATTCCAATATACAGCCCCATATAACGTTTAGAAATACTCATTATATTGAACCTATATGTGTCCAAAATATTGCCCTAATCATGAAAATAATTGCAAATATGATTTCAATATGCAACCCGTATGGGTATGGCCATGTTGGGCCCACATGGATCCCTGTTGCAAAATCCCACATCGGTCCAATACGGGATGTCAATATTGACCCAATATAAACCCATCTAGGGCACATGTTGTCCCCATATATTTTCTGGCTGGGATGTGATTTGGTGTTGTATCCAGCTACTTCCTTACAGAGTGATATCGCAGTGAGGCTTATTATATATGTCACCATACTTGGAATAGTTAATCGAATCAAAAGAGTTTTCACTGTTAATTCTTTTTAATGGACAAAGATACACGATAACATTCTAGAATTATTTGTTGGAAGGATATTGTATAAAATTGGAATAACTCAAAAATTGTAAACTATACAGATCATAAACATGGAACTCGAAGAGGAAAACGAGGACATAGAATATTGGGAAAAAATTATTCCCTACATCTCTGAACATCTGGACTGGAGGGAGTTTTTACTTCACTGCGACTTTTTATCGTATGGTAAATACAGTCTCCTATTTAAAGCTGTATTGCTAATATATCTAAAAAGTACTTTTTCAATCTTATTTTTGTTTAGCCGTCCTGGCTTTTTTCAATATAAAATACCCTCATAAAACCTATCCATTTTCTTTTGTGTGAATTATGAATATATAATGCATTATGCATCAATGGTTTTTATTCAGCACTTTCAAACAAAATTGCCCGATCAGCATTACTACTATACTGCAGAAAGAGATTAAATATCAGAATGTTTTAATTCACACTGACGATTTTTTCTTCTAACTTATATTACAGAGGAAAAAAAACAATTCAAGGACCTTGGTGATGAAAAAGTTTCTTCATCAGAGATTGTTCAGAAGATTCTTTACTGTTTTTTGCAGAAAAGCAATGTCCGAAATAAACGTCAGAAAATGGGAGATATTCTGGAACAAATGGGTATGCCAAGCTTAATTTTTAATTAAATAAAATATAAATCAATATAGATATGGTTAGAAATATTAATCTTTTTTTTTTCATTTATTTGACAATATATGCTGTTGTATATTTTTGAAATTCACTATTATATTGAATTTCTTTTCAGATAATGGTAAAATATGTAAATTACTACAAAGAAAGCGACTACCCAGAAAAAGTGAAAATAAAAAGAAAATTAATGGAAAAATGCATTTCATTTGTTTGCAACTGAGAGTAGAAGAAATACTTCTGTATCTTAAACATAAAGAAGTAATAAACGGAGCAGACATTGATGTCATTAGAGCTAAACTCGCCGCTGAAGGAAACTGGGTTGCAGCATTTGAATTGATGTTCCGTTTGTCTAGAAGAGAGACCCACTGGTTTGGAAAATTCATGGCAGCATTGATAGAAACAGGCCAAAGGCAATTAGCGAAGCAAATTGATAACGACATGTGCCAAAGTAAGAAAAATATAAAGATTTTAAATGACTTTTTATATATATGTATTAATTTCCGTGGTGATGTCGCTTACAATACAAATTATCAACTTTGATACACTTCCAGGTGGACTGATTTTGCGAATTTTCATGTTGCAAGATTTGAATAAAGAATTTAATCTTAAACTGTTTTTCACTGTCGCTATGCATAAAATATTTCTCGCACATGGGCATATTGTTTTGCAAATGTCGGCTGGATAGTCGGTTGGTCAGTCTGTCTGTCGGTAGACCACTTCGTTTCCGATCAATAACTGGAGAACGCTTGGTCCCACATTCTTCAAACTCAAAGGGTGATAGGTCATGACTAGTACATGACCCCTTCTGATTTAAGGGTCACTTGGTCAAAGGTCAAGGTCACAGTGACATCGATGGGAGTCGGGGGGGGGGCGTGGAGGCATATGTGTTGTTCCGACAATCCTGTTTATTAGTATTCGTGATTAGGCAGAACAGAGGTTCGCCAGAAAAAAAAATAAAAAAAAATATATACATATAATACCATCTACTGGGCGAATGACAGCTCTCTTGCAATGTAAGATTCATTCAAATGCAGCATTATAGATATTATATACGGAGTTTCATTTTATAGTCTAACATCCAGCAGACGATTGCAGAAGTAACATAAATTGTCAGAAGTTGTTAGAAATTTGTTAGAAAAGTCCGAAAAAAATCAATTACACTGACAATTGTTGAGTTTCAATTAGTTTTCAATTTTTCATCAGTCTCAATAATGCTGGCTAATATCGGGTGCTCGTGGTGGAAACATACAGCTATTTTTTCTGAATTTGGGTCAAACTCTTATGCTATTGTGAGAGTATACTGCTTTATTTTTCGGGTTCTACATTATATACAAAGTTGTCGTCAAAAGCAGTGTTTGCTTCCGGGTTAATATCACTATTATTTTATGAAATATATCCATATAACTTGTAAATCTGATCATAAAGATTTTAGACCGTTTAAGATGCTAACATTGTAAATTATCTTTTTATTTTTATTTTTTTCTATTTCTTCCATTTGAGTTTTTTTTTTAATTGCGTTAAACGAATTACGTATATCCTCAGCTTTTTATATCTATGATTAGATTTGTTTTTACTCTAAGAATAATGTTTTTCCAAGCTAGCACAAGTTTCGTACATTGTTTTTTTTTTATTCGTAACATTCGTCATTAAACTTCATTTAATTTGTATGTCGATTTCAAAGGGGTCGGACACAAAGGATGACACACACACAAACATATATATAATAAAAGGGATACTTCTCAGACTGATTAAGATCCATAGCCTCTTTGAAAAAAAAGCCATTGTCTCAGTCATTTACATATCGCAGGCGCATACATGTATGTAACCGAAAATCATTACCTTTTCACTCATGCAAACGCGAGTATCTTGCAACGAAACTTGCATTGCAGAATTATCCCGTATTTTCACGATAATCGACATGGGTTCGTAAACCCGGTCTCACAGTGTAAATAGTCGTTTTTGAATCTCGGGCTATACGTTTATCACATCGTCACTAATCATAATTGACCTGAACGAACTCAATTATGCCAAACAAATCGCAAACACATCGTTGAAATTCAAAACGTAGATATACCAGCAAGAGTCGGATTCAAAAATGTACATGTAATGTTTTTTTTTTCTTCTAATGTTGAACATGCATGCTTTTATGATGGTGTGAGAAGTGGCTCAGATGAAATATTAAGATATTATTTGTTAAGATTGACATAAAATAAAATAAAAAAAATGATTAATTTTCTAACACTTCGATTCCATTTTTAATATAGCTTAGCCTTAACAACTAAATTCAATATATGTGCACCGTAGGTCTGATATTAATATAATTCATGAGATAAAAACGAATGTAAAATCGGTACAGCTGACTTTTAAATGATATAATACAACTTAGTGCTAGGTACTGTGAATTTGAATATACTAGTGTGTGGCATTAAACGCATTATCATGCCATTTACACGTGGCGTTTGCATTACTTAGCCATATGTTTTACCCTATACATCATACATTGTATTTACATTTTCTAGAGATTGAACTGGACAAACCAGAGGCTTTCAGAGAAGATAATCCATCCTGTATTACATCAGGTATGTATAAACTCACAGATATTTAACATAATTATCCAAATACCGTCAATTCAAGATAGTACCACGTGCAATAGAAGGTAATTTTGACGACCCCCAATAATATTTATTTGCAATACAATAACATCAATGCCCGAGACAGGACGCGGTGTTTATTATGTTTTGCGGTGCTACATATGATATAGTATGAATTTACAATGTATTTAAAATGATCATATCAGAACATGATTTTAATGGCAAAATGATTTTAATGATTTTAGTGTACTATCACCAAAAAAAAAAAAAAAAAAATGACAAGTTTCAAGTTTATTGGCAAATCGGCATTACAATATGCCTATGGCCATTCACAAACACATAACTATTAAATATGGCCATGGCAGGTTAAACAAACATACAAAGCAATATAAAAATACAAACAAACACACACACACACACACATAAATAGTCTGCTACAATATTATATATTCTATGTCAGAAATATTATTTAACTACTTAAGTATAAGTAATGGATGTAAATCTTTATATAATTTTAAGAAGCAGCTAATTGATTGAGTTTATCATCTTTCAGTTTCAAAGCACAGGATATAAATTTAGAGACATTTTGGTGTTTTTACTCATCATAAGTGATCTAAACTTAGAAATGGTTGGAAAAGATGATGTTATGTTATATTTTTGTCTTAAGTGTGTATAAAGTGGACAACACATACAAAAATGATATTCTGATTCACATCTATTTTTGTTACATACTCTACACACTCTTTCATTTTTATCGACACCATCATATCTATCAGACTCTATTTCAAGACAATGAGCGCTCAGTCTAAATTTAGTTAACTGAATCTATGCCTGTCATTTGTAACTATATCAAGATATTTCTCATGAAAAAAATCGTGTTTCTATAGTTTATAATAATCCATTTTACTTTGATTGCATAAAGTATTTTACCATTATTGTATATATTGATCTTTGAGTATTTTAGTTAAAAGAGGAAAAACAGCTTTATCGACATTATTACACGTAAACAAATAACCGTATCCAAGATTATCCAATAGTTTTTTAAGTAAGCTACACCATAGTTTGTTTTTACTATGAATATTGGTATTGATGTAACTACTGTGCTGTTGCATAAAAACATGATACATTAATGATTCCGGTTGATTTAAATGTTTATCTAGTATTTTAAACATCTGTTTACTTAAGACAAAGAGGGAACCTACCCGATTCTCCGAATACCGCAACATTAGAGGTTTGTTGACGAACACCTAAGACATATTTACAAAATTTATAATGAAGTTTATCTATATCGTGGTAATTGTAAATGTCCCATACTTCTGACCCATATAATATTATTGGTGTTACAAGTGCATCAAATAATGAAAGTTTCGTTTTAATATCTAATTTTACTCACTAAAAATTGATAAGAGATGATTATATGCTCTCAGGGCTTGATCATTTAATGCTTTAACAATGTTTATCATATTTCCAGTGTGATCAAATTTGACTCCAAGGTAACAAAAAGCATCAACGACTTCTAAATTTATATTATTTATCGTCCAAGTAAAGTTGCAACGAGATATGTGTTTTTCATAAATACAAACTTTGGTTTTATTTACATTAATTTTATGACCCCATGTACATGAATATTCATAAATAGCATTTAACTGATTTTATAAACTCGTTGAATCAGTAGTAAATAAAGCAATGTCATCAGCAAAAAGTAATACAAAAATAGATAAAACCTGTAAATCTCTTTCGGTAAAATTACCTTCATTAATACAATCTCTTATATCATTTATAAATAAGATAAAAAGTAAAGGAGAAAGCGGTTCGCCTTGTTTTACCCCAATGGAAACACTAGTGTGTGGTATTAAAAGCATTATCATGCCTTTTACACGTGGCGTTTGCATTACTTAGCCATATGTTTTACCCTATACATCATACATTGTATTTACATTTTCTAGCGGAGCGTGGGGCTTTGAGAGAAGATAATCCACCCTGGAATCCATCAGGTATGTATAAACTCACAGACATATTTAACATAACTATCCAAATACCATTAATGCAAGATAGTACCACGTGCAATAGAAAGTAATTTTAACGACCTCCGATAATATCTATTTGCAATACAATAATATCAAAGCCCGAGACAGGACGCGGTGTTTATTATGCTTTGCGGTGCTACATATCATATAGCATGAATTTACAATGTATTTAAAATGATCATATCAGAACATGATTTTAATGGCAAAATGATTTTAATGATTTTAGTGTACTATCACCAAAAAAAAAAAAAATACAAAAAAATACAAAATGACAAATGCAATGTCTGTTTATGTAAGAATATGGATTTAGTGAATAGACGGATATGGCAAAGCCATCATGCTTATGGCATTTCTTATTTTACTACTGAACCCGTGATGGTAAAACGTTCGAGAAAATTATACAATTAAAGAAGCATGTTCAAAACTGGACACTACGAATTTGATTTAAAACTATATGTACATATTACTATCAGTTCCATAAAATGACGCATGTTACCCAAGCAATCTCTGTTTGTTTAGTTTCACTAATACAAATATGAAATTTAAAGAACATTTACCGTAATATAAAGCAAGAGACCCAAGGGCCATAAACGCTCACCAGTGTAAATCAGCATATTCAAGATGATTTTTTCTATAAGGGAATCAAATGACAAACCAGAGATCAACTTCATTTTAGCAATCATGGCAGACATTCATGAAATCAATCCTGACCATTAATTTCATGGAAGTAAAATTCTGAAATTTATTAATTGAAGATAATATAATATATTGTATTATCAGTTGCAGTTACACGATGTGAATGGTGTTCGAAAAATAAACTAGCAGAATTTATCATGATAGTTTGAAAGACACAGGGCTTTTTGTATGGGAAGAAAATGAAAGCAGTTCGTTAAAATGGTTGATTTAACTTTTGCATAGCATGATTAAACTTTTAAATAACAATCTGTAACAAAATATTTCGAAAATTCTTTAATATCGTTTCAGATTCCTTTTATTTACAAGTTGTCAAAAGAGAAAGTAAATCCGCGAAAACTGATGACATTTAGAAATGCAAAGCTTTTTTGGTTATTAATTTTATTTACATGGTCAAAGAAAATTGTGAATCTATTTTGCAAAATACTAAAAATACTTTTACGGATGGGAATGGGGCCAAATTTCGGCCCCAAATTGGCCTTTGCACAGAAGAAGAATTTTGATGTTTTCTATAAAGAGTATATAAGGGAATTAGCCAACCCTCTAGGGACCTCATTTTTTTAGGAATTAACTTTATTTTAGCCATATTGGTATACAATCATGAGGTAACCATTTGGGCCAAAGGAAATTAAATTCTCACAGCTGGCTTCATAAAAAAGTATTTTGATGTTTTCTATATAAAGTATATAAGGAAATTAGCCAACCCCCTAGGGGACTCATTTTTCAAGGGATCAACTTTATTTAGCAATTATGGTAGACATTCATGAGGTGAATATTTGTGCCAAAGGAAAATAAATTCTGACCATTTGTTTCAGAGGAGATGATTTTCAAAGGTTTTCAATTATTTTTTCTATTTGTTGCCATGGCAACCAGAGTTCTTCATGGATCAACTTTATTTGAGCAATTTTTGTAGAGACCCACCCAAGGATCATACATGCCAAGTTTTATCAAATTCTGTCCAGCGGTTTCAGAGGAGATGATAGTACGAAAATCTGCAAACAATTTTCAAACGACATAATATTTTATAACCGTAGTTGTCCAAGTATTTGTGCTCTAAGCATTGGGCATCATTCGTCATTCTTCCAAACTTATATTGACAATTACAAATTACCCATCAGATATAAAGTAAGTCGAATTTGAATTTACCCACCATCAAAGTTCAATCTTGATTAAAATTAGCAAAATGATAGGTAGCCACGTTTTATTGTGCGTTTTTTTGACAATTATTTTTTACTAAGTAGAACAGATAAAACCCATACGAAATATGGCCAAACAGTAGTTTATGCAGATTTTCGATTTCTGGTTTTTCTAGACGACGAGAGTCAAATGTTGAGAATTAAGAGCGGAAGTAATATTAATTGATACTTCATTTGATTTTTTTTTCTAATTTGTCAATCATTTACGAGATTTATTGATGTATAAAGATTTCATGTTTCTCTGAAATTGAATAAAATTTTGAGTGTAATATATTTTTTTTCATAAGTTAATTTTTAAACATGTTTATAATATATCACTTTTATAATTGTTCAAATATACTAATTATTCCTGGCTTTGACAATTTCATTTATTTATGACAGATGAAATATGAAAAAGATCAGGAAACGGTATGTATGCCATATCCAAATGCAATATGCTTTTCAATATAATTTATTATATCATATAATAATATTGTATTTTAACAATACATCTAACCTTAAAAGAACGTATTCATATTCATCCGTTTCATAGCAATATTGAGTACACTTTTTCTAAATTATTCTCGTTTTCAACAATTGTGTCCACAATTGTGTCCACTATTCAGACGGAGGATGTGCCGTCAACTGGTGATTGCTATATCATTATGCGATGTAAGTATGATGGGATACAAATTGAAAATCAGAAACGCCCTTAAATGTATATTAAGACCCCAAACCTCAATGAAAAACGTAGGGAAACGGAAAAACAAAATACTGCATAATTAACCATAAACAACAATTTAATCAAAGATCGAATGCACAAATTAAGCAGCAAGCTACTTTAAAATTCTAGTAAGCATAACTGGCTTATGTTGATGCAAGCAAAAGATGACGTTTAAAGCGTTTAGGTCCGTAATGTATGAGATACCTTCGCATTATCTTAAGACATTGCTAAGATGAAGGCGGTGGTTACTTTTTTTTTGTTACCGGTTTGCACTCTGACCGTCTCTGGGCTTCAGATATATTATTTCACGCCGATCTATTTATTTAATGATCGGCCCGCGAAGCTAAATTTTATTTGTTTCCTGTCAAAAGTAAACAATGTACCTAGATTAAGTGTGTGTTTTTTTGTTTTGTTTTTCATAAACGAAGCATTTCTGAAATGACGCATCTTTTATTTGTGTTATTGACTCTATTCACTTGCTTATAAACGCTAATTGATCGTCTGCATTCTTAACAGTTACAAAACAGTTAAGGGCTTAATGTTGTCATATATTGAACACTTATATATAATCATGTAAATTTTATATATATTTCAAATTCAAATTTTCAATAAAAATTTTTTAAAACCAAAATGTGGTTTTAATGGGTGGTAGCGGGATAATGATGTAATTTTTTTATTTGTTCTCTCATTCCTGAGCATAATAAACAGGTGTTCATTTTAACGATTGTATGGATAAGTAAATGATTTATTTATGTTTGGAAAATAAACTTAAAATAATAGACTTTATGAACTAATATAATACAGAAGTCAAATTGGAGTAAATAAGGAGCATATTTTTCTATGCAATAAAAGTCACTTGAACCTTGTAAATTAAAAGAAAAGTCAGTTATATCAATTCACTAGTTGTGTTCGTACAACCCAACTTTATCCAAACAACTCTAAAATCCGCAAATTAGTTAAATTCATTCTGCAAACCAACAAATTAAGAGATCGACTGTTGAACATTTATTTATATTTGTATTTCATATTTTTTTATATGCGGCTACTGCTACTGCAATTTATGGTATAACATTTCCCCCGGGTGATGTTTCCACTCACAACGCTTGGGTCATTATACCCTTTTCCTTCGAGAAAGAACATTATTTGGCTTATCTGTTAGTTAAATTTGCAAAGAAATAAAAAAATCTAATAAATGTTGTTTTTTTTGTTGTTGTTTTTATTATGTTTTTTTTGTTGTTGTTGTTGTTTTGTGGTTATTGTTTTTTTTGTGATTGTTGTTTTTTTTTTTTTTTAATCCATTTAAGTTTTAGAATGTGTTTACCGAGGACTTAATAAAGAGGTTTTTTCAAATACAGACAGAAAGACATAAATTTGCAATAGACGACACAAACCTTGATCCCGATGGTACATTGCTTTATTTCACGCAAACATCAAACATAACAACAACAACATCAACAAATGACTGAAATACAATTATACGGCGAAGCCTGAAACCGGTCTGCAATTCAAAAATGATTATTTGCAGCCGATTTTTACGTGCGATCTTTGATGGACACAATGCGAAATTATTATATAAAGAGAAAAAAAGATTGATACTTTTGATAAAAGATACACAGATGATATCTCTTGTATTTTATGTTATATTATGTACACTTATAAAACATTAATTAAGAAATGTTTTTTCAAATAAGTACACGTACCCATTATGAATATTTATTTGAGAAATGTCGAAATCTGCTCCAGTCATTCTCATTTTTTTTTTAATTTGAGGATATTTACTTTTAGTAAATTATTAATCACATTAGTTAATTTTTGAATATATCCTGGCCAATTATCACGGTGTTTTAATGTAGTTCTTGAATAATAATGGCATTTGTAAGTACATGTTGGTAGCAGATTTGATTGCAGAAGTGTAGTTGGGTACAAAGGATCGCCGCTTAGAGCATGCTTGCTAGAAACTTAGTCAGTGTACGTACAGTTATGCGACGGTAGATCATGGAAAGGAATAGATGGGTGTGATTTGGTACAGTGAACTTGGACTCTAACCACGTCAGTGGTAAGACAGCGGCCACTTTTGAGTGTGTTTATATTACATAATCACATGTAAATTAAAAAACAAAAAAAACAAAAAAACAAAAAAACATCTACAACTGCATTTTATGCTGCCGTTCGATAGTTAGCTGTAAGAGACCAATCACGGATGTCTGACAACATTTCATAATATTTCTTAAACAAATAGACAGCATTTCTGTTATAGCATCCCCGCTGATCATAATTCTGAAATTCACTTTTTGGTAAACACTGTAGTTGTGTTATTACATAAACCAATGTTGTTGTAACCTTAATACATAGCTGCTAATTTACATCTCTCCCACATACACACACACAATTCTATAAATATATAGACTATTGTTCTACAGATATAAATTTTAATTTTAGAGTTTTACCCATTTCTCATTTCATAAAAGTTATTTAAGTTAAATTAATTTTCTTAAAGATGTTGATTGATTGACTACTTAAAATAATTTCTAATTTATTTTTTTTTTTTTTTTTATCAGTAATCGTTTATGCATATTTCCATAATCTATACCCAAATATTGTTATTACCTTCGAACATTTTGAATAGTTT
Source organism: Solen grandis (assembly GCA_021229015.1). NCBI lineage: Eukaryota > Metazoa > Mollusca > Bivalvia > Adapedonta > Solenidae > Solen > Solen grandis. The sequence goes on along the minus strand of CM037792.1, from coordinate 22,062,955 downwards.
CTGTTTTTGCATTAATTCGCTGGTTTTCATTGATTATCTATGCATGTAATGATTTATCAGTCTACATATAAATAAATTCCTATTAATTGATTAAATACATAATATATTACTCTATTTATTTTTTCCTATAATCAGTCCAGATATGTATGCTTTGTATATATTTGTTTTTGTGTTCTTTCCTATATATAAAAGCAATTTAAAGCCATTTATTGGTAAGTTCTTTCATCCGGCCATGAAGCTGTTTCCGGAATTCAAAAATCCAGCTTTATTAAGAACAATTTCTGATATTAAGTTACAACACAATTTAAAAATATGTATGATACAATATAAGACAGGACTGCCTATACACCATGCACGAGATCATTGTGTAAAGCTGCCACATGAGTTGATTTTATTTAGAGGGGAAAAAATGAAGTTGTTCAAAACTTACTTATCTTTGGAATGTTATAAGCATTGAATCTGGCGGCAAAAACATTCGCGGAAAAGTCGCAGAAAGCGTCGTGAATTGAAGAAATACTTAAATAAGTTAGTTGATATCTCACCATATCTCAATTCAGATTTATTGATAAATTAATTAAACCTATTTATTAAATAGGCCTGAAGCATTTAGTTTTCAAATCAATACTCAAGTAAAAGATTGCAAACATTTCTATTTAAACATTTACCGACATGATTCTATTTATTTTTGAAATTGTCCTCTACATTTCTATTTTTAATGTGCAAAAATGATAAAATAATGGTTTAAGCTTGTCATTTTAGTAATCATAAATATAACATTACATATGATATTATATTAGAAGATATGGGAAGATTATCATCAAAACAATCCGGGCAACGCATGTTAAAAATATTTAGGAATTAAGTTTTGATGAAGTATAGATATCGCAAGATGTAGGTAGAAAGTCTTATATCATGCTTGAAAGGGAGTACGCGATGCATTATACATATTGTAAACAACAGAATAAATTATCAGCAAGAGTTTTATAAGAATTTACAAGTTTTGGTTTTGCATTTCAGTATTACTAAAATAAAATAATATCACAAAAAGATAATACCATTTAGAAAATTAAGATTATCATCTCATAAACTTAGCATAGAAACAGTGAGATGGTTTAAAAACAGGTATCAGGAAGACTTAGTCCATTATGTAATATTTAAGAAAATGAATATCACTTCAGTTTGAATGTGCACTTTCCTCTAGAAAGGACAAATGCATATTCCTAGATTCTATCGAATACGATCAAATATGTTTGCCTTTTTATTTTTGACATATTATAGCACCCCTACAATACGGTGGCTCTTACACATTTTGGTGATCTGTTTAAATGAGACCCCTCTTCCGATGTAGAGTCCTCGATCAAAACAAAATTGAAAATTTTAAGCACATTTTATACAAATATCCGTTTTTAAAGAACATGTTTTTTTTCAAAAATCAAAGACTGTCATGCCTCGTAGAACAATTTTCTCATCATTTTGGATGCAATTCCGATTAGAAATACCCCCAAAAGGATGCTGCCAGAACTTTTACCAAATATGAACTCGTGTGTTTTCCTTCACGAGGAGACACATCTTGGGTGATTTCTCCACTGTGAAGTAGATGTTAGCCCACCTAATCGTGCAAGTAACATTGTTCCAACCTCTTCTTTGACTCAATACAAAAAATAATTCACAGAGCTTGGTTAAAACAAATTACCCACATATTTCAGATGTGACCGAGATATTGACAAGATGCTGGAACCATCAGCCATGTGAAAGATCCCTTGCAAATTTACGGAGCCAATACAATCATTAAATAAGTGTTAATATTGTGGAATTACACCGATTAATATTCATGTATAGACTATATTGCATAAAATGATAAAGACTTACTTTCATGAAATGTTTTGAATAGTTGTTCAATCAGATTACTTCATGTTTCACGTCTCACATTTGTGAGGGCTCTTTCACATTGCCGCCATTCAAAGAAGTTGTTAAAGAAATTATAGAAACATGCATATATAATGTTTAGTATGGAGAAGTATGATGAGTCACATACGTAGTAGAGGTAAGTGTGGCATCTGCTGTTGTATTTGTAAAGCAGAGTAGTAAAGAAGCATATTGTCAAACTCTTAAAAGGTCCAAAATAAATGTTCCTGAGAAAATCGATTTTGAATATTAAACCTATCATATCATTTTTTTTCTTGTTACTTTCATGAACTGATTTTTTACATTTTAATGCCGACAGACAAAAGTGGCATACTAACGACACTACTATTTTTTAAATATTTCAAATAAAATAAATGATACGTAGAAATAATTCGAGTATGAGCAAAAGGTAATTAAATATACAATTAATACTATTAAAGCGCGTTATTTGAGACAGATTGTAACATAAAAGAGCAAAAATCAGTGAAATTTTGATATAAAAATACATAGCAAAACTATCATTTTTAATTCGCCGTGTATCTGAAAAATTACTTTTGCAAGACAATGCCGATAATATGACTGAATTAATTTCAGCAACGAAATCGTTTCAGCAGTGATTACACTTAGAAATGGTTTAGCAAAGTATACTCACATTGATTTGTTATGTCGTTGCAAAAAAATTGAAAACAAATAGTCACCACACTGTTTTCGATGCTGCCTTTCAGAAGCTTGCCGGAAATTTGGACTAAACGCTATTTAATTCTTGGAGTTTCAAAAATCTAAAACAGTCAACAAAACTTGTTGTTCGAATGGTCCAGTTAATTTTACTGTTACGTGTCCTACGTTTTGTGTATACCCCATTATATAGGTAAAACGTTCATACAAGATGAAGACGTAAAACAAAGAACAAGTACATATGCGCGAACTTCATTTATATCAACGTCACAATCATGAAAACAGAGCTAAAATGATAGCGCAAAGTAAGATCATTTAAAGACGATTTCGGGATTTAGTTATGCGTAACCAAAATGCGCACAAGGGAGATAATCGACTCTCCTAATAGGAGGTTGTTGCACAGAAAATCAAACCACAAATCAGTAAACCCAAACAGCAAAATGTCACAAATTTTTCGTCTTCACGGCAAGTTTGCAAAGAAATCGACTACTGAACAAACGAATAGAGTTAATGTTGGATGTCAGTCGACAAGTTTGAACTCCAGTGGCATGCGTGTTCAGTCCGTAGATGAAATGGAAACTGGAACACTTATTACCCCACCCACCGAGTCGACAAAACCGTAAGTTTTTCTGCAGTGACTATGTAGAAAAAAACAACAGTTTTCCGCTATATGTTATAATAATTAATTGGTATAAAATCTTTGGAGTCAATCAGTATAAGAAGTTGATGAATTGTTCTGGTGTTATGGTTACATGATCACACCTAAGAGTTTCCTCACACTAATAAAATATAGTATGCCTGTGGCACTGTTACAACCTACTGTCGGTTTTGATTACCGTAGGTTTGTTTATTGATAATTTATTGCTTCTTTGTTATAAACGAGTTGACACATTCATTTTTATCTGATTATCAGTTAAATTCATTGACATATCCAGAGATATTACATATTTTTATCCACATTTACATTTTTTTAAAAAATGAAGTACTCCTGTGGAAAATGAATGATTCATTTTCTGCCTTATATTATATATATATATATATATATATATATATATTTTTACATTTATACAGAACTCCTGAGACTGAATCAAGTGAAAATGAAAGTTGGAAGCAAGGCCGGCGTATTGTTGAGGTGCACCATATGGCAAAGCAGATGTTTTGTGATGACTGTCGCCTACCTCTTCATCTAATAAACATCGTGCATGAGAGAAGACATGGATTTGGGTCCGTCTACGTTATCCAGTGTGAATGTGGGGTGCTAAGTAAAGTTACCACTGGCAAGATGCACCGAGTTAGCAAGACCGGCCCACCTGTGTTTGATGTTAACACTAAAGCTGCTCTTGGTAATTATTTTGTTCTGCATTTATGATTAAAAAAATAATACCTGTTTGGATATGAAATACATTTGCTAGAATGAAATTTATATCTGTATAAAATTACAATTAAATAGATATAAGTATTAAACTTTTACCTTTTATAAATAAATATATTTTGACCTACATATGTTGATAATTTATCACACATCCCTTTTACAAAAAGAGTAGTGGCAGAGAGGTTAATGTGTCTTCCGTACTATCCAGGGATTGTGGATTCGAACCCCACAAGGGTCATCACCATGTTTCCTTATATATGGCATTAGTAGTCTTAAGAAATGTAATTTATCATCTCAAAAAGTATTGCTGCAAATTGATCCAGATTGGCAATGTGAAAACACATATAGAATTTTATAACTTCATGTTGTTGTTTTTTAAATCAGGCAGACAAGAAATTGTGTAAGTATATGAATGGATTATCACACCTGTAGTAGTACTAGTATTTTCCTGGTGTTGGGCTAGCTCTATCATTATAATATTAATAATGATAGGTTGTACATGCATGTTCTATGCTTTCTTTCCTTCTCTAACATACAGCACTATTCACACTTATCATTGTAAACCTGTATTTTTTTTGTGTGTATATGTAGCATGCTTTTCTGGTAACAAAGATTAAACAGTTCTGCTGATTTTTTTTATTAACAGCACAGCTAACCATTAAAATCAAGTTACATAATGACAAGGTGAAAGGTGTTGCATATTTGGTCTTCCACTCTTTATACCCTAATATTTTGCTTGTGACTCTAAACTTTTATACTGGCTTTAGCTTGTTTTCTTACTTGGCAGGCTAGATACTACTTTTCCTATATATAAAAAGTGAAAATAAAATAAGAATCATCCTACCTGCCTGTCCTAATTGTGGACTGGAGACAAGACAGACAAATTTTTTTTCTAGGCCTAAATGAAAATTAGTTTACTTTGTGATATCTGGTAAAATTTTGTTGATAAAAGAACATGCTGATACATCATACATAGTTTATATCTTTTTTAGTGATACTTGTCTAACAAATACATAGAATATTTTTTATCAAATCTATATATTTTCCCATGAGTACTGCAAGTGTCAACCTTCAAACTTGATGCAGAATTTGTAAACATTTTTATATAAATTTGAATTATACTAAATCAATTGCGAAACATGTTATTTGGTTAAATTGTAGGAATGGTTCATTCAGGTTCAGGCCACACACAGATTACTACCTTCATGGCGTCACTTGAGATAGAAGGCCTACACCAAACAACTATGAAACTGAGAGAGAGAGAGAAGTTGAACCTCATATTCAGTCTGTGGCGAAGCAGTCATGCAAAGATGCTTTAGCTGAAGAAATAAGGAAACAGCAGGAAATAGGTTGTGTTACTATATTAGCTTGTAATTACATCACTAACTTATCAAAATTTTGTCTTATTACTGAAAAACATCATGAACACTAGATGCTACTTTTTTTGCCCATAAATTTTTAAGACTTGTTCAGTATTATTTAAAACCTGTCTCAATCTTGATCAAGCTTAATACTTTACTATTGGTAAAATTATTTGAAAACTGTAAACACTTCAGAGGCCACCATTTTCACCCAATATTTGATTTTTTTTTTCTTGTATGGTTTCCTTGTTTGTAATTAGTAGAAATTGTTTCAAGCCTTCTCATATTAGAGATCCAGAGCGACCTTTGCCTTCTTATTATACAGAAAAGTATCAAAATTCTCCAATTTTCCTAATAATTGATTGCATAAATTTCAGGAATGATAATGAACTCGCCAAACACCTGGACAGTTCAAGTACGATATGGGCTGGCAGAAGCGGGGGTCGGGCAGAACATACGATAGTAAGTCAGGTGTAGGTACCATGATTGGAAATCAGACTGGTAAAATTTGTGCCTATGGAGTACGAAACAAGGACTGTCGTATGTGCACTTTTCATTACAATAGAGGTTCTGAACCACCCGTTCATGATTGCAAGAAAAATTGGTGTGGGTCTTCTAAGTCCATGGAAGCTAGTGTAGCTGTTGAAGCAATCAATGAAGTTGAGAAGGAAAATGTCATAGTTTCTGTGTTAATCATGGATGATGATACAACCACAATGGCAAGGGTTAATGCAGACCGTAATGTGACCAAGTGGAGTGACATAAATCATACAAAAAAACATTTAGGCAATTCTTTGTATGCTCTTCAAAGACAGCACAAACAGCTATCAAACAAAGTTATACAATTCTTTCAAAAATGCTTTAGTTATGCTAAATAAGAATGATCCAGATGGACTCAGGAAAGCATTGCTTCAAATTGTTCCACATGAATTTGGTGACCATTCTGACTGTGATGCTTCATGGTGTGGATACATACTTAATCCAGAAACATACAAGCATAAATCCTTGCCACATGGTAAAGATTTATCTGGTGATGCCCTAAAAGCTGACCTTAAAAAACAGAAAAAAGGTTAAGACTCTAATATGAGAACACAAAAAAATTTCCAAAGCACCAAAAAGAATACATTACTCTTCTTAATAGCCTACAAAATCGAGTAAAGTGTGCAGTGGCAGAAAAAAATATTGGATCTGGGTATGTAAACAAAGTAAATGAAAAGTTGGGTATTTCTCCTGGACGCATTTATAAAAACTTGCTGATAAAAAAGACAAAACCAGGAAAAGGAGACTCTCATATGAGAACACAAAATGTTTCAAAAAACGTAGACTTGAAAGAAAATTGAACCAGAAGTCTTCCACAGCACAGTGCGAATTACGTGAAGGTATAACTTATCAGTCCAGTGTAGATCTATGTACAACATCAGCTGATTTAGTTACTAAGATCCCACCCCCAAGAGTATTATCAGCAATAGAAACTATTGATTGTACAAGTAGTAGTAATTTAGTGTATTGTGACATTGAGACTACTTCTTTGTGTAAAAACAGTGATATCATACAGATAGCTGCAATTTCACAGAATGATGTCTTTTCTCAGTAAATCATGCCATCTCAGGCCATTGCACCTAGTGCCTCCAATGTTGCAGGACTAGTTGTTCATGGAAATGAATTATTTCTTAATAATCAACCTGTAAATACAGACTCTTTGATAAATGTTTTAACTCCCTTTCTAGCTTGGCTTGATGAAAGAAAACCTTCTGTTTTAATAGGACATAACTATAAAAAAAAATATTTTCCTCGTATATTGAGAGCATTTGAAAAGTGTAATCTTTTATCTCCCTTTACACATTGTGTTATAGGAATTGTGGATACTCTTCCTTATTGAAAGAAATGTACTCTGGTTTTGAAAGTTACAGGCAAGAAAATCTTATTTCTAAAATACTTAATGAAAATTATTGGCACATAATGCTGTTGAAGTTAAAAAAAACCTGGTGTAAATATTCTTTCCAGGCATAGTGTTACCATGTCTTGTATGCTACAGTTGTTTCACTTTCATAATGAAGCAGATTTGAATTTAGCAACTTTGGCAGTCTTGTATGAGTCAAAATGTTTAACAAAAAACATGTGTGTATAATTCCCAGTTTAAGTTGAATTTGAAAATTGCCCTAAATCGTGGTGGTCTTTCAAAATTGTTGTCTGAAAAAGTCAGTGGAAAAGCTAGGGTAACTTCAAACAAGCGTATCATTCAGAATATTGCAGATTTTCTTAACAAACAGTAGCAATTATAGGAAATTTATATATGGTATGAAATGTTGTTTTGAACTCTCGAAGAGGCAGATGTTATAGAACACTTGCAGTTGTTTAGTCTTGTTAGTAATACTATTGACTGATATGTATGTGTATATTTTTAATAGGGGCCTCCGTGGCAGAGAGGGTAAAGTCGCTGACTAACACTCACTCAGTCCCTCACCGCTGTGGGTACGAATCCAACCTTCGGATTCGGATTTTCACGTGAGGAAGCCTTCCAGCTGGCTTGTGGTAGGTCGGTGGTTCTACCTGAATGCCTCCGTGTACATTTAGTACATATCGGTATGTACTGTATTTGATGGTGAATCAATTCCAGAAATGACATTTACACCTATCTATGAAATTGAGCTATATCTCAAAAACGAGTTCGGTGACCCCTTTTTTTCTTTGCATTTTTGAATTTCTCAAACTTATTTCTACAAAATATTAATGAAAAAAGTCTATGGGAGGGAAGAAATTCTAGAAATCGTCTTTAAGGGTACATTTATCTTTTTAAAAAGGACATCTAGGACACTTTAAGAGTTATGCCACGAAATGTGCAAGATCAGGGATGTATTTCTATTTTCTATTTTCGAAACGCCCAAAACCTAATTCAAGTCAACTGAGCTCCGGCCGTTGTTCGCCCGACAAGGATATTTAAACGTTTTATCAAATATCAATTAAAATGATAAAAAATTGCTATCAAATATGCAGAAAACTGTTCTACAGTCAGCAACATACGTTTGGAATTTGGGAACTGTTCAGTATATCGTGATTTAGTTGTTTGCTTGGTCTACTATTTACAAAACCGACATCTATTGTTATATACTAACATATAGATCATGATGAAAGCTAAAAACAGTCGACTTTCCCTTGTATGTGAGTCTTTACACAAAACATCATTTAAAATGTAGTCGACGCTGTTTGTAGATATTTTATTGCATTATTGCAATTTATCTCATGGAAATGAACTCAATTATACATGTCACCTGAACATATATCTTGCATGGGAAAAAAGTCCCCTCCCAAAAAAAAAACAAAAAAACAACAACAAACAAACAATTTCTGAGCTCTAACTTTAAATGTTCAATTACTTTCAATATGTTAATGTTTTAATTGCTGAAGCAATTGTCAACAATGACAAAAATATGGCAGTGCGATGTGTTGATAGGAATACTGACGGACTGTGCCTATAAACAATTCCTAATGGGAGAAACGAATCCAACATTCGTAAATTCTCTGTCCTCTTATCGATGTACTAGTCTTCCTTTATTAATAAGTTGTGCGCATGCCCACTTATTTAAACAGCATTATTGCAGTATTAAGGTAGTGGAACCTCGATACATGCATTTTTACATTTTGTTTTCATTCATATACTGTATCCAACATACATAAAATGCATAATTTGATATAGGTTAACAATAAAAATATAAAGTAAAAACAGTATGTATAATCCGAACACCTAATTTTAAGCTCACCATTTTTTTTAAATTTCACCGAAGAAAAAAAAAACAACATTGTGTACTGTACATAATCAAATTCCGATAGCTTGGCTTCATTGATCATTATTCAGCGATTCATGGGAAAATTGCAAGTTTGACCTGTGCATTCAAGATCGCTTTAATGCACCCGAAATTAATTTTAATCCTTATATTTACATATTTTGTGTACAATTTATTGAAATTCGTTTCATACACAACGTCATTTTGATGTTGCAAGGGAAACAACAATTTAAAAATGATATTTTTGTAAGTAAAGCAGGTTGGATTGATGATGAATGTAGAGAAGCAAAGCGTATATACCACCAATATTTACAACATTCAATAGATGCAAGAATGTTGAAAATAGAATCAATATGCAAGTGAAAAAAATATTTATAAAAGAATTGATAAGAAAGAAGAAAAGGAGTTACGAGTTGAAAAAGATTGCAGATATTGTTCAAAAGAATGAGATATTGTAAACCTAAGGATTTCTGGGGACTTTTTCAGCAAATAGAAAAACGCAGTTGGTGATTTATCACTTAAATGATTTTTTTTTAATGTTTCTCAAAATTAAATGATGATCTGCCTAATCCGTATGATGATGAAGGAGAGCCCCTTTTTTATGAATAACGATTTTAATGACACGTCTGTTTCTTTTGAAGAGCTTGATTACACTTGGCGATATTGATAAAGTTGTTAAAAACTTGCAGCGGTGTAAAGCATATGCAGGTGATCAACTTTTGAATGAATATTTCTTGGAACCATTTGACAATATATCTGCACATCTTGTTGATATTTTTATTTGTTTTATGTTACGTAAAAATCCACGTATTTTGGATAACCTCTCGTATAATCCCAAATCCAGCGAAACTAATACCATGTAAGTGAGCTGAAACAATACCAATATTCAGAAATGTGTTATGTAATATCTGGGATCGGACACGGACCTTCAACATCCGGAAGGGACCGGTTTATTGAAATCGGTTAAGAGACCAGTATCACTATAAATACAAATAGAACGTTTTAAAAAAGATGACATTTCTAATCGAGGATTCTCATATTCTCGTTAGTAAAACTGAAACATTTTCGATGCCTGAATTCCGATTTTATAAAAGTATAATCGAGTTCATGTTTGAATGGTTAACTTTTTTATGCAAGTCTTACTGCAGAAAGGGTCATCATTTTTAATGCATCATGAATAGTTATTTGATAACAAAATATATACAGTAAAACAATGTCGCATTGTGATACTGAAATCAATTTGTGTATTGTATACGTCTCATTTTTGACAAAAGGTTAATTTTGGCCATGTTTGCGATTTAATACTAATACACTATAGATGTTCCATCATCAGGCAATATAAGAAATACTGCATTTTTCGAAATTAAATTTGGCAGACCAATGAAGAAGCGACACAAATAAACATTACCAAAACACCCGTTATTATAAACCACCAAATAAAAAAGTTGCTACAGGACTACATGGTTATGATAAATCGGTGATTAGGTTTGGTTTCAGTTTTCTCACGACAGTATTGAAAAACAAATATATTAAAAAATTACTTGTTTTATAATATACGCCACGGTAAATTAATGGAAATAAAAAATAAACTTTAAGTTAAACCCGGAATAAGGAAATGTAGCATTTTTTTTTCACGTCCGTCACCTCCACTCATTTATGTTTGTGTAGGTGTGTTGTGCACTATGTACGGTTCAAATGTTTTGCAATGTTATAACTCCCAAATTAACTTTAAGGCCTGATTTTGATAAAAAAATGTTTGTATATAATATCAAAATTATTCTATTTTTAGACCTGGAAAAAAAAAGACCGGCGCAAAAGTTCAGTGGTAGTATGACCGTTTTGCGTTCGGGAAGTCTGGGGTTCGAATTCCAGCCTCCGGTGACCGCGTCAAATCAAAGACGTATAAAATTGGTACCATATGCACCCTTGCCTGGCACTCGGCAAAATGGGGTTGATATGGGAACTCGGAGTATTCAGTACTGTTTCCAACCAGGAACTTGTCTCCTGCCTATCGGTGATTTACACCGGTCACATAAGAGAATCAAGGGATCTATTTGCAAAATGAGCTAGGGTATTGCACCCGTACTCTCTTGTATCCAACTACTGTTTCTTCCGATGCTGTATCTTAAGCAAAAACAATACCCACACATGGGAAATCCTTGTCCGTAAGGTCTAAATATGGCAACATTAATCAGGAAATGATTGCTAGCCATTACAATAAAAGAAATAAAAAAAATGGAAGTTAAAAAATGTAATATGTTTATTATTGCAAAATATTGTTCGAATTAAATAAGATGAGTCACTTTAATAATGGTATATAAGAAATGAATGAGTTTGAATAACAGGTCATTCTACGTTAAATGTTCACTTCAACAGAAACTGGATAAAATGTTGAAGAAATATTTGCTTAAAAAATCAGAAAAAAAATCGCAAATATCATGAACTTTAAATATGGTGTTCATAAAAATGACAAGAGGTGATTGTTTTATATTTGATGTGTCAGTTTAACAGAAATTAATAGTGTAGATTAAAAAGAATAGATATCAATCCTAAAATTATGTCATGTGTAACAATTTAATCTAACGTTCTTAAAATCTGGCTAGAACCTCAAACTGAACAATAAAAGTCGATACAACCTGAAAACCTTTGAGAAGACATCCCACGTGAGTCTCGTGTAAACCAACTTGCTTTTTTTCTCATTTAAATTGTTGTCAAGGCAATAAATATCATAGTTCAACTATCACTGTGTAATTGATGTGAGTATCATCAAATATTAAGTGGGCACTCGGGATATATTTGTGAGCATTTCAATGAAATTGTTGGATTATGAAGTATACGATCATATATTTATATATTTAAAAAGAAACTACAATATTTTAAAAGACACACATAAATAATTGGGGTTAGCACATTGATAAATGAATAATAAATGAACCATTCAATCTGAAAACGTACCTTTTGCATGTACGAAACGGAATAAAGCAATGTGTTACTTTCTAAAACAAGGCAACTGTTTATAAAAGGGACTTAAAGTATGCCGTCTGTGTCTATGTTTTCATGGAGTTGTCTTTCTCTAGATATTTTCAATTACATGACAACGTATGTGTATTCCGCAATACCAAAATATATTGGCAAAGACTTCCAGTGAAGGAGAGAGAAAGACTCATATTCAAAGAAGGAAATTTGCTTTGGGCTTTTATATCGTTGATAGTTTTTTTATTCTGTTGTGTATTCAAAAGAATGGTCGCAAAGCAAATCAAAGATACGCTTGATGAATTTTACTTATTCAATACATAAAACAAATATCAAACCAACAAGTAAAGATGTATCAACAAACACCACTTGTATACTTTGTTTATGAATGGGCTAAAATGGTCTAAGAAATGTTGTTAAATGCTCGTTACTGGGTATGTATAAGACATGCATATTGATAATAACTTGACTTGACTATTTGAGTTTACCGTCGCTTCGACAGTATTTCAGTCATATAGCGACGTCCAGCTAATTACAGGTGGAGGAAGACCCCGAATGCACGGAGGCATCCAGGTAGAACCACCGACCTACCGCAAGCCAGCTGGAAAGTTTCCTCACATGAAAATTCGAATGACCCTGCTGGGATTCGAACCCACGCGGTGAGGGGCTGAGTGAGTGTTAAAGTCAGCGACTTTACCCTCTCGGCCACGGAGGCCCCATATTGATAATAAAATACATTTACTATAGATTTTGATCAGTTCATATTGTTCATTGTTACTTGATACGTGTGTAATTAAGGGAAAGTAAAAAAAAATAACTAAACTAAAACCTATGCGAATATTGTTATTCTTCTTCTATATTGTAAACCTTTTAAGCATTTAATCGCCCATGACCTTGGATTGTATAACCTCATCGTGTAATTCATAACCCGGTGTAACGGGCGATATAACAAGGCTGTTTAACAATACACGTAGTTGATTAATATATGCTCAATCAATAAGAACGCATGCATATTGTTTAGACAACAATGATATCCATTATTTACACATACGCATATTTGGTATTAGATAAAATGTTAATTTATGATCCACATGTATATACATGTAACTGAATTATATTGTTATACTTGTTTTGTTTTAAACATTTGAAAAATCCAGTCTATAACATTACAAGATAAAGAATAAAATTAATACACGTTTTTATCTATTTATTTATTGACAGAGCATATTATTACAGATTATGTTATAATACGAATCGCGTAATATATGTTACCGCATAGCACACTTAATTACCTTAAAAGGCGCAAAGTACTGGTCCAAAAAATGAACCGTCAAAAATGATTTGTGATCGTAGATAGATAATATTAAGAAAATACACCATTCGCCATTTTTTTAAACTTTAAACCAACGTAGAAATGCTCATAATCCTCCCCACAATTAACGCAGCCTTCGGTATTAGGTAAATTTGTCAATTCTGTCGAACTTTGACCGAAAATGTGTTTTCATTGTTTGAAATATAACGATCAGGAGACGTAGGGGATCTATTTGTTATTAATAATTAGCGAAGTGTGACAAATATTTTTTACTCGCTAGAACGTGTTGGATCGCGCAAACAATCTTTGCTCTTTCCGTTAGCGACTAAGAGTGCAAACATGCGAACCTGATTGCGCATGCTTTGATACCGTGCAATTTCCGAAATGGTACCCGACCGTTGCCGGACGCTGTAGATGTATAAATATTGTTTAACTTTATTATTCCTTTACTTTTTTATATTGATATTTTAATTTTAATATGTAAACGCTTTCAATATTTCAGTAGACTTTGAGTTAATCATATTTTCATAAACAAAATAAACATAATTTTCAATTTATTTCCATTACTTACTTCCAAATCTAATATGGTACCATCCTGTCTTGCCATGGAACACCTCCCTCTGAGAAGTTGATCCTTGCTTCTAACAATCTTCCGTTTTTTTTATGCTGTTATATATATGTGGCCCTTGATATTAGCAGTACCGGTATCCTCAAGGTAGATGTTGATGTTGCTGTATTGGGGTTTACCGTCGCTGCGATAGTATTTAAATCATATAGCGACGTCCAGCTAATTACCGCTGAGAACAGTAGAACCACCGACCTCACCAATGCCAGCTGGAAAGCTTCTCAACAATGAAAATCCGAAGTCCTACCGATTCGAACACAGCGTGAGGGCTGAGAGATTTGTAGTCAACGACTGTAACCGCTTGGCCACGGCGGCCCCTCCTCAAGGTAGAGGAAGACCCCGAGTGCACAGTGACACTTCGGTCACACCTCTGCATCCGTTTTATTATTGTTAGCAATTTCACTTACCTCTCTGAAAATTATACTAACACCCATTGTAAGTTATGTTTTCAACAAATAACACATGTTGTCTATATTTGTAAATAAATGATGTAATATGATTATGATAAATGGTATAATATGATTATGCTATGTATTGTTATTATCAGTGTATTAATACGTTTCTTGTTTCAGAAAAAAACATCTCTGTTAAAAAAAAAGAAAAATAGAGAAAAAGATGTAAACATTCTACAAATAAAAGACACACAAACTAACAGTTAATTTATGATTATTTCATTTTATCTAATAGATGGCTTAAACATTGTCAGATATAAAAAAAAAAAAAAAGTTGGAAAAGGAAGAAAAAAAGCTTAATTTAACATTTTTTTTACAGAAGATCCTTTAGCAATTTCTTTTTTGGTTTTTCTTGCCAATATTCTTGAAGGTTTTCTTGAACAAAACAATGAAAATACAAATAAGTATAGATTACCGAGTTTATTTTCGAGCTTCTAAACTGTTTTTGCGATAACTGTCTAATGTTTAACAAAAACAAGAGAAAACACAGAGAAAAGCTGTGCTGATATTGCGACAACTTATATCTAAACGATTTGAGTATGCGTGTATTTCACTTTACATGTCCGAAACATTGCGGTAGTAAACTATAATATACACCCTTGAATCAGATCATGATTTAAAATCATACGTTTATATGTTACAATGTATTTACATATTTATTGTATCTCTCGAATAGATAAAATATTGTTATTGTAAGTATGTATGTATAACATATTACCGCGTCGAACAAAAAAAAGTAGTTTTTTTTGCAGATTTTACTAGAACTTTCCCTAAGTCGCTAGTGCTACCCTCTTAGAATAAGTGCTTAAAGTTAAGAATTGACTTATACATGTATGAAGCCAGATGTTGAAGTCAGGCATAGTTTCTTTGAATCCAGATCCAAGAAGAGCTGCGTATATATATATATATATTTTATTTAGTTAATATTCAGTTGTTGTATTAAATGATTGTTTATTTTTATTCCACCGCAAGAGGATAGAAAAGTAGAATGTATTGTATCAACATGTGTGTTTAATAACATCACACAATATAAAATCGTTAGACAACAATAAACAACCCTTTATCGAATATCGATTGTCACCCTTTTCAAATAGTAGTAAATTCGAGTGTATATGTTGCACATTCTGTCATATCATACGTAATCTATATAATTAGAATTCCAAATAACGAGGAAACAACAAAATACGGAAACAGTTTTTAAACGAAATAAGTTCATACATAGATACATGTTTTGTAAAACGGATATAAACCTTAAGGAATTATATTACTCTTAAGAGCATTATTTTGATTTTAAATCTTTTAAACAATGCCACTAATCCGGCTGAAATTAACATATGCCGATGTGATTTTCGTTGATTATTAAGAATCATGATGCGCTTTTTTGGATAAACCTTGTCCAGACTTTTTCAGATAAGAACTTTTTTTGAGCAGGTAAGATATAAACCTGTAATGATTACTTTTTCAGTGAAGAGAGCTCATTTTGCCATATATAACGATTCAATTAACAACCAATTAATTTGAAAATATAAGTAGGGGTAATTACATGTATATTGAGAAAGAAGATAACGTTATGTACTATGGGTTTTACTGTTGATTTTATTGACGTACTTTTTTAATTTTGATGTGATATATTTATTTGTTGTCACAAACCATTTTATGTTTTATAGGCTATGGTAAGTTTTATTAAGCTTTAAACAATACGTACATGCAATACACATCATTCTTTTGAAGCACGATCTTTATGTTCTAAAAATATATACCGACCTTCAATCGATAATCGACACACATATGTGTAGTTCGCATTCAATGAATATTTGGTTAGTAATGGCATGCTTCAATCTATATCTGATATACCTGTATTTTGATTCATGAATATCGATTATCTATTGTCTTAGCTGGTTGTGTTTAGGTCAGAGACTACTAAATAGGTCGGGGCTTCCCATTGAATCCGTGGCTAATGTTTACATAATGGGATATTCTGATTGCTTATTAATAAAATAAAAATGTAAGTATTGTTTAATTTTCAAAATTAGAATATTCTGAACACAAAAACACATAAATAATCTGCTTATCTGACGTTGTGTGGTTTTTGTAAGTATAAATTGAGAATGTGCTATTTTTTGACATATGGCGGGAAATTTAGTCCCAATATGGGGGTCACCATATTTGGCAGTCTGTAGCTCAAGATTTTAGTGGTCATGCTATACTTTGTTGGTGATTTTTAGAAAGCATGTGGATGGAACTTTCAAATCAGGGGTAGCTTAATGCTCAATGAGATTTAGGGAAGTAGCTATAAGCATAGACCTTATAATGTAGGTCTATGGAAAACTATTTGGTAGTCTCTGACCATAACTCAGGTACCCCGTGAGAGGTCGTCTCAAGTCGAACTTGTACGTCATGAATATTAATAAGAAAATAATATCAAAAGTGTCAAATCAGAATGCGCGTTTCAAATCAAACTGGAGTTGAAACTCGAAATACCCTGGTATTATTCGCTGAATTTCCTTTCGCTGCCGTTAACTTGCGAATAATTACGAGGTTATACTCAAGCATTTTAAAGCTGACGATTTATTTGATTCGCTAATCAAAGGTCACTTGGAGTCGACCGTTAATGCGAGGTAATCAGAAACTACGTAGCGAGGTTCAGTTAGGATATGGGTTTAGTTACATGGCGAATCTCTGTGCACTAAATGTCTTTCTCTGAACGTCATTTGTCGCAGCGACAGTAAACACAAACAGGACAGAAGCAATATTTCTCTTGAAGCATTACCGATATGTTACATATTCTTTATAACATTCAGGATTCCCATCATACGTTACTATCCATGGACGTTCTACTTCATCAAATTAGATATTGCGTAGCCGACGCATAGCGCATAGCCCCCTTTTACTTGTAAACATTAAAACAAAAATAAGACTTGATAAATATCAGATCACTGATTTTTAGCTCACCAGAGCACGAAGTGCTCAGGGTGAGCTATTGGGATCACCCTTCGTCCGTTGTCCGTCGTCGTCCGTCGTCAACAATTTGCTTTAAAAGACATCTCCTCTGAAACCGCCTGACAGAATTTGTTAAAACTTGGCATGTATGATCCTTGGGTGGGCCTCTACAAAAATTGCTCAAATAAAGTTGATCCATGAAAAACTCTGGTTGCCATGGCAACAAATAGAAAAAATAATTGAAAACTTTGAAAATCATCTCCTCTGAAACCGCTGGACAGAATTTGATAAAACTTGGCATGTATGATCCTTGGGTGGGCCTCTACAAATTGCTCAAATAAAGTTGATCCATAAGAACTCTGGTTGCCATGGCAACAAATAGAAAAAATAATTGAAAACTTTGAAAATCATCTCCTCTGAAACAAATGGTCAGAATTTATTTTCATTTGGCACAAATAGTCACCTCATGAATGTCTACCATAATTGCTAAAATAAAGTTGATCATTTGAAAAATAAGGCCCCTAGGGGGTTGGCTAATTTCCTTATATACTCTATATAGAAAACATCAAAATACTTTTTTTATGAAGCCAGCTGTGAGAATTTAATTTCCTTTGGCCCAAATGGTCACCTCATGAATGTATACCAATATGGCTAAAATAAAGTTAATTCCTAAAAAAATGAGGTCCCTAGGGGGTTGGCTAATTCACTTATATACTCTATATAGAAAACATCAAAATTCCTCTTCTGTGCAAAGGCCAATTTTGGGCCGAAATTTGGCCCCATCTACTCTTCAATACACAATATTTTTCCCGATTTAGTGTGTTACTGATTCCGTGATCCACCATTTTGGATTTAAATATTTGAACAAAATAACACTTATCGGTTTGCGAAAAGTGTTATTAAAACAAAAAGATAACCCAAGAATTTATTAACTGGTTGAAATGAATGAGATTACATGACCGTCGATTGTCCAGTGTGTTTTAAGTTGCATGATAACACTGTATTTTCTGAAAATGTTAGCGCTTGTGAATCACAACCGCACTGCTCCATAGAGTGTATAGGGATGGAATTACTATGGTGTCGAGAGTATGTGGGACATTTAGGTAGAAAACTACTTCTAGGCTACTCATAGTTGTTTTGGCTGCTTTTTCCAGATTAAAAACTGTTACTGATTTGACCTTTTCCTTCATATAGACTCATATTGACACTCTCAAAAGGAACCACATAAAATAGTCACAGTTAAACATTCCTTGTTACAGAAAACAATTGTTTCATTTTAAAATGCAGATGTACTCTGGTGAGCGTCTATGGCCCTTGAGCCTCATGTTAAATGTTATGATATAATATTCTTTGCCGTGTCATGAAAATATGAAGATACAATATTTTATGAGCAAACAGAGGAAACCCTGCGCAGAATTTAGTCAATGCGTCAAAACAGACTAGGTTTTTGAAGCCTGGCTAGAAGTCCATAATCAAGTTCCATCAGTTGTAATAATACGATCGAGAAAGGAGAATCTCCTTCATAGTGATGCAGGTCAGTATGTATGATGTACGCATGTGAAGGTTCTTGTAAGGATATTGACAACCGTGAACAAGGAATTTCTCAAGTCTTAAAATAGCCTAAACTTCTTATCGTCTATATGCATAAATCATTTCATATTTTTATCAAATGTGACAAGCCCGCTTGTTTCGACATCGCCAGTTAGCGTCATTATGTGGATTTTTTGTAAAATAAGAGGAGCTATTCTATTTTCCAAGGCATCGGCATTGACCGATAGACTAGCATCTTCTAAGCTGGTTAAGTTTTACATACCACCTCATTTTTTTCAAAGAAGCTTTTGCAGTATTGCCATGAAACATAAACATTTGTTTATTAACATCACCTCCACTTGTGGGCAAAAGTGCATAAATTTTTCATGGAATTTGAAATGAGTATGGCCCTATTTCGACTAGAATCTCGGTTACATTTTTGTATCACCTTTTTTTTTAAACATATATGAATTTATGGCCCTTCGAATTATAATCTTGGTTAAAATTTTCGTGCCACCTCACCTTTCCGATGAACCGTTTGAGGCATTGCTCTGAAATTTCACCTCCGTCACCTTCACCTGTGGAAAAGGGTGCATACAAAATGTAAATACTTAATGGTCATTTGAGATACCTCTGTAAAAATGCCAGCGAAATTAATAAAAAGGAAAAGAGAATGAGAGAGAAAGAGAATATACCATCAAATATTACTAAAGCTAGGACATATAGTATTAAGGGAGACACACATTAATAACGGTGGTTTCAAAAGGATTGCCGATAAATAAACCAATGCCTCTGAGATTTTGTTTCTGAAACTGTGTACATGCATAATTGTTTCTAAAAGGGAGTTGAGCTATGTCGTCAGTTTCTGTTTTTCTCTCGGTTTTGTATCTCGCTTAATATTACCAGAGGAGGAATATATCGTAATTATGTCAACACACTTTGGAAAGTGCAGTAAAATCTCCCTAAACTGCACATTTTTCTAAATCGGAATAAAGACCTGGTTTTCCCGGTGTATTGATAATTCAATATTGAAAATACAAACTCAAACTAGAAAGATACCTACATAAGAGAGAGAGAGAGAGAGAAAGAGAGAGATTCGGAAGAAGTTAAATATATGCTACTCTATTACGAACTGTTTATTTTTCTTTTGTATATTCAAAAGGAAGGATGTATAGCAAAACCAGTAATAGACTGATTCATTCAAGTAATCATGGATACCTTGTTGTAAACGGACGGGCAATAAATGCTTTCACAAAATATTCGATTAATGCATGTAAATGAACATGTATCGAACATGCATATTGATAAAAAAGTAAAATAACATTTTCATAATTGAATATTTTTTTGCTAATTAATAAGATTTATTTACATGCATAATAACTCATTTAAACCACCAAAACATATGTGAAGACAGTTAATTTTTTAATTACGGTTAATAGTGTAAGCTGCAGGACTGGTTGGCCCGGTGTCAGGATAATGAGACTGGGTGTGTTATCATGCCACATATCTACAGAGTGATACTGCAGTGTGGCAGCACTTTATCTGTCTGAAGTAGACATCGTCTCCAAATGACTGAAATACTGTCGGTGGGACGTAAAACCCAATAAACAAACAAACAAACAAACAATTGTGTTAGCATTTATCTTCCTTGACTTCGGTTGTTATCTCTCGCCGTGTAAACTATGCCGTATTACTTTGAATACTGTATTTTCCTTTAAATTCATACTAATAAATAAATAAATAAATAAATAAATAAATAAATAACAGTACACTTCAAACCATATTAATAATGTATTATATGTAAGGATCACTTGAACGACCGGTGTATGTGTACATTACATGTGATGTATCCACAACTCCACAATTACGATATAAATGTATATCAAGGATATTCCATAGTTGGTATAACTCCTGTCAAAATTCATTTAATGTATAAGAATAATCTAAGACATACAAAAGTATTAACTTCAGATTATCATACAAATCTTGACACTACTGGAGAACTTGATGAAAACACTATGAAAAACAGAAGCATAAAATGCCATATACCATATTTGCCTAGTTTTAGTTTCTTTTTAAGGACTAGTCCTGTCAGGCCGATCGTTCAAAGCTGAATGCCTAAAATAACAAGAAACCGACGCACGATCATTTCGTGCAACAAGGACACCTATCGGATACTTCATTCTACCAATAGAAATCAATTTTCTTGATATTCACGTGCATTCAACCGAAGAAAATTATATCGTAATCAAAAGAGAAAAAGAGATGATTTTCGGCAAAAAATGGTGTGAAATAGCCGACCCTTTCACTTTCCTCATACGCATATTATTTGGTCATATATGGGTATCACAGAAGATTCTATGTATCGAATGTAAATACATATTTGTGCTGAATAGCTCTCATTAATGAGGAAACGTTGGGTGCCGTTTTCAAGGAAAATATCATTTGCACTTATATGGTCATAAAATTAACTGTGGTACTGATATTCGAAAAATTAATACATTTGTATACATTTGTATATATATATATATATATATATATATATATAT
Organism: Solen grandis; assembly: GCA_021229015.1. Lineage (NCBI taxonomy): Eukaryota > Metazoa > Mollusca > Bivalvia > Adapedonta > Solenidae > Solen > Solen grandis. The sequence goes on along the minus strand of CM037792.1, from coordinate 22,041,479 downwards.
ATATATAACCGCATGAAATGTGAATGTGTATGGCCCACGTCTTCTTGTTTCCAACAGCTGAGATACCAAAATAGGATCTAATAGGTTCCAGTGTACAGCCAATATAATTTTATAAACGCATATGTGTCCCATATAAGTTTATAAACGCATATGTGTTCCATATGTTGCCCACATGATACCCATATTTGACCCAAATGAGTCCCATATATTGCCCAAATCATAAAAATAGTTAACCGTATGCATTTCATATGCAACCCATATAAGTATGCCCGTGTGGGGCCCACGTGGACCCTTCATCGGTCCATATGGGCGGTCAGTCTAGGTCACATATAAACCCATCCGGGCCAATGTCGTTCCCATATATATTGCTGGCTGGGATTTGAATGGGTGTGGTATCCTTTTGCTTCCCTACAGAGTGATATCGCAGTGAAGCAGATTATATTTGATACCAAAGTTAATCGAATTAAAATAGTTGTCACTATCAATACTTTTTCATGGAAAAAAGATACACGATAACATTCTAGTATTATTTGTCGAAAGGACATTGTATAAAATTTGAATAACTCAAATATTGTTAATTGTACAGATTATAAACATGGAAGTCAAAGACGAAGACGAGGACATGGAATATTTGGTGAAAATAATTCCCTACATTTCCGAACATGTAGACTGGAGGGAGTTTTTACTTCACTGCGACTTTTTATCGTATGGTAAAAATATTCTCATATTTTAAAATTGTTTTCCTAACACATTTAAAGCAAAACATTTTTAATCCTGTTTTTGTTTAGCCCTTTCTCACTTTTTCAATATAAAATACCAGCATAAAACTTATCCATTTAATTGTTGGAATTATGAATATGTCATGCGTTTATATCATTGGTATTTTTTTCAACACCTTGGCAATAACAATATAACAAAAACAATATGGCCCGATCAGCATTACTACTGTACTGCGGAGAGAGATCCAATATCGGAATGTCTTTTATTCATACTGACATTTTTTCATCTAACTTATATTACAGAGGAGAAAAAAGCATTCAAGGAACTTGGTGAGGAAAAGGTTTCTTCATCAAAAATTGTTCAGGAGATTCTTTACCGTTTTCTGCAGAAAAGCAATGTCCGAAATAAACGTCACAAAATTGGTGATATTCTGGAACGAATGGGTAAGTCAAACTTAATTCTAAACAAAATAAAAATTAAATCAATATAGATCTGGTTAGAAATATTTTGTTATATTTGACAATTTATGCTGTTGTATATTTTTGATATTCATTTACATATTGAATTTTCTTTCAGATAATTGCAAAATAAGTAAATTACTAAAAAGAAAGCGACTACCTTCAAAAAGTGAAAACAAAACTAAAATAAATGAAAAAATGCCTATCATTTGCTTGCGACTGAGAGTAGAAGAAATACTTGTGTATCTTAAAAATAAAGAAGTAATAAACGGAGCAGATGTTGATGTCATTAGAGCTAAACTCGCCGCTGAGGGAAACTGGGTTGCAGCATTTGAATTGATGTTCCGTTTGACTGGAAGAGAGTCCCACTGGTTTGGAAGATTCATAGAAGCATTGATAGAAACAGGCCAAAGTCAATTAGCAGAGCAAATTGATAAGAACATGTGCCAAAGTAAGAACATTTAAAATATTTTAAGTGACTATTTTTACATATTTATCGAAAATTTAAATAGCGATATCGCTTACAATGCGAAATTCCAACTTTGATACACTGCGAATTTTCATGTTGCACGATTTTGAATACAAGATTTGATCTTAAACTTTCTTTACACTGTCGCTATGCATACACTTTTTCTCTCTAGCCTTCTTGTTTTATGGGTCTGAAACCTTTAGAATAACAAAAATTGCATCATTCATCTGTTTAAATATCTTTAAACTAACCATAAATTCGCACGACTCTGTTTATTTTAAATGATACTAATAACTTTTTGAACAGACCATGATATCATGATTTTTCTTCTATTGCAATGGCTAGAAATCATTTTCAGATTATTTTGGCCATATTTTAGACCTTTCGATCAATGATTACCCACGTGTGGGTATTTTTTTTTTATTTTTTTTTTGCTAAGAGACAGCATAGGAAGAGGTAGTGGATAGACACAAGGGAGTCCGGTGCGATATCCTAGCACATTTTGCGAAAATACCCATTGTTTTTTTTACGTGCCTTTGTAAAGCACCGATGCACGGGAGACAGGTTCATGGGTAAAATAGATACTGATATTCCGAGTTTCCATAACAACCCAATTTTGCTGAGTGCCAGGCTAGGATGCAACTGCTACAAAATTTATACGTCTTTGATTATAGCGGTCACTGGATGAAGAGCTCCGACTGGGTTCGAATCCAGACCCCCCGAAAGCAAAGCGGACTCTTTACGACTGAGCTATTTCGCCGATTGAATAATTGGATTGTATAAATACTTTATTTCCTATTTATGTCAAATTAAACAATGACATTATAATACTTTTGACGCTTTTGAATTATTTAGCTTAAGTTGGTATAGGAGTTTACATAAGATAGATTCAACACGGTCTTTAACATGATGAATAAGATATTACAAGCATTAATATTTATTTGATTAAAGCTAGTTTATTCGTCTGAGTATGAATTCATACTGGAGAGACAGGGTTGAAAATGTGTGATTATAAGCTGTTGCGATAATGATTCTAAGATTGTATAGTATCCTCTTATGTATACAATTCTGTATATTAACCTGCATGTAGAAGAGAGCTTCGCCATAATATCAAACTCAAACTCTTTTTTTAAATACCAAAAGCCAAAACAAAGTTTAATATTATATCATCTAAATGAAAGAAAAGCAATTAAATCTCTGAAAAATGACAAAAACATCATCATTAAAGAAACAAAGGTGGTGAACAAAGAATTTGATAAGAAAAAAAAAATAGAAATGTTGAATGACCCAACCATTTATAAAATAGTAAGCGAAAATTTTTGACAGGATACATGAAAGAAAATAATAATAAAAAATAACAAGCTCAAACCTAGACCTTACATGAAATGAATTAAGTTACCATAATTAACCTTAATTCAGTTAAATCAGGTCTAGAAGCAATTAAAATTTGGTTAACCAAATACCCGATACTTTTGCACAAACGATTTTCTAAATAATTTCTACTGGACTCTCTCAAACTTTTACAAGAAATTATTAACTTCTCATTTAATAATATATTTTACAATCAAATAGGAGGCACAGCAACGGGCACTAGATTTGCAACAACATATGCAAAATACTTGAAATGATATTTGGATGATTGCTTTGTATTTTGGACGAAAACTAAAGAAGCTCTTCAAAAAGACTAGAAGAATTACGAACTGCCCTTAAATCAAGAAACTATCGAAATACATTAATTGTAAGAGAAGAGAAATTAACCTTAATAAAACTATGTTTTTATTATCAATAACTGCGATAATTTCGGTCAACTATGATGGAATCTGTAACTACCTTATCTCAAAATCAAAAAAAAAGCAACACTTTTCCCTAATTGTCTACATTTTTTTTTAATATTAATTAATTTATAATTAATATGTCAAAAATGAATGGTTATTGAATAAAATAATACTGCACAGAGTATTGTCATTTCGAAAGAGAGATCAAAGTAAAAAAAGTCGGGCAGGTGTAATCTCGAGTATAATTACCTGATCAATAATCATATTTGACCTGAACAAGAACTCAAAACTTGAACATATAAGCTTTTAGGATGGTGTCAGATGTGGCAATATTAATAATAATAAGATGCAATATTAAAACATTATTGGTTATGGTTGATATAAAATAAAAAAAATGAATCTTGTTCTAATACTTCGATTCCATCTTCAATTTAGCTTTGCCTTAACAACTTAATTCGATATATGTGCACCGTAGGTCTGATATTAAGATATCTTAAGAGATAAAAACGATTTTAATATCGGTACAGCTTACTTTAAAATAATATAATACAAATAAGTGCTAGGTATTGTGCATTTGAATACGCAAGACGTGTTACTAAAAGCATAACCAAGCCATTTATACGTGGCTTGCATTATTTAACTATATGTTTTACCCTTTACCTAATACATCATATATTCATTTTCTAGAGATTGAACTGGACAATAAACCAGGGGCTTTCAGCAGAGATACAAAGTCCTGTCTATCTCCAAGTATGTATAAGCTCACAAACATAATAAAGATGAAATAAACTATCCAAATACCGTCAGTTCAAGATGTCCCTTCGTGCAATAGAAGATAATTTTGTCGACGTCCAATAACATTTATTTGCGATAAAGTAACATCAATATATGAGTCAGGTTGCAGTGTTTAGAATGCTTAGCGCTGCTACATATCATATAGTGTGAATGTTTTTAATTAATGTTAAATAATTAACGGACCAGAACATAATTCTAATGGCAGATTCATGCAAGTAGCATCACTTAAAAGCTACAAACATGACAAATGCAATGTCATTTTATGCAAACGTATTGATTCAGTAAATGGACGGATACTGCAGTCTTCATACTTATGGCATTTCTTATTTTTACTACTTAATCTGTCATGGAAAAACAACTTGTACATAATACTTCTATCAGTATCAATAAAAAGACGCATGGTGACCCAATGCACTATCTTTATCTCTATTGTTTAACTATTGCAAATATTAAATTTTAAGAACATTTACCGTCATATAAAGAGGCTATTGACATTTCCCTTAGCCTAACACCATTTCGCATTTCATGATAAACATTTTGTATAAATTGGTTAACTATGTAATCATGAATATATATTATTAAAATTGATATAGCAGCAAAAGTCAGAATCAAAATTGCACATATATAATGTTTATTTTTCTAAGCTTGAACATGTATGCTTTGAGAATGGTGTCCGAAGTGGCTCAGACGCAATATTAAAACATTATTGGTTAAGTTGATATTAAATATAAAATAAAAATAAAAAATGTTTTAATTCTTAGATTCCATTTTTAATTTAGCTTAATCTGAACAACTAAATTCGATATATGTGCACCGTAGTTCCGATATTGGCATATTTGAACAGATAAAAAACAAGGAATATAATATCGGCACTGCTGATATATAATTTAATTCAATTTAATGCTAGACATTGTGAATTTGAATACACTAGGACATGTTTATAAAAAACATAATGATGCCACTTATTCGTGTCTTGCATTATATAACCATAGTTTTTTACCATATACACCATACATTGTATTTACTTTTTCCAGAGTTTATACTAGGCTGTATACCAGGGTCTTTCAGAGGAGGTGGTGCATCCTGTCGAAGTTCAGGTATGTATAAACTCACAATCATAATAAATATAAAATAAACTATCCAAATACCGTAAATTCAAGATGTCCCTTCGTGCAATAGAAGATAATTTTGTCGACCTCAAATAACATTTATTTGCAATACAATAACATGAATATATGAGTCAGGTCGCGGTGTTTTACATACTTACCACTGCTACATATCATATAGTTTGAATGTTTTTAAAATAAACACCCCAGAACATAATTCTAATGGCAGATTCATGCAAGTAGAATCACCTTATGCAAATATAACAAATGCAATGTCATTTTATACAAACGTATTGATTCTGTAAATGGACGGATACTGCAGTCTTCATACTAATAGCATTTCTTATTTTACTACTAAATTGGTTAACAATGTAATCATGAATATGTATCATTAAAATTGATATATCAGCAAGAGTCAGAATCAAAATTGATAATATTTTATGTGTATTTTTCTAACCTAGAACATGCATGCTTTGATAATGGTGTCCGAAGTGGCTCAGATTCATAATGTCTTACATTATCGGTTAAGGTTGATATAAGGTAAAAAAGAAAAGTAAAAAATATTGAATATTTCGATTCCATTGATTCCATTTTTAATTTAGCTTAGCCTTAACAACTAAATTCGATATATGTGCACCGTAGTTCTGATATTGGCATATCAGAACAGATAAAAAACAGAAAAACAAAAACAAAAAAAAAAAGAATATGATATCGGCACTGCTGACTTTTAAATAATTTAATTCAATTTAATGATAAGTACTATGTATTTGAATACACTAGGACGTGTTATCAAAAACATAATGATGCCACTTATTTGTGACTTGCAACCATTATTCAACCATAGTTTTTACCTTATACACCATACATTATATCAACTTTTTCTAGGGATTGAACTAGACAATATACCAGAAGCTTTCACAAGAGATAATGCATCCTGTCCATCTTCAAGTATGTATAAACTCACAAACATAATAAATATAAAATAAACTATCCAAACACCGTAAATTTAAGATGTCGCCACTTGAAATTGATAATAATTTTGTCGACCTCCAATAACATTTATTTGCAATACAATTACATGAATATATGAGTCAGGTCGCGGTGTTTTATATGCTTAGCGCTGCTACATATCATATAGTGTGAATGTATTTAACATTAACACACCAGAACATGATTCTAATGGCAAATAAATGCAAATATCATCATCTTAAAGATACACACATGAAAAATGCAATGATAAAAACCTTATTATGCAAACGTATGGATTAACTACATGTAAAATGACGAATACTGCAGTCTTCATACTAATGGCATTTCTTACTCTCATGGTAAAACGTTCGTGAAAAGCAATTAAAGTAGTTTGTTCACAGATGGTCACTTACTAACAATTTGATTTAAAACTATAAGTACATAATTATCAATTATATCAGTACCAAGAAAAAGACGCATGGTGACTCAATCCAACATTTCGTGTTTGAAAAAAAACAAAACAACGCTGGGTGGTTCTTTATCATATAAAATATTATACCTAAATATAGAAATTCTATTTTCTATTTTTATTATGGAATTAACAGTGAGAGTCATATACTTACGAGGGTCATCCAGAAATGAATGAGAGTTGCTTAATTACGTAAAAACTACAAGTGTTACTCACAAAATCTCTTCAGAGTCCCTCAGTATAATCTCCCGCGGATGCTATTCTCGACTCCATTTTTTTGGGCAGATCCCGAACTCCCGTTGCTAGGCAACCGTTGTTGATGTCCCTAACGACCGCGTTCACGGCGACATATAGTTAATTCAAGTCGGGGCCGCCGTGGCCGAGCGGTTACAGTCGTAGACTACAAATCTTTCAGCCCCTCACTGCTGTGGGTTCGAATCCCGATAGGGACTTCGGATTTTTCACGTGAGGAAGCTTTCTAGCTGGCTTGCGGTAGGTCGGTGGTTCTACTCGGGTACCTCTGTGTACTCGGGGTATTCCTCCACCTGTAATTAGCAGGACGTCGCTATATGATTGAAATAATATCAAAGCGACGGTAAACCCCAATACAACAACAACAACATTCAAATCGTCATATCGGATTCCTCGTAGTGGTTCTTTAAGTTTTGGAAACAGGTCGTAGTCGTGGGGTGGGGGGGGGACTTAAGTCTGGCGAATATGGCGGGAAATTAAGAACTTCCCAGTGGTACCACTCGAACAAGTCCCTAACAACGCCGAACTTGTGCGGCGTGGCGTTATCATGCAAAACTAATGGCGTCACCTGTAAAAGTCAAATACCACTCACAGTAATCATAGTACATTTTCTGAACGCTGAATAAATAGATATCTGTATATAGATGTTTTAATGTATTGTATTAGCTTTTTTCACAGCAGAGATATTTTTTCTTTAAGTAAGATTCTCTCTATCATAGATATAAGGAGGTCCCGTTGAATTTAAGACACCTCAATGAATATTTTTCAATACTTAATAATTACAAGTACGTATGAGTGAGTGAATATTTTGTACATGTTTTTGAGATTATAAACATGTCACGTGTTCTTTGTTATATTAAATGTATACATTTCTAAGACAAAATACAAAAACTACGAGTATCTTATGCAGAAAGTGATCTTAAAGATGAGAGACGATTTCCTATTTCGAGAGACCACCGGACGTACAGGAAAACAGAAATAGTCCCAGATGCGTGATTCCGTGAATATCAAGGTATTTTCTGTCCCGTGCACTCTTTAATTGAGCGTGAATTCTATTCGATCGGCTTTGACTTCTGGTTTAACTGTCTGCGCATGTTTGGCACTGTTAGAAGTGATTTTGTCATCCAATACACTATCCCCTGTAGATGCGGTTGGACCCATCTGTGCTGTCCGGAAAGCTTAGGGCTTTTTTTCATCTATTATTATCTATTTTAATTAACTCTATATTGTTGTGGTTATTTAGGGCATCGCTTTTTTGACCTGGGTCATCACCTTTTTACTGACGTTTTTGTCGGTTCTATCGATGTTTTATTTCTATCAAAAAACATAAATGTTTTCTCGGGTTGACTAATTGCTTCTTTAGTTTTTGGATAAAGACTGCTTTACATTCTCGGAGTATGTTTTCCAAGAAGGTACGGTTTTATTTTTTTTAAGAGAGTACTTTCACGTCTTGAGTGATCTCCTTTATTTTATTTGGAAACGTTTTATTTTCAGAGGACACAGCGTTTATCTGTGACTTTAGCATTTTTATTGTTTTAGTGTTGCGCCTCCACTCCGCCTGTATTTCACAATGATGGTCGTTTTCACATGCACGGGAGAGTTCTGTAAATCGCTCACTCAGTCTATATTTAGAAAACACAGAAATTTAGTGTTATTTAAAAAGATAGTCAGATAGTACGAAAATCTGCTCACAATTTTCACAAGACACGGTTTTCTATAACTTAAGGTACCAAAGTATGTTTTTTCTAAGCCTTGGGCAACATTCGTTGTTTTTCAAAAATAATATTTGACTTCTAAGCAACATGAAGGAAAAGTATCATTATAATTTATTCTTCAGATATGAAGTAATGCAATTTGAGTTGACTCACTAGCAAAGTTTATCTTTGACTGAAATTAGCAATATGATAATTTGCCACGTTTATTCCAAAATTTTAGACAATATTATTAAAACAGATAAAAACCATAAGAAATATGTGTTCCTGCAGGGATTTTTTTCTAATTTGTCAATCATTTACGGGTATTATTGATGTTTTGAGATTTCATATCTACACTCAAAAATGAACTGAACGATTTGAATATTCATGCGATGTCGGAGTTTACCATACAACATACTTTATTTATACAAATTATTTATACAATAAGATTCACCTGAACATTGTAAATTAAAA
>CM037792.1:21982198-22032198 GCA_021229015.1 Solen grandis | reverse complement strand
CTGTCTTTTGCAGTTTTTGATTTTTGATGGAGTTATGCCCCTTTGATAATATTTCTTGTCCGGAGCGTATTGACTTGAAACTTTATAGGTGCATACATATCATTGAGGCGGAATGCAGTGCATAGGAACCTCACTCTGTGGTTCATGATTTTGGAGTTACATGTTTGCCCCTTCGTAAAAATCCTGATATGGAGCGTAACTCCTTAATTTTAAAATATATAGTAATGATTGGTTTTGCAGTTTGACCATTTTTATGGAGCTTTGACCAATAGTTATTTTATTTTGCATTAGATTTAATAGACATTGAGCACAAATAATCTGTACTGGGACGAAACATTGCGAAAAGAAAACCTGGTTTTGTGACAATTCCTGTCACTTGTTCTTTTCTTTCTTTTATATTTCAAAAAAAAAATGCAGGTTACAAAATGTTTGTCACATTTTTTCGAAAATTTGCATTCTGATGGGACTCGAACTCATCAATTGCTCTACCATCTCAGCAACTCATCTGCTTACACGCAATTCTCCATATTGTGAGTTTTTGTTAACGTGACCTACCCCTCCATCAAACTGGAATTTTTGCTCATATTTTGAAATGGGTCCAAATAAAAATGTAAATATTGTAGCATAAACAGACATAGGCCAGCAAAAATGGCGCAAAATGTCACATGTTGGGAGAATTGTGAAGCCCTACTTGGTAACGGACTCAATGCCCTCGACTTACAAAGCATTTGCTCTTGAAATACCCATCAGCTTACACACCTGTATTCCCTATTGTGAGTAACCGATAGTATGTAAATTATTTTTAATTATAGGAAATTTGGAGAATGAAAACAATAAATTCACAATTATTTAGTTACATTGAATAATTTAGGTATATTGAATAATTGAAAAATGTTTCACTTTGAGATTAGATATATTCTAAACTGATTTATTACAAACTAATTTTCTTCTTATTTTATGTTGACGGCTTCTATATATTACCCATTCCCCTTTTATTTATGAGTAAATGATTACATGTAGTTTCAGTAGACCTATACCACTCACACTTTGGGATATGGAATTTCACTCAGTGTTTCATCAGTTTGCATAAAATAAAAAGGAATATGTAGGTGTCCTGTAACTATGATACTTTTATTCCACCTGCAATATTCATTTCCTTCAATATACCTGTCAACTCAGTTTTTTGTAGAAGATTATTTTCATTAAAATCATTGTGTTACTAAGATATTCTTGGACACGCTGCTACTGAAAAATATATGTATTTGCAACTTGTATCTAAGAACAGGCATATTAAACATTTTCATCTGCAGTCTCAAACATAAGAATTTTTTTTTAAAAAAAGCAACCGGCATTTCAATTTATAATCTGCATCAAATGGGCGAATTTGAATCACACAATTTGTGTCTCTTTTTGCTGCAACATTCCCAATCTAAAAAAGAATAGTCGATTTCCTGTTATTTAATTTCCTGTTATTTAAATGAAATTTGTATGGAATGGCAGAATGGCATTCATTGGAATAGGAACCAGAGTATTCAAAGAAAACAAATGAATATAAAAAACTGACATTTATATAATTGTATATTGGGGTGAATAAGTTGTTCCATTTTAGATTGAAATTAAACCAGCAGTATATATATGGGTTAGTCATTTTGTTTTCCATATAAATCACACATTACCCAGAAGAATTGCTGTTTTATATACCATTATATATATATATGGATTGTTCGTTAATTTTTTTAATTTCAAAGCAACAAACTATTCTAATCAATGTACGTAACTTTTTTAAAGTATAAACAGTTTTTATTTTGTAACTTAAGCTGTAAATTAGGTACATGTTCATTTGTGTTTATTAATATTATTCTTCTAATTATTAACTTCATATTTTAGGTATTGATGGAACGGCAGGTGGATTTGAATGCCTTGACAAATTGGGAAATTCTGGAAAGATACCGATTCGACCATGCAGGGATTGACTTCCTTGAGAACATTCTTAGACACAGAATCTCTCCAAGGACCCAGAAGAACCATGCAGTTTCTGCAAGACAAAAAATCTTAATTACATTAAGGTATTTGGCCACTGGACCTATCCAGCTAAATGATGGAGATATACATGGGGTAAGTCAGAATACTGACAGAATAGGTCAATCATTCATCAAGTTTCCAACAGAAAGGGTTGTTTTTACAGAAGAACATTGATCAGTTCAGAGGGATAGCAGGTTTCCCTAATGTTATAGGGGTAATTGATGACACCCATATTAGAATGGTAGCCCCAAGTCAAAATGAGGAAGCATACATAAACAGAAAGGGGTACCATAGTATCAATACCCAACTTGTGTTTGATGGGTTTGATACAATAACTGATGTAGTTGCTCGTTGGCCAGGGTCAGTTCATGACAGCAGAATACTCCGAGAGAGTGGCCTTACACAACTGATGGAGAGGGGACTGCCTGGTGTTGGACAGTGCCACCTTTTTTGGGGAGAGTGGCTACCCTTGTAAGAGGTGGTTGTTACCCACATGGTAATGCGCAAAAGGCATACAACATGTACACAATTTATTTATTTGCATCAGTTTGAAAACATGGTACTACTTCATATCATTTAACTTTTTGACTAATTTAACAGTAAATTTATGTAATAAAATGACTTATACCACACTTTTTTTTTTCTGTCTCATGTGTTGTCCAGTTATATCAGTGCTATTTTAATGGCTCTATATGATTTGCCTTAAGATTAAACCCAATATATCTAAGTTAGGGGCAAACATTGTAACCACCAAAAAAAAAAAAAAAAAAAAAGAATGTTTCAAATAATAAAAAACATATTTACATAGTTAACATTTTTTGTACTGGACATTTGCATCTACCTGCAACACACACACACAGATACACAAAATATGACGAAGAAAAACATTTTACTGCAGTTTATATGATACAAAATAAAATCAACCATCTATAACAATTTTACTGCAGTTATGTACCCAACAGTAATAAAATTAACAATATTAAAAATGCTGTACTAGATAAATATGACCAATTTTGACACAATTTATGTCTAAATGATATTGCATTGATTACAAAAAATCACATGAGGTTTGGATAAGGATTAAATTTTATTGTATCACAGTTATATATATTTTTTTTCGTTGCAGAAGCCACAAGATCATAAGTTCTAAGGTAGAACGAGGGATTCGCCAGCTAAAAAGACGTTTTCGTGTGCTTCACAGGGAATTTCAGCTGAATCCTATTAAATTTGCAAGTAAAAGCAAAGTTATAAACTAAAACAAGAGGACCATGATGGCCCTGACTCGCTCACCTGATTTCAAATGAGCAACATATGTTGGAATTTTCATATTGACCTACTTTTTGACCCCACATGACCCACTTTTGAACCTGTCCAAGTTTTTATGGAAACAGACATTCCGACCAAGTTTCATGAAGATATGGCCAAAAAATGTGGCCTCTAGCCTCCAGAGTGTAAACAAGGTTTTTCTAAGATTTGAACTCCTGACCTACTTTTGACCCCACATGACCCAAATTCAAACCTGCTTATGATTTTATGGAAACATACATTCTGACCAAGTTTCATGAAGATTGGGCAAAAAATGTTGCTCTAGAGTGTTAACATGGTTTTTCTAAGGTTTTTCTAAGATTTGACCTCATGGCCTACTTTTTGACCCCACATGACCCAATTTCAAACATGTCCAAGATTTTATGGAAACAAACATTCTGACCAAGTTTCATAAACATTGGGCAAAAAAGTGGCCTCCAGAGTGTTAACAAGCCAAATTATTGACGACGGACGCCGGACGAAGGGCGATCACAAAAGCTCACCTTGAGAACGTTGTGCTCAGGTGAGCTAAGAAGCAATTAAATGCATGTGATCATTTATTCTGTCAATAATTTATTATGCCTACTTAATCAATTGAAATTGTCAGTCAAGACAATCTCACAAACTGTTGATATGAATAACACGTTGAAATTGTTAAATACAACATTTTTTTTTCCACCCGAAATTAGCCGACTGCGCTGATGTTTGTCGACTTTACCGGAAGTGTATAACAGGGCATAAACCTTAAATGAGAATGTATTTTATGATAACAAAACAGTAAATGGTCAAAGTTGAAGAGCTGAATCTAATGGTAAGGTTTTACTAAGCTGTGAAACAATTATCTTGTGAATGGAGAATGATTAGCAATACATTTCAGTATAATATGCAATTTATTAAGAGTGATAATTGCTTGTGCTGTGCTCCAACAACAGAACAGAACATTTCTTTATTTTCACCCAGGTAAATAAAGTATACAGCATGCAGATTTGCATACACAAACAAATGTAATTCAGTGAGTGTGTTAGGCACATTCGACTCAATATAGAGAAAAAAATACTAGGGAAAATGTAGAGGGGGGGTGTGTAAATGGTGAGACAATAGCGAAAGAGGAAGTAGTAATGTTATTTTTGTCAAAAGTATACATCGGTCGATGTATGATCCATAGTGTCTGGAGCTAAAACAATATATTAACTAGTTTCACAAGAGGGAAACATTTCTATGGTTATATTAAATGTCACATATGTTGAATGGTATATGCCCCTTACCTTAAATGTTTATCTAACCGTTTTGTTGCATACTATACAGATCAAACAGAGAGACACGTTTACTAAAGGGCAAAGGTCACAGTGTAGCCTAAAAAATATAACAATGTAAGCGATATACAGCGGTCATAAAAACTAGCACAGTACACTAATGGTGCATGGGATGCACGTGTGTTTTTTGGACAATCGTGGTTCGCCGGCCGATGTCGACAGAATGGAGACGAGGTGGTGAGTTATTTACAATTTTCATGCCAATTTATAGGTTTTTTTGAAAATAATATTGACATATAACCAGATGTTTTAGCTTCATGAAATTGAAAGAATATCATTGAACATTTTGAAATAAAATGTGGTTACTTACAGACAGCAATAATGAGACTAGTAATATGGTAACAGTTCAGTCCGGAGGCATTGTTATTTTTTTTATTCTATAAATCAATTAATAATGGCAGTGGCATACATGTAATTTGTGTGTGTGGTAATCTGACAAATCAGTTAAATCGGGGATTAACAGTATTCATTATTAATTGAGTAAACAAAGATAGTTGCCGTAAATGGACGGGACTTCTGCAATTAATGAGAGATGATAAAGAAGCTGTGGTTGGCGATAAGAGTTGTCCAATGTATCTTTCTCACTGTTCTTGGAAATAGTTACAGAATAGCAAGTAATGATTTTCATCACCAACACTATTTGTATCATTTTCTTTCCTGCAGAGGTGTTCCTTCATACCTTTCGGTTTCAACAGGCAAGTTGTGATTAGCTGTGCGGAATTTAACAATGGTTAATGCTTGCTGCTTACTTAAAATCGTGAAATTTCAAGTGGGTCATGTTGGGATCAAACAGTAGGTCAATATAAAAAAATATAAGATTTGTTGCTCATTTATAATCAGGTGAGCAGATCAGAGCCATCATGGCCCTCTAGTTTGCTAAAGATTTACATGCAATTAACTATCAAACTTATATCTCAATATCCATTCATGGTATTGACTTGAAATTTATGAATATGTCCAAGAGCATCAAATCGCCAAAGAAAAAAAAATACAGAATTCAATCAAAAAAAGTTTCAATAACAAATCAAAAGACTCCAAATTTCTTTCGTTGTATACTAACTGATGGTGAAAAAATGTGAACTTTTCCAGTTCATATGCGGATAATTCCATGTTAATGTCTGGCATGCAAGGCTATGAATAAATAATGGAATGTTACATATTCATAAACAAATATACGGTAAGTATTAAACTTTTCAGTAAAAATATTTTTGACATATCTATAAACTTTACACATGTGTTTATCATCATTAGATCAACCAGTAGAAACAGGAACAGTAAATCTTCCAAATATGTTTGCATATTTATGGGTCTCTTTGGACTTAGTAAAAAATGTTAAAACTTTTGTTTAATATTGGTTTTATCTACAATTTCTTTCCATGAATGTCCCTATTAACTCATATGAAATTGAATGCCTATGTTGGGGGTCAGGCTCTATCATTAATTTAAAAATAGTTATGCTCCTTTTTTAATTTAGAATCTCGGGTAAGGTTTTCACACCACCTCATTTCTTCCTTATTTTTATGTTTTGAATACTTTTTTTTTTTTTAAAATGTTATTGCTCTTATGTAATTTTTATTAATGCAGAAATTCTCATTTTGCATTTAATTGCAATATTTATTTTCATAGACAAACATTCGTATAGTCGAGCATGTCTCAAGATAACATTGCCTCTAAGTTACTGAAATACTGTCGGTGGGACGTTAAACCCAATAAACAAATGGTATTCAACCATTATTAAGAATTATAAAAACAACTTTTTGCACATGAACTCAATTCACATGTTTACATCTAATGAAGTTTACATGTTTTAGATGGCAATGTGATCTACAACTGTCATTAAATATACTTAAATAGCATTAACAAAGGAGAATATAAAATATTTTTCTCCCCTACATCTGTGAACATTATGCTTTAAACATAAGATTTTTTTATCTGTCTGTACGACTAGTGCACACGATGATTCTACTTCATAATGTTGTAAAATGTAGTGAATAGTTTCAATCTGAATTTTAATTACTTAGGTTATCACTTGCATTTTTGTTACATGCATATATTTTATTCAACGTCTTTCTTAAATTCTTAAAATCCCATGGCTGTTATTTAGGAATTGCTAATCAACTTACATTGCTTCAGTAGTTAAATGTGAGACATCTTCAGAGGACTCACTGGTGCTTGTTCTAGAATGCTTAAAACCTCAATTTGGAAGAAATAAGCATTTATGAAAGATGAACTGTTTTTATTTAGGAGATAGTGTTGCATTTTGAATGATATGTGGCAGAAGAGTGCATTGTACTAATAATAAAAAGTTATTTAATCATGAAGGTCATTAAAAGTGTGACGATGCGTCGTCACGGGTATAGGTTCAATCTCTGACAACTGCGTCAGGGAGTCGACTCTTTGGCTCAGTGGTTAGAGCATTGGGTTATCACGCCGGCGGACCGGGTTCGATTCCGGGCCGGGCCGTGTTTGTTACATTTGGTGTCAGAAGTGGGATAATGTCAACTGCCATACCGGAGTTGCCTTACCCACGTGTTTCCCAGGCCAAGTCTCGGGTCGAGACTTCTCGGAGGGGGAAGTAATGTGACGATGCGTCGTCACGGGTATAGGTTCAATCTCTGACAACTGCGTCAGGGAGTCGACTCTTTGGCTCAGTGGTTAGAGCATTGGGTTATCACGCCGGCGGACCGGGTTCGATTCCGGGCCGGGCCGTGTTTGTTACAAAAGGAATAGTTAATTACCAGTAAAACCTTGATAATAAGACCACTATTGGGTCCGCCTGAAAGTGGTCTTAATATTGAGTTGGTCTAATCATTGAGTATTGGTGTTTGGGCAGTCATCATACTAATTCACACACACAGACACACACACACACAGAGGTATCTGTTTGAAGAGAGAGAGGAGAATATCATTTTAACCTTTTCTTAAAAAAAAATAGAAACAACAGCATCTTCTTTCAATATTTTACATTTATTTTTTGTGAAAATCCTTTCATATTTTAAGAGTTCCATCACTTTGAATAAAACATGTAAAGAGTAGAATCATGCTTATATTCAATATTATTTTACCTTCATTTTTCCCTGTTTTCTGTTTTCATTGAAACAACATACTTATTACTAAAACTCTTTCATATCCTAAAAGTTATCTTCACTTAGAAAAGAACATCTCAAGAGTAGACTACTTACTAGCACTCTTGACCTCCACAGCTAGTTTCTCCATCTCCTCCTCGATTTTCCCTGGATCTCCTGATAACGATCCCAGGCCCTTGGTCATACAGAACACTTTTAGCTGACCTATCCACTTCAGGGCAATATGATGGGAGTTGATCAGCTGTGGTTCCCCAGCGTCATCCTAGTCATCGCCTACATCTCTATCACCACACTGTGTGTCCTTGGTTTTCGGTTTGATCTTGTCGACAAGAGTTAAAATAGTTGTAATTTTGTGCAAGAATTCTAGAAAAAATGTCTCTAGTGGTTAACTGGATTTTGTTATAGAAAGTTATAAATTAAATGGTGATTTCTTTCCCTAGCTTTCCCTAGAGGTTATTTATGGAACAATATTATTTTCTTATAGAATTTTAAATTTCCACCCTTGTTGCAGGCTTTATGCAGAAATCTGATGACCAATAATTTAAACTGATGAGGCATTAACTATTCTTTGTTGGACAGCGGTGCAGTGACAGTGTAATATGCCATTTAACAAACAATAGTACATTCTAATTTCATTAGAAGCGGAAAAAAATTAACTACTCTTTCCTTTCATGGTGTATTGTATGCAAGGTGTTATCACAAGAAGTTCTAACAAAGTTAATAATTGTTTATTGTAAGCTTTTTCCAATGTGTATTTCAATCTGATACTTTTGATGTCAGTTACTCCTCTTCAGTACATGGCAAAATGTTGTTTTCGGCACCATTTTGCAGAATGCCAACTGCATCATTGTTGTGAAATCCAAGGGAAAGGTTATGCTGCTGATTACGGTTCCCATTGATATAGTCATCGAGTTCAGATTCTAGTATACATTGTACAGAATGCAACATGATGAAGCAAGGTAAGTTTTGTCCCTATGTATTGTATTGTCCTCTTAGAAAACATATCCTTGTTTACTCCATGTTTGTACATGTCTGTTATTGTCCGAGAGATAGTCGATGTCTGACTGAGTCCGCATAAAAACTGATTAAGTGAGATTTCTATTTTAAGGGAATACCCTGATTGGCTGGCCCTGCCCCTTTGTCCCCTTTCCCGCTCATAAGCCCGCGTCCTTCATACTAAGTGTATTTTTAACAATGACATGTCAACCCTGGTTGCATTTCTAATTTATTACTAACTGTCCGTAAACTATGTCTAATGAAATGTTTAAATCATATTTTAGGCTTCTTGTTAACAACCGTTTTTGGTTTACGACCCTTAAATAAGTTACATAACCACCGCTGGTGTTGGTGTTCTATATTTACCCACTACAAATTGGCTCCACGACGGGGAATCGAACCCCGGTCTCCCTTGTGGCAGACGGGGATACTTACCACTATTACACCGGTTTACCGTCATACAGAACGTCTACAATAACGTAGGGATGCGTTCTCTCATTGGATGACGAGCTTCTGACTACCCTGAAGATTGACGTTCCAGACCAAAGCCATGTCTCCATTGACCAGCTTGTTCTTGCGAACACTGCGATCATAACTGGTCTTGTTCTGGCCAGCCCGTTTCTGCGTTGCCTCCCTGGCCACCTTACATGCGTACTGCATAGCTTTTTCAGCTTTGCAGCATAAGTATCATGCTGAGTTTCTCCAAAACTGCCTGGACTAGTGCCCAGAAAAGCGTAAACCGACAAGCGGGGATGCAAGCCGAACATGAACAAGTGGGGAAGAAACCAGTAGAAGTCCTCTTGGTAGAATTGTATGCTTGCACAATGGCTGAAACAAAGTCTTTACATTTGACCTTGTGGTCATCGATGTAGCAAGCATGCGCAGAAAAGTGCGGTTAAAACGTTCCGTCAAAGGATTGCCAATTGGGTGGTACGGGTTTTGCGAACATTCGAAATCCTACACCCATGACTCAAGTTGCGACCCTGATCGGAATGTATTGTTCAGGAAAGCTATACAGTAAAGCTAGCGAGATCAGCGGAAAATATTTTTTGAAGGGATATAGCATAATTATACATTTTATGAAAGATCTGTTATTACCTATCTGGAACAATAGTCATTACCACGTATTCTATATAATTTCTTCTTATTAATCCCGTACCGGTGTTTACAAGAAACAAAGATGTTGAAAGTGAGTTTGTCTTATTTCCAACCTTTTTACTGACAAGATACACAACTTTATCACCTGTTCCTTGTCTTAATACTTTTTGTCTGAACTGTAATGTCTGAACTGTAATTGAATTGACATTTTAAAGCTTTCACTTTGTCTTATTTTTAATGTTTGTCAAGGCCGAATCAACATCTTCTGTTTGCCATAGACCCCATATTTGTAAACTGTTTGTCAGCTCTTCCTTTTTTTCAATTCTTGATTGTTCAACTTGCTGTGCTTTTTGACTCTTTTTTCAACTGTGTGCTTTTTGACTCTTTTAATTTAATTGATGACGCCTTATTTTAAAGGATTTACCTAGTGCTTTCACGTCAGCTCTTATTTTCTCACGTCAATAGTGTGTGTGTTTGTGTTTTTTCAAGCCAAGACAGGTTGTATTATGTACAAACATGATATTTGCTTCATATGTTATTTGTGTTGTATTCGGTTTCTCACGCAACAATCTATCCATATTTCCGACAATTGATTCGCTAAACTTGTTATGTTTAGGAACACCCTATGTTTTTTTTCTTTCACACAATCTGAACTATAAACCCCCCCCCCCCCCCCCCCCCCCTGGTAGATAGTCATTGAAAAGTCGCTGGCAGAAATGGCACAAAGAAGGCATAAGTACTTGAAGACAGGCAAGAACTTTTGCTTCATGTTCCCAGTCTTTAGTAAGAGCAACAAATACTGGAGTTTAATATTCCAGCATTAACACAACTTTACAAATAAGTTCCTTTCATGAATGCCTCTAAGTTTTCTACAAAGTTCTCCAGAAACTGTACAAGTTCTTGAGAAACTGTTGTTGAATATGTGATATGTACATTTTCATTTTCAATAATTTCCCCCAGTTGTACAGTCGCAGGTTCACTTAACAAGCCCAAGGCTTTACAGCCTGCAACATTTTCTACAGTGCTAATATCATGCTTAACAGCCTGGAGAGGTCTGTTTGAGTGTTCAAGTTCTAGGAAGCCGTCTAGTTTATATTTTAAAAAGAAGACAACGCCTGCATATCTAAACATGATGTTCGTTTTCCACGAAACTTTTTTACTTTGAAACTTGTTTTCTCTCTTCATGTCTTCAATATATGTGCAACATGTCTTCAATATATGTGCTAAAGCTGCAGATCTGGCCATTGTTGTCATCCCATCCTGTTGCAAAGCTTTGAAACATGTCCTCACATACCGAACAGTCACAGGCTTAGTACTTCTTTAAAAAAAATGTCCAGTATAGATGTATCTTCATATAAATCATTTTTAGCTCACCTGAGCACAACATGCTCATGGTGAGCTATTAGGATCGTCCGTCGTCGAGCGTCGTAAACAATTTGCTTTAAAATACATCTTCTCTGAAACCGCTGGACAGAATTTGATTATACTTGGCAGGGATGATCCTTGGGTGAACCCTCACAAAAGTTGCTAAAATAAATGATCCATGTAGAACTGGTTGCCATAGAAACAGAAAGAATGAAAACTTTAAAAATCATCTACTTTAAAACTACTGGCCAGACTTCAAAATGTTTTCGTACAGATGTTCCTTGGATAACCATCTACCAAGATTTCTAAAATTATTCCGATCCGTAAAAAAACATGGCCGCCAGGGGCGGGGCTAATTTGTCTTATATGTTTAAAGTGAAACCTCTAAACGACATCTTTGAAACCGCTAGACAGAATTTGATTAAACTTGGCAGGGATGATCTTTGGGTGAACTTTCACAAAAGTTGCTAAAATAAACTTGATCCATGTAGAATTTTGGTTGCCATGGCAACGGAAAAATACGAAAAGTTTAAAACGCATCTTCAAAACTACTGGCCAGATTTCAAAATGTTTTATTACAGATGTTCCTTGGGTAACCCTCTACCTAGATTGCTAACATTTCGAATCGTAAATAAACATGGTTGCCAGGGGCGGGGCTAATTTGCCTAATATTTATATAGTGAAATCTTTAAATGACATCTCCTCTGGAACTGTTGGAGTAGCTAAAATACATTTGATTCCATGTAGAACTCTGGTTGTCATGGCAAAAGAAAGAAACAAAAAATGAAAACTTTAAAAATCATCTACTTTAAAACTACCTGCCAGATTTCAAAATGTTTTAGTACAGATGTTCCTTGGGCAACATCAGGTGAGCGATTTATGCTGCTAAGGTCCTTTTGTTTTGTAATCCAACCAATGCCTTCGAAAAAGTCTAAGCCATATGCACTAAGGCATGTATGATATAATTTGCTTACGGATGTTTGTTCCTCAGTAGACATATGATCCCAGTGATCTCCTATTCTTTCTTTTATAACTTCTGTTGTAAACATTTGTAACAGTTCATTAAGAGTTTGTCTGTGTGCTGGCTCTGTCAGAGACGTTGTTGTGGTAATAACTTTTGAGGCAGGGTAATCTGAAGTTTTGCTGGTAGCATCAATATCTCCAAGAATATTCAACAAAGTTTTCAAAATACCGTTTTTGCCTGCTTTAGTGGTAATTTACGAAGACCTTATAATCAATTGTTTCCGCTTCTGTCAGTGGCATGAATGCCTTCAATTTTTGTACCAAACTTGTTGTTTTCATCACTTATTAAACATATATTTTCTTTAGGTCCAAGCTCTTCTGCTATATGCTTTTGAGATAATGCAAGTATTTCAATATTCATATTGTTAATGGCCGTTTATCGGGGGATATATTTAAGAAACATTGTAACCAAGTAGCTCAAACACATTTCTAGGGGGGCGGGGGGAGCCTTCGAGCTGGCTTGCGGTAGGTCGGTGGTTCTACCCGGATGCCTCCGTGCATTAAGGGTATTCCTTCACCTATAATTAGCTGGACGTCACGTAATAGTCACGTCATTTCTAAGGATCTGCAGTATAAGTTTTTGACTGCTTATTAAATGTCATTACATTGTCATTTACCATTTCTCTTTACCAAACATTTTCATGATCATAGTCTCTAATTTTCATCTCTACTTCTTGGATTTGAATCTAGCATGCCACCGCAAAGAAAATGTTACGCAGTGAGTTACAAAGAAAAAAAATGAAAGTTTCTACATTATTGACCGTTAAAGGAAACAAACATTTATTCTCATGCCTAATCACAAGCATAGGAAAAGGTGACACAAAGCCAACATGAAGTATTATATAGGATACATTTTTATTAAGCTTAATGGCATACAGAAAGCAAACTAGCTAGTGTATGAGTACAGTAAGTCAATGAAGAATAGAAGCAGTTACTGGCGTAAGCATAATTCTCCGTATAAAATTTTATCTTATAAAAGATAAGTTTTGCAGCATTGGGAGGCAAATTCTCCCATATCTCACCCTAGGCTGATCCCTGAATACATGTATTATATTGCTAGCACTAAAGGAATTGGTTACTGGGTTAGACACTCAAGACTATATTGTTTAGTTTTTGTCTATATACAGGTCTATATATCTGCAAACAAGCCACACCCACTTACCACAAACTGTGGTTAACCCAATGAACAGCTATTACACTGCAAACTTGGTGAATTGTCCACCAGTCTATAACGTAGTCGCATCTTCTTCGGAAAAAAAACAACTAGACTGGCCTTAAAAAATAGAAAACTGTAAATATAAACCGAAACTAACATAAATACTTAGCCATAAGTGGACCAAAAAAAATTTGATGGGTCTTTAAAATTGTTTTAAACATTTAATGTTGTGTTGTATTTTAGGGAAAATTAGAAATTATTATAAAAATAAAGTAATATATGATATTTAAGGGAGAATGTGAAAAAAAAAAAAAAAATCTGGAAATATTAAAATTGAAATTGCATTCGACTTATGGCCCAGTATTTCAGTAGTGAAACACTATACTATCCATTGCAATTTATGACATTTTTAAAATGATATGATTAATATAAATTGCAATATGCAGGCAGTACAGTGGAAGTTAGTTATAATGGACTTTCTAATAGCATAAAAAGTAAATGTTTTCTGCTCAACAGTCTTCTCTACACAAGAATTTATGGTAATAATGAAGGGAAATTAAGGTCCCTACTTTTTTTACGAGTACCTGTGTTCCCTTGTAGTATAGTATACAAGAGGGCCAAGATGGCCCTAAAGACGCTCACTTGAAAAAATTGCCTTCATTGCCTGTACAAGTTACTAATTATAGCATAGTTGTACTGTCAGAATACATAATCTATGACATCATTTCAGTTCAATGAACAAAACAGTGCCTGTGGTTAAAATTTGAAGTCATACTTGACTGAGAGATAGTATGGCTTTAACACAAATTTAAACATTAAAAGGGACATAACTCCTGAACTGTGGCCTTTAGTGTGTAAACAAGATATTTCAAAGATTTGACCTATTGACCTACTCTGTCCGGCCCGGCCCATTTTCGAACTGGTTCGAGATATCATCAAGACAAACATTCTGACCAAGTTTGAAGAAGATTGGATCAAAATTGTGGCCTCTAGTGTGTAAACAAGGTTTTTCTAAGATTTGACCTACTGACCTACTTTTGGATCAAACCTGACCCATTATCGAAAGGGTTCAAGATATCATCAAGACAAACATTCTGACCAAGTTTGAGGAAGATTGGATCAAAATTGTGGCCATATCATCAAGACAAACATTCTGACCAAGTTTGAGGAAGATTGGATCAAAATTGTGGCCTCTAGTGTGTAAACATCAAAATTGTTGACGGACGACGGACAATCAAGTATCCCAAAAGCTCACCCTGAGCTATGCTCAGGTGAGCTAAAAAACGATTAGAAAAAATCATGTTGTGGCAAAATTTATTATTCAGGTACTTATTTGGAATACCTTAAAAGCTTAGTTGCATATGCAAGTTTAAATAAAGCTTATTTATCTATATATCCTCAAAGTTCAATAGGGGGCTTCCGTGGCCGAGAGCGTAAAGTCGCTGACTTTAGCACTCACTCAGTCCCTAACCGCCTGGGTTCGAGTCCCGGCATGGTCATTCGGATTTTATTGTGAGGAAGCCCTCAAGCTGGCTTGTGGTAGGTCGGTGGTTCTACTCGGATGCCTTCGTGCATTCGGGGTCGTCCTCCACCTGTAATTAGCTGGACGTCGCTATATGACCGAAATACTGTCGAAGCGACGGTAAACTCATAGTCAAGTCAAAGTCCAATGGATAACAATGGTATACACACTTACAGGACAAGTCTATAAATCTGTATTGGAACGAGGATGAAGTCACTGCCACTGGTTGGCTGGGTTGACTGTTAGCTGAAGCTTGTTGACGGTGTCTGACTCAATATATCTTCATACTCCTCCGGGCAATGTTGCGGCGGGGGTGTCCATTGCTAGATGATGCTTGGACTAATATTCTTTTCAACGGGAGACTATTGCGATAGTGTCTGGCGCTGGCTGTCAAATACGTCCTGCTGAGAGTCAATTACTGTTGACTGCTAGTTGAATTTTGAACTTTCATTTGAAGCAGGGCTGAGATATAGGTTCTGGATATCAGTATGATCACGATCAGCATCAGACTCTTCGTTCATTGCCCAGAACATTAACAAGATACCAAAAATTTCATCATTTATACATTCATGTTACTTTGAAATATTTTCTTTTCCCCCTCATTATCATTTCGGAGAATGAATAGAATAGAATATTGATTTAAAGACACCCCAACAGTCGAAAGACGTCATATGGTGTCTAAAAACGCTTAAAAATACGATAAGTCACAAAATTATACACAAGTGAATCCCGCACAGCAGGAGAGTAAACACTTTTAACATATAACGTATGTAAAATCAAAGCTTGTTATATATACCAACGTCTTTAATAAAAGCGATCAAAGTATCAAAAATTAAAAAGGAATTAAAATAATTAGTTCTAATAAGATTTAAATCAATACAGTCGACTAAAATATGTTTGATTGTATACGGTTCCTGGCAAGGAATGCATACAGGTTGTTCTTCTCGATTTAATAGATAGGAGTGAGTCAAACGAGTATGTCCTATGCGACAACGATTGATAACACATTCCTCCCTACGCACGGCGCGGGAAGATGGATACCAAAAACCTAAGGATGGTTGAATAGAATGTAACTTATTAAATTGAGCGTTGTCCCAACTAGATTGCCATTTTGAAAAGATCAATTTATTTACGGAAGATTTCAAATCTGTAAATGGAATTTTTATATCAGCCTCGTTTAAATCGGAGGCTGTCGAAAAATGGGTGGGGTACCAATACTATGTTCCTTAATTAAAATGAAATGATGAAATTGAAGTAACTACCGTACTAATATGTTTGTTTATTGGTTTTAACGTTCCACCGACAGGACGGTTCCAATCTAAAAATTAAATTAAATATGCTAAAAGAACTCTAGAATCCGGAATTAGTGTGTGTGTTTCTTTTGTTTGTATATTGTTGTACTTAGACGGCGATAGCCGTCTTATGCTGAAGAACGAAATCAGGCCTTGCTAATTTGCATATTTTCCACAACAATTTTAACTGTACCTCTCCGCGCTTAGTGCGGATCCATGCAATGCGATTCTGCACTAGCGAATACGAGTGGAATATGTTACACAGACGATTAAATCATAACCGTAACCGCTTTTAGTGTGTTATTGTTTGTTAACATGTTTTCTTTTGCCATTATTGTGCACTGGAAGCATCAATTTTAAGCGTGAAAAAAAAAATATATACGTTATAACCAGAACACCAACCATCTTACGTACATGAAGATCTACTCCTCAAAAAAGAAAAAGTAGTGCTACGTATGTATGTAATTGACCTTAAGTAGTCCACACAATATCTTGCATGATGGCGAGTTAAGTTCCACCCAGGCATTTCTAAACTTTGAAATAGATAGGCAAACATTCTAGTATCTTAAATAATCAAATACCTGTCGATTTCTATATATACAAAACAACAGATAGCATTCGCTAGCACAAGAGAATGACCTACTTAGGTATGCAGCTCTTTATGAATGAAAGGTTCATGACCTTTACTCCGGATTATTATGTTACAAACAGAACCTCTGTAGCAACAGCGGGTGGAGTTTTTGTCGTCATGTGACTGCTTCAATAACTTCAGAAACTCTGGGTTTAGAATGTTTATCCCGTCGCCGTCTCTCAGCGCAGTGTGCGCTTTGATTCACTTCCGTACAGATTAATGATAATTTTAGCCAAAATTTAAAAAACGAAGAACGAAAGTATATTTTCACCTTCGTCTCCTGCTTATTCTGTACTGAATAACGAACCTTAATTTGTATTTTAAGCTTCAGTGATGTGTTAGATATTTTAAGCTGTCGAATGGCTGTCGAATGCAATTGAACTTGTACGAAGTTGCAAATCGCCAAAACGTGTTGATTTTTTTCAAATTTTGTTTAGCCGGATATATGGAAATTTCATGCGGTGCCTTCGGATTTCACCGTTGTCAAGGGAGGTTAATCATCATAGCTCTTTGTTCTTTTTCGAACAAAACACTTGGGGTGGGTGTCTTCAGGGGGAAAGTGCTGAAAAGAGCTACAAGTCAGCATAATATTTCTTATGTTCAAAAAATAGAGGAAAAGCTACTAATTTCTAAAGCTACTGATTTTTCCTACATATACTCTTTGAAAACCCCCTCAGCCTCATTCTGATGAAATTTCAAGCTACAAGTCAGCGTAATATTTTATGTTCAAAAAAAAAAAAAAAAAAAAAAAGAGAGGAATAGCTACTAATTTCTAAAGCTACTGATTTTTCTTACATATACTTTTTGAAAAAAACCCTCAGCCTCATTCTGATGAAATTTCAACACATTTGCTTTCGTAATCATTATTCTACATGCGTTTGTTTGGGAACTCCACTTACAATATAACTTTCAGAGTGGCCATTTTCGGTATAAATTTAACGAAATGTATATGTTCATGCAACTAAATCGGCATGTACGAACATGCAAAATTTATTTTATCTAGTATGAAATGAAAGTTTTGACTTTCAATCTATATAGGCAAAATACAATATCTTATGATTTTACAGATGATACAGTGCTTTAAACAAACAACTGATAAGCTGGTGGCAGAGACTTAATACGAATCTATAAATAACTCTGATCTCGCTAGTAAAGCATCATGAGGACCTTGCAAACTATTTCGTCTTATCCAATTTTGTCTTATCTGTATAACGAAAATTCCGTTTTCAATATTTGCAAAAAGCAAATGTTCGTTATTCCCGATTCTTGCTACAACTAAAAACGATTAGGTATTAATACAAAAAGACACAGTAAATCTATGTTATTTTATTTATTCCTCCAAGTATAAATAAATAGTTATTAAATAGGTGTGATTAAATAAATTGTGAAATTAAAACAGCTATAACTTTGTTTAACAAAATGTATATTTCCTTGTTTTATGTTAATGGAAAAACCATATCAATATCCAGTACATGTAAACATGTCAGCACTATATGTCCGCTCACAGTGAGGTTTTAGACACGAGCTGCTTTAAACCCCTCATGCAAAGTCTTCTCAACGATTCATAATTTGAAGGACGATGGCGTTTGTGACTTGGTGAGATAGTAGAA
The DNA here is from genome assembly GCA_021229015.1 of Solen grandis. Classification (NCBI taxonomy): domain Eukaryota; kingdom Metazoa; phylum Mollusca; class Bivalvia; order Adapedonta; family Solenidae; genus Solen; species Solen grandis. Next base: position 22,013,779 of record CM037792.1, on the reverse strand, counting down.
CACTCTCTTTCTTTGAACTCCCCATAAGAAGTGCTCGGTGACATACTGTTACTACTTGCGATTTCTCATTTCTTTGCTTTTTTAATTCAATCATTTTTTCCCAAATGATATAGCCTTTCGCTTTTTCCCCTTTTGACTTTGACAGAATATCCATTTTGATATGGCCTGAGCAATACCAAGAACATAAGTGTTGTTAATGCACCAAGAAATGTTCACCGCAATTCTAATGTAGATTAGGGTAATTTAAATGCAGTACATGTATGTGAATGACATGCCTTTATCACTTACACAAAACTGCCTTTCTGCTGACTTAAATTGATAAAAATAGCATATTTTATGTAACAACATACATAAAGTCGGGTGCTGTTTACCGCACGAGGTGATAGTCATTTAAGCAACAAGAAGCATTGCGTTTGGGAACACTTGTAAAACTGATAATGACAGACAATTTTGTGGTAAACTAACCATTTTACAGGTAAACTCTAGTACAGGGACGTCCAAATTCTTTTGTCCTAGCCAATTTTTCACTATATCCGATTTTATCTCAAGCAGGTAGGAGTCCTTTGAAATAACGAAGGGCGCATTCTGAGAATGATTCGTTATAAGTGAGCTTTACTGTAGTGAACAAAGAAGTTCTCATAAAGAGCCTTGTCTGTAGTAGATGTCTTCTGATTTCGGCATGGAATGGTCTTGCCATAACGAGTAAATGATGTCTCTTATGACTACAACATCCTCTTACCCTGTCTTAGACTTCTAAAGCTTCAAGAACGTCATGCACGAGGAATCACTGGCTCCTTCCTATTGACACCAGAAAGACAAGAAGATACACGGTCTTTGATATAAGACGCCATGCCAGGCCAAAAGAAAGAGACCCCCCACACACACACACACACAACCAGACAAGCTCATGAGCAGGGTAGTTCCTCTCCCTTGCCTCTCAGCTCGCATAAGCGATCACGTTCTCCTCGCTATCCTAATCCTGCAGAGGACCTGCATCTTATCCTATCCCACATGCGTCCGTATTGATTATAAAGGGCTTACTGAAATCAGCAAAAACTAGATCTGGAGAAGAGGTGAGTTTTTCTTTGAGGATGTCAAATGATTGTTGCTGGGCATTAAGCCAGGACCATAGGACGGGGGAGCTTTTCCAAGATTTCTTACATTTATTTTGACTTGCTGGTGCCATGACTCTTAAGGAGGATGTTGAGGGGATGGGCAATTTTGGAGCAGGCCTTCTTTATTAACCTTTGGTAGAAACCAACAGTTCCACGAAAAATACGTAACTCAGAGACATTCTTTGGGATGGGCCAATTAGAAATAGATGAGATTTTTGCAGGATCAGTGGAAATACCGTATTCGGAAATGACATGCCCAAGATAAGTGACAGGGAACTTGAAAAACACAACTTTTTGAACCCTTCAATTTTAACCATGCGTTTGAAGACGGGCAATATGCTCTTCAAAAGTCTCAGAAAATATAAAGATATCGTCCATGAAATCGAGATATTCCTTGAGATTGAGATCGCCTATACACTTCTTCATGAGGCGCTGGTATTGAGTTAGCTTTACATGCGGTATCATCTAGTCGATACATTTATCATAATTTCTGATTCCTTGTCTGTTCTGCAATCAATTAAAAATATGAACTTTTCGAATCCACTAATACAAGATATTTTAATTAAACATCATTACCTATCTTTTTCGAAACAAATAATATTCTGTTTGGTTCCCAGTCATATGGGAATTCGAGGTAATGAGAAAGCTGATCGTGCTGCTAAAGCAGCCTCCGATTTAGAAGCAGATATAAAAATTCCATTTACAGATTTTAAATCTTCCATACATAAATTGATATTTTCAAAATGGCAATCCAGTTGGGACAACGTTCAATTTAATAAATTAAATTCTACTCAACCATCCTTAAGTTCTTGTTACCCATCTTCCCGCGCTGTGCGTAGGGAAGAATATGTTACCAATCGTTGTCGCAAAGGATATACTCGTTTGACTCACTCCTATCTTTTAAAGCGAGAAGAACCTGTATGTATCCCTTGATCGACTGTATTGATTTAAATCTTATTAGAACTAATCATTTTAAAGTGGCATCTATGTTAGACCTTTTTAATACTGTTTCCGTTGATTCCTTGATCGCTTTTAATTAAGACGTTGGTATATGTAACAAGCTTTGATTACATACGTGTTTATTAAACGTGTTTTACTCTCCTGCTGTGAAGGATTTACTTGTGTATAGTTTTGTGACTTATCGTAATTTTAACCGTTTTTAGACACCGTATGACGTCTTTCGACCATTGAGGTGTCTTTAAATCAATATTCTATTCTATTCATGAGGCGCTGAAATATAGCACCACTTATGGTCAAACCAATTGGCATCCGGTAACACTTGTATTAACCGCGATTTCCCACCTAGAATGCAGTTTTGGCATTTTCTTCTTCCATCTCGACTTGCCAGTAAGTGGAAATACCGTGTTCGGTAATTTGAAGCCAACCAATGCGCCAACATTGTCGTCGAACCTTTAGGCATCATTACACGTTCTGAAATTCAGCATACGGAAATCCAGACAGAAGCGCAATGAGTCATCTTTCTTTCGTACCAACAACCTTTGAAGAAAATGAACTATCAGCTGAGATTTTGGAAGGATCACTTGAAACTGTCATATGCTATAACATGTCAATTTGCCCTACGATTTCCATTGTTTGACATTTTGGAAACTAATATTGTGAACTTATATGCATGGATTTGATTGTTATTAGGGTTCTAAAATATGTCTAATGAAATATTTTAATATTTTAGATTTCTGGTTTACACCGTTTATGGTTCACGACCGTCAATTAAATCATCGAATCACCGCTGCTGTTGGTATTCTATATCCACCCACTACAATGATACACTCAATTGTACATCAACTTCAACACCGTAAGAATAAATATATTGCAGCCGTCTAAAGCGGGAATAATATTTCGATCACTTTACGTGACAAACAGTAGTTATAGTACTGCTGGTTCCTTGCTAAATGACCATTGTAAACAACTATTCCTTTAAGGAAAATCTACCAAGTGACCTGACCCCTTGGCATAACACGCCACAAATCTTAATTTCGTAGTACCCTGGAGTCGTGACAACTCCAAGGCCATCCTGTGAAACAGTGTATTAACCTCCTGTCCTCTCTGGAAATGATATTGGAAATGATAGCCCTTAAGAAACACTTGTCGGTGTGTACCTGGTGGCTTTTTTTAAGTATGATTGCTCCTTCAATATCGGGAAAACCTTTATTTCATCAACAATGTCTTGACGTTCGCGTCTGTTTGGCCAAACAATGATGCATCAGCATCATATCACATTTTTTTGCGAATATTTTACACTGAAAATTGACACACATGGAATCTGTCAGCAATGTGACATAAAGGCTCTACCTAGACTGCCAAAATACTAGAGAAAAATCTTAAGTTGAGTTTCAGTTGAAACTGGAACATGACCAGGAGAAGAAATTGTTTGATAATTGCACAGGTAAATCCCGAAGTTGTCTACAAATTACATTGGAATGTATGCCGTGACATCCTGAAGAAATCGTCGACGTTCTACATAGGCATAACACTGTCCACATAGCCCTCTACTTTTATTTTATCCCTACGAGACCTGTAACAGAAACAAATACACTGGCAGATTAAAAAGATAGATAATAGATTAAAAAATGTTAAGATGGATGGGTTGACAGCTGACCTTATAAGGTTTTATAAACTGCGCAAGAGTAAGATTAAATTGGCCACATTCTAGCTCTTTCACTGGCATGAAGAAAAGTTGGTAGTTACTTGTGATAGTACACCTAATAACTGTACACCGCCTAGGTCGGCTAAGCCTGTACGTTGTTTGAAAGACCACCGTGGTGTAGCGTAAATAATGCTAAGAATGTAGTTCACTCAGTAACATGCTAGAAGCCTCAGAAGTATAAACAGCCTTTAAATACAAGACTCTAAAAACATTTTACTAGTAAAATGTGTACCGACGCATGTCGCATTAAAATTTGGTTACGAATCGTATGAGGGTGTACAAGTTTTTTTCTGTTTGGAAACAATACAAACCGTTATTAAAGTTCTTAATGAGAAAAATATTTTCAAATGATTTGCAATGCTAGAGAAAATGTAGACCGTGTCATTTTATCATTTTCGTCATTAAAGGAACCACTACTTGCGTTTTCGTCATTTTTTCTTCTTCTTTTCGTTGCAATGACAACTAGAGTTCTACATGGATCAAGTGGGTTTTTTTAGGAACTTTTGTGGAGGTTCACACAAGAATCATCCCTGCCAAATTTAATCTAATTCTGTCCAGCAGTTTCAGAGGAGATGTCGTTAAAAGCAAACTGTTGACGACGCATGACGACGGACGCAGGGTAGCCATAAAAGCTCACTTTAAGCACATTGTGCTCAGGTAGAACGCTCATGTGAGTACATGTACTATCAGCTTCATAAAACAATTCAGTTTAATCTTAATTAAAACATCAGATAATTAAAATATAACTTCAAATTGTATATAAAGACTAACCAACCATCAAAAGACTAATTTTTTAGGTTATCAAAAACAAAGACAGCGTGGGACCATGGGCTATGATGTCAAGTATTGCACAAATAACGTCAAAACATAGCAAGGTACATACAAAACGCAACAGAAAATAAATTTATTTTTAATAAATCACTTTGAAACAATTCTCATGATATTGACAACTATACACAAATAAATTGAGTGAAGGGAGTTGATCCTTATTCTATATTTATTTAAAGTGATAAAAGAGGATGTACTGTACTATATATTCATATCATGATAAACGTTTTCGGCTATCTTCCGATCCTGTCTGGTCTCCGCTCTTTTCTTACACTCAAGTAAGTACCTGAAGATCAATAGCGGTTTTTATAAAACAACACCATTGCAGTATAATCCATCTAGAATATTGAGCGGTGTAACTCTCTCCGTTAAACGGGAGTTTTCCTACCATTGCCGACTTCCGGTTCACCCTAGGTCGTAGTGCTCGATTTGTAAACAAGCAATATGATAGACCGACGTCAAATGGATGTCTGCAGCGTAATTATTTTGAATAGAAAAACAATGATAAAAAATAAATCGAAGCAAATCATGAATTAAAAAAAAACAACAAAAAACAATGATTGAAATGATTTTGTTGTCAAAAAGACACATGGATGAAAGTAATTGTCACGAAATTGAAACGTTACGCGAGGTGAACCGAAGGTTGGCACTAACAGAAAAAGATCAGTAAAACGGTGTGATATCTTGGAAACAGTAACACTTGGGAAAATGAAACTTTGTAGATAAATATAGTGTCTATTGACCAAGACCACGGTTGATCTGTAGCCGCTGGCTTGAATGTAAATATAAAAGCAAAAACTGAATTTGCAGCTGAAAATGTTAAACGCCACGTGAATATATAGTACTACATACGAGGGGGGAGGCAGTTCACAAAGTTGTTCACAAAGTTGTATTTTTTAAGTCTTTTTTTTTTGGGGGGGGGGTATTTTTTAGCTCACCTGAGCACTTGTGCTCGGGTGAGCTTTTGTGATCGCCTTTTGTCCGTCGTGCGTCGTCCGTCGTCCGTCGTCAACAATTGCTTGTGAACACTCTAGAGGCCACAGTTTTGGCCCAATCTTCATGAAACTTGGTCAGGATGTTTGTCTACATGATATCTCGGATGAGTTCGAAATTGGGTCATGTGGGGTCAAAAATAGGTCACTAGGTAAAGAAAAACCTTGTGAACACTCTAGAGGCCACATTTTAGCCCAATCTTCATAAAATTTCAGGATTTTGTCTACTGTGGGGTCAAAAAGTAGGTCACTAGGTCAAATCTTAGAAAAACCTTGTGAACACTCTAGAGGCCACAGTTTTAGCCCAATCTTCATAAAATTTGGTCAGGATATTTGTCTACATGATATCTTGGATGAGTTCGAATTGGGTCATGTGGGGTCAAAAACTAGGTCACCAGGTCAAATCTTAGAAAAACCTTGTGAACACTCTAAGGCCCATTTGGCCCGATCTTCATGAAACTTAGTCAGGATGTTTGTCTACATGATATCTCGGATGAGTTCGAAATTAGGTCATGTGGGGTCAAAAACTAGGTCACCAGGTCAAATCTTAGAAAAACCTTGTGAACACTCTAGAGGCCTCAGTTTAGCCCAATCTTAATTTGGTCAAATCTAAGAAAAACCTTGTGAACACTCTAGAGGCCTACATTTTTGTCCCAGTCTTCATTAAACTTAATATGAATGATGACTGCATGAATTCCCAGTTGAGTGCAAATTCAGGTAGGATCAATATGTAGGTCACTTAGTCAAATGTTAGAAAAACACTTTTAGATGCCAGATTTTTGTCATTATGCCTAACACAGCCATTTTACTCAGGTGAGCGACACAGGGCCATCTTGGCCCTCTTGTTTTTCTTTTGTTTTTGCGGGGGGGGGGGGATGGGGGGGGGGGGCAAGTTATACCTCATATATTAAGAAATGTACCCCTGGTCACAATTTATTTTTACTGGGAAATCACTAATTCAAAGGTAACATTTAGAAAGATTATGTATTGCTTCACTGTTAAAAGTTACTTTGTATTTTATCGTTTCACTTTTAAATGACTATACGCGTTTTTAGCTCACCTGAGCACAAAGTGCTCAAGGTGAGCTTTTGTGATCGCCCTTCGTCCGGCGTCGTGCGTCGTCCGTCGTCAACAATTTGCTTTAAACGACATCTCCTCTGAAACCGCTGGACAGAATTAAATGAAATTTGGCAGGAATGTTCCTTGGGTAAGGCTCTACAAAAGTTGCTAAAATAAAGTTGATCCATGAAGAACTCTGGTTGCCATGGCAACAAAAAGAAAAATAATTTGAAAACTTTAAAAATCATCTCCTTCAAAACTACTGGCCAAAATAATTTGGTACAGATGTTCCTTGGGTCAACCTCTACCAAAGTTGCTAAAATTATTCCGATCCGTAAAAAAACATGGCCGCCAGGGGCGGGGCTTATTTGCCTTATATGTATATAGAGAAACCTTTAAACAACATCTCCTCTGAAACCACTGGACAGAATTTGATTAAACTTGGCAGGGATGATCCTTGGGTCAACCTTCACAAAAGTTGCTAAAATAAACTTGATCCATGTAGAACTCTGGTTGCCATGGCAACAAAAAGGAAAAAAAAATGAAAACTTTAAAAATCATCTTCTTCAAAACTACTGGCCAGATTTTAAAATAAATTGGTACAGATGTTTCTTGGGTCAACCTCTACCAAAGTTGCTAAAATTATTCCGATCCGTAAAAAAACATGGCCGCCAGGGGCGGGGCTTATTTGCCTTATATGTATATAGAGAAACCTTTAAACAACATCTCCTCTGAAACCACTGGACAGAATTTGATTAAACTTGGCAGGGATGATCCTTGGGTCAACCTTCACAAAAGTTGCTAAAATAACCTTGATCCATGTAGAACTCTGGTTGCCATGGCAACAAAAAGGAAAAAAAATGAAAACTTTAAAAATCATCTTCTTCAAAACTACTGGCCAGATTTCAAAATAATTTGGTACAGATGTTCCTTGGGTCAACCTCTACCAAAGTTGCTAAAATTATTCCGATCCGTAAAAAAACATGGCCGCCAGGGGCGGGGCTTATTTGCCTTATACGTATATAGAGAAACCTTTAAACAACATCTCCTCTGAAACCACTGGACAGATTTAGATTAAACTTGGCAGGGATGATCCTTGGGTCAACTTTCACAAAAGTTGCTAAAATAAACTTGATCCATGTAGAACTCTGGTTGCCATGGCAACAAAAAAAATAAAATGAAAACTTTAAAAATCATCTTCTTCAAAACTACTGGCCAGATTTTAAAATAAATTGGTACAGATGTTTCTTGGGTCAACCTCTACCAAAGTTGCTAAAATATTTCCGATCCGTAAAAAACATGGCCGCCAGGGGCGGGGCTTATTTGCCTTATATGTATATAGGGAAAACTTTAATCAACATTTCCTCTGAAACCACTGGACAGAATTTGATTAAATTTGGCAGGAACTTTAAAAATCATCTTCTTCAAAACTACTGGCCAGATTTTAAAATAAATTGGTACAGATGTTTTTTGGGGTCAACCTATTTATCTCAGGTGAGCGATTTAGGGCCATCATGGGACTCTTGTTTAAGTCACCTGCTGTAGGCAGATGAATCACATTTCCGTCATCTATCTGTTCCAAGGAACACAGCTTGCGTTTCCTCTAAGCTGCTTGTAAAATTATTTAATTGTTTAAGAAACAAAACAATTTTAATTCCATATACACCTTGAAAATCATACCATAGCCCCGCCTATTGCACAACCTTAGTTTTAACCTATAGACAATTTCACTCAGAAATGAGACGTAAACCTACGAAAATCAACGAGCACTCACCGAACACCTAATCTACCTGATGGTAAAATTCCAAACATTGTTCAGTGAGAGATAAACATACATTTGAGATTTTTCCCCAGCCGTTGATTGGTCAGTATAATTATACCGAGTATTGCCGAATGATAAAATTGTCTATTCTGGGGAAAACTGGAACAATTTAATATAACTTAATCCTCTAACTCTTTACCTTATATTGACTCGTGTTGACGCCTTTGCAAACTTATGAACCTTCTTTCAGTGGCTGTCTGATTAGAGTTTCCTATATTTCATTTTACAATTAACTAAAAAATATTTGATTGACATCGATTACGAAACAAGCAGAGAAACAGCTTATAGTAATCATTTTCGAAAGCTCTGATAGCGGCGTATGTGGTCATTATTGTGGGCGGAAACTGAAGAACTCGGAGATAACTTACGTATCCGGACTAGCGACCACAGTATCCTCTGATGTACGTGGCCTGGAATCGAAGCAGGACGAATTCTTTACGGCATTTTAAATTCACTTAATATATATTTTGTAAATTTGTACATGAATATTTATAAGGTTAATGTTAATAGGTAAAAATGTGTTCTGTAAGATGTCCTGACTTTCTTCTAAATAGCATTTTAATAGAGAATATCGTCGAAAGATTTGTATAATGTATTTTTAACATTGCAAGAACATTGATGTGAAAGGAACAATGCATACATTTACCGTCAACCTCTTTAATGCGATTTTTTTGTTTCATTTTCTGACCTTTTCGTAATAAAATAACAATTTGAAACCTTATTCTCATAGATCAAAAATATTAAAGATCAACACAACCATGTAAACTCATAAATAAACAAGAAAATGTGCAATAGGTGATATATAGCATCATTATCTTCATGCAAGAAAATAATTTTAAACAAGCGACATAATCACATACTTGGTTCTCCCGGCTCTTCGTTCAACGAAACTTCGTAATACAACAGGGAATCAAAATGTCAAGAAAAGGCTTAGGAGTAGTTCGAAGTAGGACACATACCATCAACTCATTTGTTCTCCTCACGAACCAATTTAAGAACAACAGGGAAATTTATTTTATTCGTTTCCCTAGTTAAGCTGGGTTTACACTCTTATCTTACTCTCAGCCTTATGTTATAAACGCTCTTTAATCTTGCGTAAAAACAGTTATGACAAGAAACCCCATTTGGACCGCGAACAATAAGATCATCGCCACTCTCTCCATTTCTTTGCCTACAGTTTATAAGATTTATATGTGTAAATAAGCAAATATAAAACAATAAAATTCCAATTATATTGAAAAACATTATTAATAATTCTTGAACAGGAATCGAAGCATCAAATTCCTATTATAACGCTCAGCTACATAAATCGTACCCACTAAGCTATTTAGACAGTAGCTTCGATGGCACGAATGAATTGTATATGTAGCCTGATGAAATACCAGCCAGTGATGGTTCAAAATATTTCCGTATGAATTGCGATTGACTCGCTTTTGCATTTTCATTTATATATCTTAATCCAGCTTTGTATTACATTAGGCAATTGTCATTAAATGAGCATGAACATAATCACAACTTCGTAAAACAAAGATAGAAAACAAAATGTGGAACTTTATCTCCGTGTAGTAAACACGAGAAACTTCGTTGTAATATAGCTAAATATTTACAGATGCAACAACGTGAGCTCCTTGTACCATATATGCAAGAACAACCCTGTTGAAAATATTAAAAATAACTTTGTGAAAGGTATACGTGTTGATAACTAATTCGTGTTTATTTCACGATCAGTAAAAACTTATCCCGAGGTGAAGGAGATGACATGTGAAGGTCAAGGCTAAGTGTAACAGTTAAGAATGTCATTTCCAACATGGCGACAGTGCAATTTGATTGTGGTCCTCACTGTTGGCTAATCGCTCAGTTAATATTCAGCAATCACCTCCTCCCAAAATAACTAATAGTACAGTCCAAAATAAAAAATGGACGAGTCCAATTTTTTTTTTCATGGTACAAGTACTGAACTTGCAAACAAACGCGACCTTTGCTCAAGGAGGTTACTTCGTCATAAGGACGCCATATTGTCGGTGTAAGTTGTTTTCATTGTTTCCGTGAGGAAAACATTTATGGAAAATGTACGGGCAGAATCTAAATATTCAGTTAATGGATGGGATAGGTCCTACAAAGCGACATTTCGATAAGAAACTATTACAAACAGTAACGCGTGACAAGCTTACAAATTGTCCGTTTAATAGACTTAGAATCATTTACATATAGTGATATCCGTTTATTTATTTTTATTAGACAAGGAAAACCGCTATAAATTTGCTGAGAATTTAAGTTAGAAAACACATCTATGATATAGGCGCCGTGTACATTAGAATTTTGGAGACAGAGAAACTTTCCGAAATACACACTTATCTCTCGAACACTTTCTTTATCTCTTGTACGCCATCAAAGAAATGTCAAGTTCGGGATTTTGGCGCCAATGTGTATAACTTTAACTAGATTTTTCCAACATATTAACTTAATATGGCATAGTTTCGCATTGCCTGCTCACATTATCAAATATCTGCAAAGGTTATTCGATTTCAAACTTTAAAACCTAATTATTCGACATAAATTTCATTTTTGTTGATAACAGTGAGAAAGGTGGTTCGATTCGACTGTATTCTCCTTGTCCGATGAAAAGAAAATAAGTGAAATTCTTTATTTTTGGGGAAAAAATCTCAGTTTTTATAACGGATATCTATTAATCAGTTAAAATAATTTAGCTAGCTTCGGGCGGCATAATAAAATCGGACTGTCCGTCCGTGTGTGTGTGTGTGTGTGTGTGAGTCCGGTATGTTCGTTACCGGACAATAACTTTGTCTCGCATGCATGCGTTTCGATATAATTTGGCATCAATAAACTCGAAAACACGGAGTGTTGCCAAAGATCAAGGTTGTAGCTCAAAGGTCAAGATCACAATCAAAGATCAAAATATGGGATATTTTCAGTTTCCGGACATTAACTCTGTCCTGAATAGATGGATAGTGATATAACTTGGAATCGATGATCTCGAGGAGTCAGAGTGTTGCGGAAAAGATCGAGGTTTGTAACTCAAAGGTCAAGGTCACAGCCACAGATCAAAGGTCATAAATGGGGATATTTTTTGGTTTCCGGATACTACCTCTGTCATGGGTGGATGGATATTTGCACCCACTGGCATTTAACTTCATATACAGACAGAACATTTGACAGAAAGTGCAGATACAAAACCCATAACTCTTAACTTCAATATATTTTGAGTTATTCCCTTTTGTTGATAGAGCTATTGGATAGAGGAAACGCGTTTACACTATTTTCCAAGGAACACTCAAGTCTACTTTATTTAAAGTATGTGCTACAATCTGCTAAAACGACAAAACAGTTAAATAGTTCTGTGTCAAAGCAAATCTTTGGGGGCAAATGTTATTGACTGTGACAGTTCTTGTTGTAATAACATTTAATTCCTATCATTTAAGTCACACATATTGAGATACATATATATTAAGGTACACATATGCAGTTATAATTATATTCTTTAATCTTGTATATGTTAATGTACATTATACTTTCTAGTTGCTTGTGTTGTTATTTATATGTTAATATTTTATGTTCTTTATCTGCTTTTAAAGTTAGTAAATCAAATGATTAATGCACCCACCCCTTATGTGTTTTATCTTTTATTGCTTTTGAATAACCATGCATTGCTTATTCAAATACTTTTAAATTTATTTTATTTTTATTGTATAATGATGTTGAATTATATACTCTTTGTCTTGAACTATGTAGGATATATTTAATGTTGTTGATTTTTAATTTCGTTTATATGATGTTATGCGTTTAATCGAATTAAATTTGTTTCAGTTGTAGCCGTACTTCCGTTGGACACAAAGGGTTGGCTAACATATTTCTGCAAAACCCATCCAAATTGGAGCGACGTTGCTAAGTATAATTTATGTTTATGTTTGTTTGTTGATTTTAGCCCCCCCCCAAACCAATAAATTTATACGTGCCTTGAGTTTCACAGAAAAGAGCATGAAATGTACAACGTGGTTTTATCATTTTTTTCTACTTTAATTTAGACGTTGATAATTCTTTTCATAGTTTATAGGTTCAATAATTTACAAATCAATTATCCTTAAAGATCCCTTCTCCGAGCGCCCTCAAATTTCTCTCCATATGAAAACTGTCTTGTCAAAATATTTTATACACGTTCCTTAAAATTTCTTTGAGCTTCTAGTATGGGACATTTTTTAGCTTTTGGGACCAGCCTTTGCTCGTCGTCCGTCGTCGTGAGTCGTCCGGCGTCAACAACTTAAAAATCTTCTTCTCTGAAACTACAGATGGGAAAGTGATCAAATTTTGCAAGGATGTTCCTAAGGTGATCTCCTATTAAAAAATGCTCAAATGGTTCCGGTCTGTTGCATAATTAGGTCACAGAAGCTAAAAATCGATTTTAAAAGTGAAATCTTAAAAAAAGGCCTGGAGTTTAGATATTTGGTGTGTGGCATTGTCTGGTGGATTTTTACAAGTTTGTTTAAATCATAACCGGGGTCAAATTTGGTTCCGTCATAGGGGTACTTGATTAAACAGAGGCTTATTAGGGAAAAAAGAAAAATCTTCTTCTCAGAAACCGCAAGGCCTGGAATTTAAATATTTGGTGTGTAGCAATGTCTAGTGGATCTATACCAAGTTTGTTTAAATCATGACCCTGGGGTCAAATTTGCTTCCGCCATAGGGGTCACTTGACTTAACATAGACTAATATAGGAAAAAACTGAAAAATCTTTTTCTCAGAAACCGCAAGGTCTGGGGATTAGATATTCGGTGTGTAGCATTGTCTAGTGGATTTCTACCACGTTTGTTTAAATCATAACACTGGGGTCAAAATTTGCCCCTCCCCAGGGGTCACTTGATTAAACAAAGGCTAATAAAGGGAAAAAAAAACTGGAAAAATCATCTCAGAAACCACAAGGCCTGGAGTTAAGATATTTGTAACATAAGTTAATAGACCTCTACCAAGTTTGTTCAAATCATAGCCCTGGGGTCAAAATTGACCCTGCCCCAGAGGTCACTTGTTTTTACTTGGCCTTATGATAACAGGTAAGCGATCCAGGGCCATTATGGCCCTCTTGTTTTATTTAAATTATAGCTTAAAGGGAGTATGATTAAGCAACAACGAGGAGTAGATCTGCACTTCTTAAGTTTTTTTCGATAGATTGTTATCAAAACAACCCTATCGCATCCCTGTCAGACTTTTATGTAACCAAACGTTTCAATATTTCATACTTACTGAAATATAGTTCTAAAACTAGTTCTTTTTGTCCCTTTATTCTGTGAAATATTCAAGCCATACTTAAATACTGCTTCAATTTCATTATAGTTCCAGTTGTTAAGTTTATGTTTTATAAAGTATATATATATATATATATATATATATATATATATATTTTGATAGACTCCTTTATATTTTGTTTTTGTGTTAGATACATATAAATACTGACGTGTCTTTTCAAAGTCTTTAAGTATATCACGAAATGGTCAAACTCTGTCAGTAGGATATACACGTAAGGTAAAAACAGCATTTTAAGACCATAATTGCTCGTCCAATGTTCGATAATTTCGTTTGATGTTATTTCATTTGACGAAATTTAGAATTGGGGAAAATGTCAAAAATAATCATTAATTGGAGAAAAAGATACTAATTATATATTTTTTTGGGGAAAAAACCTTAACCATGAAATCACTTATTTTACCCAAACTTACATATTTGGTGCAAAAACCGTGATCCCGACCATATATAAGTAACAAAAAAAAAAAAAAAAACATTAAATGTGCCAACTTCTAAAAATCAAAATCAACTGTATTTCGGGAAATAATGGCAACTGTTTTTCTCGATCAATTCGGTCCAAATTATTACGTATTCAATATAAAGTTATATTCATAAAAGTCGATTTTTGTAAATTATCAGACGCCCTTTTTTCTACCCGAACCTGGTTAAAAATGGTAAAAATTAAAAACAACACACAAAAAAGAAAAAACATTACATAGGAAAACTGTGGTTAACTACTATACAATAAGAAAACAAATCATTTCGAAAACACATACACATGTTCAATATCAAGTGCCTCTAATGATTTTGTAATATCATTTATAAATGATATAATTTCAAAAATAAATATGTTTTCCACTAAGTCATCTATGATACTCACGCCAATCTTTGCGCAAAAGAAGTTGTACGTGTATTTTTCTAGCTGTTGCAGATATCTAATTTGAATATGAAAATCAACATAACCAGTATATGGTTATCTCTCAATGCCTTATTTTGCTGAATTCGAAGAAATAATACAATGAATCAAAGTTTGTTATCACAGTCTGAATTGCTGGTCCTGCTTAACAACGGATATATAGAGGATGTTTTGTTTTAGTGGATTTTGGTTATATCTCCCCAAGTAGTACATTTTCATACTTTCACTAGCGCGTAGCAAACAAACCTTTTATTTTATGCGTAGTAGTTCCGGCAATCTATATCTGTTGGATATGGATTTTAATCTACTGGTAGAACACAAAATTTCATCAGTAAGCAAAAATGAATCATGTTATTGAGTCTAAAAAATGGTGCGATCCTAAACAAGCCCTATATCCTTGCTGTTTTGCTTTAATTTTATTTGAATAACAAGTTATTTATAACAAAAATATGAGTTCGTCTAAATGGTAGAAGAAATGTAGACGAGAAATTCTACACCACACAAAAACCTTAAGGGCATCATGCACACATCAAACTATGCCAGTTATATCTACTTACTGTTCCATGTGAACTATAACGTGAGGGTGTCTTCCGGTTTGTGCATTCCGATTGTCCCTTATGTACTCAGTGTTCGTTTCTAATTACAGCTAGCTGGGAAATGCAAAATTCTTTCGCAACGACGTTAAATTTATAATTTGTTACTGTTTATCCATTGAACTGCTTAGGTATTATTAAAAAATAGTTCTTGGAAAGATATATTTTAATTAATGAAGTGAGTGCATGCCAAGCCAAAAACTTCGTAATAATGTAGTTACAATTGCAAAGTTTATAACAGTAACCACATCCTGGTTAATGCCCATTACCCCAGGCGAAGTGCTATATTACAATAAAATATACTTTTTTCAGGCAATACACTCTCATTTAATTATCATTCCGGGCCGGCAAGAGCCGGCACGATTCCTGATAAGGTTTTCAATTGCTCAGCAGTGCAATACGTTTTTAGTGCCTGTCTTTACATAATGTTATTGATAATGAAAAATAAAATATATAGATACGAGTATGTCATTCGTCTATTCTTGAATTTATCTATGATAATGACAGAAGACAATATACTTTTCGATATATAAGATTTAGTTTAACTTTTTATGTTTTATCTGCAGGTTATAAATTATACTGTTCTTTCACAAAATCAAACATACACGTACTTTCCATTTTCGTACACTTGTTCTGCTCACAATAATGACAACAATTGACTATGGAAACTCAGGTTGTAAAACGGATTACACCGCATTATTATTTAAACTTTAAAATTGATAGGAAATGTGTATAAATAGTACACCCTTTTAAGCATGCATTATTTGTTTTAGGTCCAAATCAAGATTTTGAAACAAAACAATGGTGTACATATTATTGTAATCATTGGAAAGTAGTAGTAAATGAATCTAAAACAAAAATCATGATATTTGATAAAGGTAGTAATTCATGCAGAAACTCAACATTTACATATAACAACCCGTCTATTAATGTCACTAACAGATCTTCATTATTTGTGATTTAATTTACACCAGGTGGATCTTTATCTGGGGCGCAAAACACACTAGCTGGACAAGAGTTAAAAGCAATATTCAGTATGAATAAATATCTCTTGAAATTTACTGATATTTCAATATAACATAGGCTGGAATTATTTGACAAGCTCATTCTACCTATACAACATAGATTACTTAATATAATTAGATACTGGATAATAATATTGCATAGTAAAGAAAATAAATATATAAAGCTTATTTACAACATGAGGATTATTGATGCGGATTCTTATCCAAACAAACATAAATGGTCTTCATTATTAAGACAACAACTATGTGATTTAGGTTTAAATGATGCGTAGATTTTTCAAACTATAGGGAATCCAAAAGTATGTTCATCATGAGACAAACAAAGATTACATGACCAGAGCATTCAATCATGCAATTCTAGAGTGCAACATTCAAGTACAGCTTTATTATATAAAAACATTTGAAACTTTGATTTCCACTCATAAGTTGTTATATTCATATCTCAAAATACCGAAATGCACTTATTAAACTACGGGTTTCCTCTAATAGAAATAGAAGCAGGGATATGGTCAAAACCATATAAAACACCTATAAAAATAAGATTATGCAAAGAATGTAGAGTTCTTGAGGATGAATATCATTGTGTAATGGAATGTAAGATATATAATGATTTAAGAAAAAAGTACACTTTTACAACTAGACCAAATATGCAAAAGTTCGTTAGATTAATAAATTCAAACAGTGAAGTTACTCAAAAGAGATTATGTAATGTAAATGGACTCTAGCTGGACGCTGTTGTTGCATTTTCATTGTTACTAACCTATTATAGATACAATTAGAGAGGACCGTTGCATTAGTTATGCAACGTCTGTCTCAGTTGTGACTGACGTTAACACAAATATTTGACATTATTATTTGACATTATGTAATACATATGTTTACTGTCTGGCTGGCTGGTACCAGCCAATATATAAGCTGACCGGTCAAGGGTCTGGGACAGATCAGGTTAGATACCTAGGAGATCTGGTTAGATACCTAGGAGGAGATCATGGGGGATACCTAGAGAGAGATCTGGTTAGATACCTAGGAGGAGATCATGGGGGATACCTAGAGAGATCTGGTTAGATACCTAGGGAGACTGTCGGACACAGATCCTCCATGGACTAGGTACCATGGGCTAGGTACGTTACATGGCAGCGCTCAGTCTGAGTGGGCCATGGCCTGTCATGCTAAATAAAGTGTATAAAGACCAAGAATGCTACTTGTCTTGAATACGGCCATTATACGACAATTAGCAATGTACACATACTATGCTTTTAAAATCAGAAAAGAAACTCTGTTCTCTCTTTCTAACTAAAATATATCAGAAAATTACTATGCCTATTTAAAATCCATTTTTTCTCTAGTAGTTTCATATTGCGTTATCATTTCTCTCTCTCTATCTCCCTCTCTCTCTCTCTCTCTCTCTATCTCTCTCTCATTTCTCATACGATTTAAATATAAACAAGCCATCCTTAAAATGTCGCTTTCGAAAAAAAAATAAGGGTGTTTTGTTGAAGGTAAATAATGTATTTCGCTTTCGGTAATAATCAAAGGTGTTTGTTTTTATGGTATACTATGTATGTAAGTATTTTGTAATTACGTACAATTCTTAATCTTATGATTTCAAGTTTTCAACTGTTTCTTTCAGGTATTATGTATTTTTATTATTATTATTAGGAATAAGAAATGATACCTTCACCGTTGATCTTTTTTTTCTCAAACGTAAAATAGCGTATTAAGTTTCATAACATAAAAGAATAAACATGTTGTTTACTTATCTTGATTACATACCGGTTTAAATACTTTGTTTATAATATGATATGTATATGTGATTGTAAAACTGTACTGTCTTGCCATTATATTATAAGAAAACATTGTACCTCATGGGCCTATAGGCCTATTGGATTGCAAATAAAATATCTATCTACGAGTATCTACATGTATGATATTGCCACACAGCAGTATTATATGAAGGTAAGATAGAGTTGAAAAATGCATTTATCATGGCACACTGCACATTCAAGTCTTGAGCATATTTTAAACAAGTCTACAAGAAATGAAATTTAAAAAAAAAAAAAACAAGTTCTGTATTTAAGGCATGCTTATGTATACTATTTACCAAACTTAGGACAGGAATAATATTATGGCATATAATATGCAAAATAGGGGGGAAAATGTGATTCTCTTGTAAATTACAAATATATGCAAAACGCACATTTATCATCTGTACAATATTACTGTAAGCTTTCTTTGTATTGGGAAGAGAATAACTCACAGAACAAATTCTAATGTAATGTATTTTATCTTTATATGAAATTGTATTCTGTGCTTGACAGAAATAGTTACTCAAATCAACGCAAAGCATAGGTGAAACAAGGAGTGAGTATTCCTTCTTCAATAAAACACTGTCATAACATCCATTACTCATTTGGAATCAGTGACAGTTGTGGACTTGTGGTAAAAAAAATGAAAAAGAAAACTCAGTGAATTATAATTTTGAAGAATTTGAAATTCATCTAGTTGTGTTTGAGTTTTTGTTTTTTCAGTCAAATATCTATTTGCCCTGAAGATGTGAACATTTTATTATAACTTATTATCTGATAATCATTGTTACTTCATTTCAGATTGAAGAAACCAGATATGGGTCTATACTCTTATTTGATTTCGAAGTCAGACGTTGCTGAATGTTGAAAATATGTTGCGACATGTTATAAATGTACTATAAAGAATATCAAGAAAAACCCTAATTGTATTTTTTTCAGTGTGTGTGTGTGTGAAGTATTTAAAGCCATTTTTTACTCTTACAATTATACTGCAACATCAAAATATTAAATATTTCCACAAAAAAAAAATCAAATTCACTTTAATATTCTTAAAAATAATCTGTCAATCACTTTTCTAAGCTTTATATAAATATTTTTTCTATATATAAAATCTTAACATTCATAGGTTTAGATGAATCTTATTGCATGTATTTCTAATGTTACATCATTTTAGAACCAAGTTATGACAACCGGGCAAATCTCCTACAAATCTCTATTGTTACTTGGCTAGACCAGTACTTTGTTCCTGGATAAACGTTTAAAGCTATATATGGAAATGATAATTCATCATTGATAAGATAAATTGCTGGTCTACTGCAGAGCAACTGAACCACAAACAGACTCCTACTCATTTTAATTTAAAGGGGAAATATCATTTTTTCATATCTTTCTGATAATTTTGCTTGTGTAAAAATAAATTGATGGCCTAATACAAAAATGAGGTTGACAATAACCATGTGTGTGTGTGTGTGTAAATAAAGATTATTGCATAGATAGATAATTTATAAGATATTGCCCCTTAAGTCAATGTCAGTTTACACCAACTAAGAACTCACAGATGATCTCGCTCTCCCTATAAATACATTACATTCATTTGCATTTGCTATTTCTATTGCTGTTTCTAGCTGACTTTGCTCTTTTAAAACTTTCACTAATTTTATAAGACATCATCATCATCATCATCATCATCATCTCTCTCTCTCTCTCTCGCTCTCTGTTTTATCAATGATATACATGTGCATTTGCATGTTTCTATGTTATTCATAGACTGCACCGATATTTATATTGTTAATATCCATTACCATGACATCTTAAAAGAATGACTCGAAATTTATTTCATCTTAATGTAACGAAGATCTTACAGCATGTAAACAATATCACCCTCTCTCTCCCTTCTTTCTCTCTCTCTCTCTCTCTCTCTCTCCTTCTCCTTGTAAACTTTCTCAACGCCACGCATTAAATACACTTTCTGCAGATTCGAATTTTGTAACCTTGTAAATTTCATAATGACGCAGTTACAGTTGCTAAAAATAGCTCAAGAGTGTGTCAAGCAACCTGATTGAAGAAGTCATTTATTTTCTCGATTTGTGTATTGTTTATTATGACGTCAAGTCAGGAAAATATCTTTCATAAAGTGTTAAACAAATAAAATGGCCGTCGTTATTACTGGTTACTATCAGTAATTCCCGAAAGGGAAATTTAGGATAGATAGATAGATAGATAGATAGATAGATAGATAGATCATTGTGCTCGGAAATGGATACGCCAAGAAAACATTTGATAGTCCTGAATGTAAAGTTGATGGGATAGTAAAATGCCATAGCCCGTTGGTAATATGACCAAGCAGTCCTTTTGATTAAATATGAATTCCAAAATTTCTTCTTGTTCAGATTTTAATCGTTCGAAACCATTTTTTTTCTAACACATACTGGATGGCAGGTTCGATTTTCACGCATAACTCCATGTTGATGAGTTCGCCTCATGTCGCTATATAACAGGATTTCATAGGCTGGTTGTGGGCTGGCAATAAGTAGCATTGTCGGAAGAACCGGATCAGTGAGAAGGTGACCTTCTATTAGTGACGTTCAGATCCTAATACGGCGTATTAAAGGGAAGTGATGTTATGATATAGCTTAATAGTTGATAAAATTACTTTTGTACTTATATCAGCAACAATTAAATGAACAAGTTGTTTGTACCTACATTGAAAAATTCCGGATTTCGTCTGTAATGCTGGAAACACTTCAATCGGCCAGTGCGAAAACTAATAGATGTGAACGTCATAAATAGGGACCACCTCAGAAACCATCTAAAATGTAGTCTTTTTTACATGTTGGTTCCCCATGTAACACTGTATTTAGTATAGAAGCAAGTGCCAGTAGAGCACCGATATGGAAATTATCATTTCCCGTAATGACAGAGTATAATCAACAACAACAGTCTTTCGGCCGATTTTTTGACGCTGTTTTAAGTTTGCTTGTTATTATACTATAACGAAATCTTGCCTTACCATCATTCCTACTCACTGATTTTTTACTTTATATCATAAAAATAATGCTGATAATATACTGATTTGCTCATAAGAGTTTAGAAAACAAGCAAGACATATTTTAGTTTTCGCTGAAAATTCCACTGCGTCGTTAGATTCATTATGGATGAAATTTAAACTTATAAATATCACACAAAGAACACAATAATTGAAAGCTATCCTGAATTTATCGTTAATTCTACTGATGAAAGTAACGTTACCTCTTTCTTTAACCAATTGACACCTGCATTTAACCCGATATTTAACTTCATATATCAATAAATACCTGGTTGTAATTAAATTTAATTTATGTGTTGAAACCACACATACATACACACACAAGATAATAATATATAAAAGAATTGCACTACTTTTATTATGGTATATGTATGTGAAAATAATTCTCAGTCAGTTTTATTAATCTGATATAAAACTGAAATTTCTACTGAAATTGTTTTCGATTTTAATGTGTATTCCATTTGTAGTTGAAGTTTCTGCGATTCATCTATTTTGTAATGCTCGTCATATAAAGCGGACATATAAAATTGCACACATTAATATTACAAATTTGAAATTTCGATATAAAATGCAGGGCTATAAACTAGTTGTCGTTAATAAAGCAAAGTGCGCCAGTCAGAATTCTAAGAAATTGCATACAAACTCCTGTTGATATTATTTAATGAAAGCTCTGCAAACGGAAAATTGTGAAATATCACGCATTTGTTGTCTGGAAATAAATATTCATCATAAAATGTGCATGATTGAATTCCCTGTGAGGATGGAAAAGTATCTTTATAGAAAACATTAACCCTCTTGATATTGATTTTTTTGTGAAAAATGGTGCATTGTTCATATAAAGCATTTCAATTTTGAACTCCCTGCGAATATGGTTCAATTGTTTAATAGATACAAATTACGGTCATCGGGTCCGAAAATGTACATGTCCTTTAAAATTCCAGATGAATGTATAAAGAATATACAGTTAAACCTGTATTAGCGGCCATTTGTATTTAGTGGTCAATATGTATTTAGCGGCCAGTTTTAATATATCCATACTAGCATTTTGTTTCATGTTTAACATTCATTTAACGGTCAACCCTATTAAACGGTCATTTTATATTGTTCTTTTGAATGATCACTTAAGACAAGTTTGACTGTACAGATAACGTAGATCAAATATGTGTTTATATCAGAAAAACTTTTTTAATATTTTTATTTTAGAATTTGCAGGTTCATACAAATTTGACAACAAAAGTAGGCTATTCCCCTTTAGACACTGTTTTCGTAATCAACGACAATTTCAATGTGACGGCTTTTCACCCTCTTCCCTTGCCGTACACGCATGATGAACTTTTCTATCACAAATATACATGTCATCGGCGACCGTGTTTATATTGCGTATGTTTTCTTCTGTGTTTAAACTTCATTTAGCGCCCACTTCTGTTAAGTGGTCATTAGAACCCTTCACGGAAAGAAGCTGCATGAGCTTAGGTCAGGACTTTTAGCATGCAAACATTGTCCTCCAATTTTCACATAAGGATATTGTCTGGATATTATCCTATCATGCACAGATAATCCTTTTATTCAAAGTGAGGTTTTGGACTTTCCGTACTTGTTTGAATACAACGACCAAAACTGTATCATGCACTTAATCAGATATCCCATAAATCCATAGTTGAAAATGGAAGAAACAAAAACGACTGCGTATCATACAGAACCGGCACTGCACTTAGAGCCCGCTTAATGTCTTTTGATAAAGAATCTAGTGCATTTTGGAGGACCGTATTTATGTCAGGTTGTCAAAAGTTGCAGATGTTGTTTTACAGTACTTCCCAAACGGGAAAAAAAGACATTTATAACTATCCTAGTTCAAAGAATTCATTATGTAAAATCAATTTCAATTGTGAAAAACATTATTTCAACGAAAGCGAGTTTATTCCAATAAAGTTATTTTAAGATACTTGGCATTTAAATTATTTTATAATTCATATGCCAAAATAAAGTTCAGTTAAATGTCGGTCACAACATAAAAACATGTGTCACAATTCTTATAAGTTACAGAAAGCAACAGATTCTTTATTAGATATGCTAAAAGAAACTATCTGTTTATTCATAAATTTGCGGGCATATTCGAACTTTTCACTGAAAACATAGACTTTGTTATAGGGTGTGTTTTTTTTGTTATTTCCATAAACCACATGCGTGTCCTTTAAGAAATCGTCTATTTGTTTCTATTAAACTTTCTATTGTTTTATGCGTCATTCCCTGTTAACTGTTCCATAGTCAATGGGCCACTTCGATTGAGATTAGCAAAGTTTCGGAAGAAAGGCGAAAAGCAGGACCTGTTTTAATTACAGCGGAATTTTATTTCCAATAAACGCTGTGTGAAAGGGGAAGTCTCGGGTTAACCTATCACATTGTGTTGAGTTATTGGATATTGCACTTTTTTCCTATTTATCTGAGGATATATGACATTTCTAGAAATTCAGCAACATCATAAATTTACATCAGATATAAATAAAAAAGTAATTTCTTAAGATGCAAGCAAAGTACACTGAATTAAATCATTTTGCTCTTAGCTCTTTGCGTGTCCTCACTTTATTAATAAATGAAATTCAGGGGCTTTTGAATCGTTGCTTATTTTAAAACGAAAAATTGTCACCACATACTCCCTGAAATACTAAATGTTTCTTCTAGTCTTCTAGGAGATTAAAACAATCTAATTCTAAAGT
Source organism: Solen grandis (assembly GCA_021229015.1). Classification (NCBI taxonomy): domain Eukaryota; kingdom Metazoa; phylum Mollusca; class Bivalvia; order Adapedonta; family Solenidae; genus Solen; species Solen grandis. The sequence goes on along the minus strand of CM037792.1, from coordinate 21,989,907 downwards.
ACTATCAGTTGTTGCATATTTAAAATCTTACAGCTGAAAAGTCTTCAATAATTACAATTAAACCCGATTAACAACTACTTCGCCACTTTTAAGATTCATTTTACAGTTACATGAACATATATACATATTTATTTCATGCTAACTGATCAGTGAAATTAAATCCATATCCCACGGGGTGATGATATAGATCTTTTATTTACCTACGAAGGAAACGTAGCAGCAGTTGGAATAACATATAAAGAAATTGTGTTTGTTTTGAGCAGATATTGGTTATATCTCATCTAGAAGTTATACAATATTTACATTTTCACTCGCGCTACGTGCTTGTGAAAATATAAAATTGTATCAACTCGATAAGACATAACCCTTATCCACTCAAAACAACTATCCTTTTTTGATCTTATGAATTTCGATGAGATACTGAGATATATCAGTGAGATATAATTCATATCTAATTGTTGAATCTGAGTGAGATATAGAATTTGGTTCCCGATCTGTTTATTGAAATTTAAAGAAAAATAAAACGTAAAACGGATAAAGATTTCAATTACGTCACGATTATGTCTTATATAATTCGATATGATTTGGCGCCATGGTAATGTCTGACTAGTTAAATGCAAAAAAAAACTACAGAAAACAGCATAAGATAGAAGAAAATTTGTTTTGAGCGAATATGTCTCATCTCAAAGTGATACAGTTTATATTTTCACTCGCGCTACGCTCTCGTGAAAATTAGTAATTGTATCACCTCTCGATGAGATATATTCCATATTCACCAAAGGTAAACAAATATCCTCTATATACATACATACAATACGTATCAATGCGTTGCTGTATTAAATGTATATATTACCAACAAAATACTGTTTTACGATGGGCAGACTTATTTTATCAATTTGAGGTTTATTTCACGTGAAAAATAATAAATAAATAATGTTTAATAATTATCATAATTTAATAAATAAGTATATCGTAATGTATATGTTTTTTGATAAAATATTTTAAGGTAGCGCTGTACCTTCAAAAGTGGGTGGGATTGGTGAAGTGTGCAACCTATAGTTATGTGAATGACAGTTCCCAAATAAACTTAACCATATAACATTTATGTTGATAACTCCACACATTATATACCACATGTCCAGAATTCTAACCATGGCTGCACTAGGTTATTAGCTTTCTGGAGGATGCCCCTCAGATCTGTTCATGACACCTTAAGTAGAAAACATTAGGACGAAGCATGCTTTTAGTTATAACCTACAAACGACGGATAACACACTTTTTTTGAGATTTCGACAGAAAATAAATATTCATATAGGTATTAGGAAAAATCTGAGGGCTACCTCGTGGTTAGTTTCGTCTATGTTCGTCTCATTTAAAAAAATAAACATTTACAGATAAGTTTGAACATATCCACTGTTTAAAAGAAATTTTGATTTTGATATATTTAAAAAAAATGCAACCCATTCACTAGGGAAAGTGCAGTGCTACATTAAACAATTATTCAGATATAGAATTTATTTTATCAATTTCCAGCTAACATGTTTTATGTATTTTTATTTCCCAATATAATTATATTTATACAACGTTTTAGTTTAAAATAATATTGGAAACCTAGTTTAACGATAAATTTAGTATGTACTGGTTTAGTATACTATAAAAAAAATAGTTATTAAAAGATTTGAATATGGGTGTCCAAGGAGGCAGGGGGGGGGGGTCACCAGTTGAACAATTTTATAAGAACCCGTGAATGTAATATGTAATGTTTAACACCCTTTGCATACATTGCCAGACATTCTCGTTTATCAAATAGTATATAATACCCTTATGTCATTGGAGTTACCATTTAGCGATTTTTTCAAAGAGGTTTTCATTCGTTTTGTTTTTTTTTGTTGTTGTTGTTTTTTTATGTTTACGTGAGTCGCAAATATCAATAGGTTTTCTCTATGTTCAACACAAAACCGTTCAACAATACAATTTTGTCAATAAACGTGGTTGTAATTACCTGAATCGATATCTATATATTGTTTTTATTTTAAAAGTAATTTATTGCTAGACTTGATAAAAAATATGTCTTCATTCCTATCATTAAACCAAGCAAAATGAAACAAAAACACAATTGATGCATTAATCAAACGATAAACATACTGGAAATCTAAAAATCTCCATTGTTACAAATCTGGTTTCCTTTCAATTATAACAATTCAAATTGTTATACTCTAAATTGTAAATTTTAAATATGTAAAAATCTAAATTGTAAATTAAATTTTGATTTTGAATACTCTAAATGTTTAAACCATATTCATGTACTTGTTCTTAAAAATACCCGTAAAATACATGCACATTAAATCAATTCGAACTAAATCTATAGATCTAAATTCAAAATGAATAAGAGAGAGGGTAAGGATTCAGCTATATTTTAAATATTATGCAATTGAGCGATGTTGTCAGATTAAATATAGTTATATAAAACTTACAAAATGCATCATATGAATATTTGGTACTTCAATTTCTTGATATTAAGTAAAAGTTTGTATTGTATATAAGTTATTTTATTTGTGCAGTCAATTATTTATGATACTGTGTTTTGTTGTACGTCCCGAGAGGAGAAACAAGACAATGAGTAACAATTTTAGTTCAAAGAAACCATTATGGAAAATTTATGACTTTTGTGGGACATTTATTTCTACAAATAAGAACGTTTCTAAAATATAAAAGAAATATTAAGATTCAAAATGATACAACTACAACTGTTCATGTCAAACATATAATTCATATATCAAGATAAAATGCATTCCGGTAGATGCCGATCGGGAACTATTCTTAATCCTTTCTCACCTATTTTTTACTGAAAACCTCAGTTCAATCAAACTTTTTTTACATCTTTGATTCCTTTCCTAAATATACATTTTTTCCGAATTCCGAGCCGTTATTTAAAAGTATCTGCTAATTAAAAGATAAAATCGACAGGAAATGACAAGAAATTCAAATCCAGTGTTTCCAGTCATACTGGGAAAAAGGTCTTTAGTATATGCTTTTAACACTGTTATACCTTTCTTTTCTCTCTTATTCCTCTTCTATGAAATCGTTTTCAATCGTGCGGATTCAAATACATGTTACAGTACATCAACACTTCTTAGCAAACTCGTCTTTTTTTAAAAGTAACCCAATTGCTTATTTATTTTCCTTTAGTGGAGAATTGAATGATATCAGAGACGACAATGTTCATTGATGCCTGTATAACAAATAAATAGAAATATAAAACGAATAAAATATTGCGCTACCTGAATTTCCAGACATTGAATACATTCAAATTTCAATCTCCTAGAATAGTTTAAAGGATTTGAAAAGATATTTCAATCGTATATTATACGTATAACATGGCAGAATGACTTGGAATGTAAGGATAATCGAGCTGTTAGAAAATAATCAAATTTCAAATATCAGGACATTAAGTTGTGTGTATTCTACCATCGGACATAAATTGAATAAAACTACAACCATATCTTATTCGTGCAGAAATGCTTTTTACCGTAAACATAAAACATACCTTATAATAATAAAATAAAATAAAAACTCAGTGAATGTTTTCGTATTTCTAAAAAAAATATTTCTGATACTGCACTCTTGCCTTTATTGCTGAAGATAGGGAACCTCTCTCGAGATTTATTTATCATGGATTTTAAATTTAAATCAAGAATATTGAACACCGTGGGAATTAACTCCGATGATAATTTTTATTTAAATCGAAAGTTTAACTTGATCAAATTAACTGAAATAACCATATTCACACATAAACACATTCCTTAGTTCTCATTATTAGTATTTTGTCCAAAAATGATGCATATTCATGTATATGTTTTTTTCTATCTAATCAAGTTGCACAGAAAATTAGCGTGGCCAAGTATTAGGAAAATTTTCAGCGAATACGAAAGTTTTGGTGTCAAACGTGTTTTGGGCAAAACTCTTGACCTCCAAAAGCACAAGGATTTGATAATACAAAGGAAAATTCACTGCGACGTTAAAGTTTCACGTTCCTGTGTTCATATGGATTTCTTAGAGAGTTCTTTCAATTCGTTCAACTCTCCTGCAATTCGCTAAATTGTAAAACAAAATCAGTGTTTGCAGACGCATGTAAAACAATTAGACGAGACTTTTCTTAAGTAGTTTATATGGACAGTTCCTAAACTGCCTGTCAATCAGGTCTGTTAACGTGAAATTGCTTATCCAACCAGTGTAAGTGTGAATATCATAAGGGGAGGATTTACATCATAATTGTGGAACCGTCCATTGCAACCAATCGGTAAGTTATATTTTATTGTCCAGTATGATATGATCAAAGTCAAATGACATTGAATGGGTATCGATTTCGACATCTCGGAAATAATGTCAACCTCTGTTACTCTTTGGCTGATTTATATTATTGGATTGACACTATATGCTACCCCAACCAATGGTATCTTATAAATATGCTATCCCTGTTTCCATGCATTATTTATCGTTACTTCCTTATATTTGCTTCAAGTTCTTTAACTTTAAAATAAAATAGTAAATGTTATGATACCGTAAAGTTATTTAGCTCGATAATTAGAAATGAAGAGGAGAAACTAAACGTTTAAATAAAACGTCCGATTCCTATTTGCTGATATGATAAAACTGCTTATTACATTCGAACTGTAATGAGTGAGCGTCAATATGAATAAATTTTAGCAGCGACGTTAAACTCCAAACAAACAACGCACATCTACTACCGGCCTATAAACTACAATCTCTTTATTTAAAACGTTGCAATTAAAAATGCATCTTTACATTAAATGTAATCCGAATTCGGCTCCAGCACTCTTTCCATATTAGAAACTGAACTGAGTGTTCAATGTGTTAAGCGATGTTATATATGTATTAAAAATATCATAGATATGTCGAAATCTTCTTTTAAAGGTTGCAGGGTCGGTTTAATCGATCTTCCGTACGAACTATATTTTGGTTTGGTAATCATTCTGTTGTAATTACAGAGAACACCATCCACATTGAAATGGTATGATGAAATATGAAATTTCAAAGAGAGCAACAAAAGAATAAAATCTCAGAAATGAAAATATATCTTCAGTACATAGTTATGAAAGAATAATATGAAAGCAGTTTTGATGAATCTTGTACTTTTCCCTAATTCCCTGAGGATATATGACATTTCTAGAATTTAAAGCAGCATCAGATATAAATGAAAGTAATTTCTGAATTAATGCTAGTATGATGTTTACTCAGAGCTTGGAAGAAGGTCGGTCCTTGTAGATACATGACGATCAGTGAGATAAAAAACATATCTCACAGTGTGATGATATAGATCTATTTACTTATGAGGGAAATATGGCAGCAATTGGCATAAAATAATTTTGTTTTGTGTTGACATGGGTTATATTCCATCTCGAAGGTATACAGTTTTCACATCTTCACTCGCGCGCTTGTGAAAATATGAAATTGTATCACTGCTTGATGAGATATAACCCTTATCCACTCAAAACAAAGAAATGATTATATATTGATCTTATGAGATATTGAAATATATAATTGAGATATATTCATATCTAATTTTTGAAACTATGAGAGATACTGAAATTGGTTCCCGATCTGTACATTGAAATGTATAGCAAAATAAAACGTAAACGGATACAGATTTCCATTACGTCACGATTACATGTATGTAATATAATTCGATATGATTTGGCGCCATGATTTTAGAAATGCTGGACTAGTTTACCGTAAAACTACAGAAAACTGCATACGAAAAACTAAAATTTATAATATAAATATTTTATACCCTCTATATACATAAAACAATACGTATCAATGCGTTGATATATCACAATTTCCAACGAAATACTGTTTTACGATAGGCGGATTTTTTTTCCAATTTGAGGTATATTTCATGTGAAAAATAACGATTCATAATTCTAATAATTTAATCCATAAGTTTTATGTATATCGCGATGTACATGTTATTTGATAAAATATTTTTAAGGTAGTACTGTGCGTGTTAAAGTTGGTTTGGGATTGGTGAAGTGTGCAATATTTTTTTATGTGAATGACAGCTCCCAAAAGAAACATAACCATACAACACTTTTTGTTGTTGTCCACACATTATATACAATATATCACGAATTCTAACCATAGTTGCACTAGGTTTTTTAGCTTTCTGAAGCCTGCCCCTCAGGTCTCGTTCTCTGAAATCTTTAGTAGAAAACGTTTGGACGAAGCATGCATTTAGTTAAAACCTAAAAACAACGGAGAACAATTTCGATGGAAAAATACATATTTAAATAGGTATATTGGAAAATCTTAGGGCTACCTCGTGGGAAGTCTCCTCCATTTCCATTCCATTAAAAAAAGTTTGAAAACACCTTTAAGATAACAGTTTGTTAGTTTTCGTTATGTCTTCATTGTTTCAGTTTAGTTGATAGTCTTATGTATTTGAAAATATTTATTGTGTAAAAGAAATTTGATATTGTGGGGAAAATCTCATTTAAAAACAATGAACCCCACTTGAATATGGGTCCCCGAGGTTGCAAAGGCTTGGGGGCGGGCGGGTTGCGAATAGATCAAATGGCCCGTGAATGTAATTTTATACACCCTTGACATACAACATTACCAGGCATTCTCGTTTATCACATGGTAGGTCACCGGAGTAACCGTTTGGCGATTTTTTTTCAAAGATTTTTTTTCATTCGGTGTTGCTTTTATGTTACGTATGTCGCAGGTATCAATGTGGTTTCTCTATGTTTAACTCAAAAACGTTCAACTAAACATTTATTTTCAATACAACGTGGTTGTAATTACCTTGATAAGATATCAATATAATGTTTCTACTTTAAAAATAATACGTTGCTAGACTTGATAAAAAGTGTGTCTCCATTTATATTATTAAACCAAGCGAAGTGACTCAAACAACACAAATAATACATAAATCAAACGACATATATATTGGAAATCTTAAAATATCCATTTTTACAAATCTGGTCTCCTTTCAATTTTAAGAATTTCCAATTATTTGAAATACTCTTAAATGTTTAAAACATATTTTACTAGCTGTTCAAAATATCCGTTTAATGTTTACACATTAGTCCAAATGCAAATTTAATCTATAGATCTGAACTCGAATTGAAAAAGATACAGGGTTGGTGTTCAAATTTATCTTAACGATGATGCAATTGAACGATGATAATGAAATATAATAACTTAACAGTACGTCCCGAGAGGAGAAACAAGACAATGAGTATACTTTTCTTGGTTCAAAGAAACCATTATGCAAAAAATGAATTTATTTTGTAGGACATTTATTCCTACAAAAGAGGATGTTTCTAATCCATAAACGAACTATTATGATTTACAATGATAAAACTACAGCTGTTCACGTCAAACATATGATTTGTATCTCAAGATTAAATGTATTCCGGTAGATACCGTAAAGAAATCATTCTAAATCCTTTCTTATCAAATGTTTACTGGAAACCTCCATCACTTTTGTTCAGAGAAAGTTCAGTAAACGCATGTGTTTATAGATAATATCCTTGGACAACGGTATTAACATTATTAAACACTCATAGTTTATATGAGAAGAATGCCAACTACACATATGGCTTGTAGGTAAAGATAAATTGAGTTCAACCAAAAATTATAGAAGTTTTTTTTGAGCTGAAGAATGACTTGAGAAAGACAAG
>CM037792.1:21932098-21982098 GCA_021229015.1 Solen grandis | reverse complement strand
TTTGTAAAGAAATGAAATATTGGGGTATTTTCAGTAGAGAAAGAAAGAAGAATGATGAAATTTACCCCTAAATATTTAAGTATTACTTAGCATGAAGTATGTATGGTAGATTGTCCAGATCTTGCAAATCAAGTTTGCAAATTTCTGCTATTCTATTTGAGATATTTGAAATTAATATATATCTTGCAATACAACAATACATTACCTTCAAAATGATATAACTAATATACTAGTATTAAAATTAGTAAAGAAATTAAAAAGTTTTATGTAAAATACAGAAGCCTCTGCATAAACAAAAATATGTAGATTTTGCTGTTTTTCTGCTACACTGGTTGAATTTAAATCAAAATTGTAATGAATTTTCAAAATTAAACTGAAAATATTTTCTTGCACTAGAAAAATACTTTCAGAAAGTTAATTTTTTCTCTGTGATTTTTATGTTCACCGAAGGTGACGCATATAGTTGCCGCTTCGTCGGTTCGTACACATGTAGGGGTACTTACGGGGCTAGGGAACAATGGGTTAGGGTTAGCAGCCTTTGATCTTTTCTCTTAAATAGCTAAAATTGTCTCTTAGGTGGCTAAAAGAACAATAGAAAGAACAATAGGATAGCCACACAAGTATACCTGCGTAAGAATGTCCGTCCATCCATCCGTCCGTCTGTTCGTCCGTCACACTTTCCTTGTCCGGACTATTTCTCAGGAACTAACGGCTTGAATTCAACGAAACTTTATGGGAAGCTTTATTACCAAAAGGAGATGCACATATCCTCAGCATGACCCAGTTCCTAAATTTTTCAAAGAGTTATGGCCCATTGACTTTTCGGCCTATAGTACATATTGCATGATTCTTGTCCGGGCTATTTCTCAGGAACTAATGGCTTGAATTCACGAAACTTTATGGAAGCTTTATTACCAAGAGGAGATGCGATATCATCAGCATGACCCGGTTCCTAAATTTTTCAAAGAGTTATGGCCCCTTGAGTTTTCGGCCTATAGTACATATTGCATGATTCTGTCTGGGCTATTTCTCAGTAACTAATGGCTTGAATTCACCGAAACTTTATGTGAAGCTTTATTACCAAGAGTAGATACGTATATTGTTGGCGTGACCTTGTTCCTCAATTTTTCACAGAGTTATGGCCCCTTGACTTTTCGGCCTATAGTTCATATTGTATGATTATTGACCGGGCTATTTCTCAGGAAATAAAAGCCTTAATTCAACGAAACTATGGGAACTTAATTACCAAGAGTAGATACGCATATCGTCGGCGTTACCTGGTTCCTCAATTTTTCCCAGAGTTATGGCCCCTTTATTTTTCGGCCTATAGTATGTATTGCATGAATCTTGTCTGGGCTATTTCTCAGAAAATAATGGCTTGAATTCAACGAAACTTTATGGAAAGCTTTATTACCAAGAGAAGATTTACATATCATGGGGGTAACTTTGTCCCTCAATTTTCACAGAGTAATGGCCCTTTGACTTTTATGCAAACGGTATATCTAGTATGATTCTTGTCCAGGCTATTTCTCAGGAACTAAAGCTTGATTTCAACAAAACTTTATGTGAAGCTTTATTACAAAGAGGAGATGCGCATATCTTCGGCTTGACCCAGTTCCTACATCCTCCCACCCATTGACCAAGGTCTTATTTGTAACAATGACGTTCTTCGGGGAGCATCTGTCAGTTCTACTGACTTTCTTGTTCCATTATTTTAGTTTGAAAAATTAGTGACCTGTCGCCTGACAAAGGAATATTTTCCTCTGTCTGTAACAGGAGATTCCTGTCTCTGTTTAATAGGTCTTTGGTATAGTGTTCTATATCGTGCTGTATTTCACTAACCTTATTTTCTTCATGATGAGGTCAAATGGACTTAATTATTATATAGTGCCGGTGATGGTTTTTATTAATATTAATTTGTGTGTGTGTGTGTGTTTAACATACATTTTGTATAATGACCTCATATTATGTTTGTTTTCTTAGGTTTTATGACCATATATAGTACATTGTACCTCAATTATTTAGAGGTTTTGTCAATAGACTTACTCTGGAATTAAGTATATATTGGAATTTCCCAGCTAATCTGGGAGGTACAAACAGACATTTTCAGTTACAACTTCGTGGTGTTGTACTAATGCTATTGTGTACGGTAGTGCACCGTGAAGCTATAATGGTAAAAGTTTGTTTGTACCCCCGGATTAAATGGGGGAAAAAAACGTACATTTGCCGTGTTCTGGATAACATCTATTTGAGACAGGTATAGTGCTCATAACATAGACAAGTGGCATGATACCACATTAACCATTTCCCTCATATAGACTCATTTTGACCAGGTACCATATAAAGCCTGATCTGCAGAAAACCACAGTTAAACTTTACCAAATTTAATTATAAAGTCCCCCTTTCCAGACCACTGAGAAGCAGCGAGCAGCATTAAACCTGATCAGCCTGCGAGTTACTCGCAGGCTGATCTGGTTTTATCTTGTTCGCATAGGTCTTTTCATGGTGTCCTCTATGAGGGAAAGGGTTAAGTCATATTGTCCTGACACAGGCCAGCCAGTTCTGCAACCAAGCAGGGAGCTTACCATCCCTAACTTTATTATGCAGTGGCAGGGGGTCAAACCAGTGACTTTCCATTCTTAAAGGCAATACTCTTATCATTATTTGGCCCCCACTAGGGACAGTTTGTATCATGTTATCACTTTGGTCCATTATAATGAGATTTGTGGGAAATGTGATGTAAATCACATGGAATATATAAATACACATACCTAAATATTGGCTCACATGTAAGTTAAGCTGTTCATTTTCATATGTATTGTGGTAAGTGAACACTTTTGTATATAGGTTAAAGAAATGTCAAAGATGTTTTGTATGGTGAAAGGAAAGCTTAAAGCATGTATATTGAGGTAAAAAGAATACTTTGGAGATGTGTATTGAGGTAAAATATGTTTAAAGGATGTGTATTTAGGTAGATTAATGCTTTCTGGATTGTGTATGATGTAAAGTGGGACATGTTTTAGAATTCATAATGAATGTTTGCAAGCTATGTATATTGCAGAGGTCCGGTGAACTTGTAATGGAATTCTTCCCATCTTGTCCTGTCAACAGTGGACCTGTCAACATAATCAGCGTCTCGGGCGCAGGAGACTGGTGAGCAAATACAGTAAAACTGGGATAATCTACGGGGCAATGATATGAGCTTTGCTTCTGCTGTGATTTTCAGTTATTTAAAAGTTCAGAAGCACTTTATAATGGTTTATACGAGAGAAACAGATGCCTCACCATGTACCTCATGAATATACATGTACAAATTTATAATTTCATGCATATCAATCAGCTCTTTACAGAAATTTAAAAATATAATTTTCTACTCTCCTTTGTTAATGTTGATGAAGTCTTTATTTCCTGACATATAAACTCGGAATGTGTAGGTCACATTGCACAGGAAATTCCTATTTTCATAAACGCAACTTCAATGAAATCCGTAAATTTAGAATACTACATCCTCAAAGGACACGTTCCGCAATATGGAGTCTTTACCACTCAGGGTAGTGATTTCTTAAATATATCCTATGAAGTTAGTGCAGTAAATGATTCTAAATATAGGTTTTATCAGTCTAAATATAGATTCAATACCATCTGTGATGGTATTGCCTTTAATGGGAAAACCATCCATTTTTTTACGTTAACGGATGGTTGCATTGGTTGACATTGTGTTTGTAGATGGGTATTGATAGATGTAATACACACATATCATTAAAAATCAAATTCTTAGACAGTGACCATCTGTTAATGAGCTGCTTAAATTACTGATTATAAATGGTATTTGAAACAGTGGATATTTCTTGGCCAGGAAGATTGTTTAGAATCTGAGCTACAGTATTGTAAGAACAATCAGAGCAGAGCTGTCTGATCAGGGTCTGCTCTGTTTGCCAATGGGTCAAAACAAGTCTGTATAAGGTAAAGGGTTAAGCTTAATAAGGAAAAAAACTGCTGGTTTTCCGAGTCTTGCGATTATCTGAGCATGTCTCCACTCCATCGTTAATCACAGTTTTGCTGTACTTTGTTTTATATTTAAAAATATCAAGTAGTGCAATTTCCATCATGTTGTTTGCATCTCAGACTTTTAGCATGGCAGTAACTAAAGATTCCTTTTAAATATAAATAGATTATTGTATCCCCCACATCACAGAAAGGGAGGCTATATAGGAATCATGCTCCTCTGTCCTGTTTTGTCTCTCCTATTATTCTGTCCTATACATGTACTTATATTACATGAAGACATGATGGGATTCTGGGGGGGGTATTAATCACCTTTAGTGATAGTAGTTCTTAACTTCATAGAACAGAATAATCTGAGCTATTGCAGTCACCCTTTCGTCAGCTTCAGTGTCTGCGTCTCCCATGTTAAAAATTTCTTGTCCGGGCCCTAAGTTTCTTGCTACATGTGATATGCATAATTATGAAACTTTGAATATGGATAGAGGTCAATGAGAGGAAGTGCAGTGAACAAGAACCATAACTCTACCTGGTCCCATTTTGGGGAATTTTTATTACTATATGGGATGAAAAATGCAGGGTATACTTCATGATTATCTGACGATACTATGATGATGTTTAAATTGTAACGATGAATCCGTTTTCCATTTGAACATGCAGATCAAGATAAGGATTCAATAATGCAGTCAAGGCCCAGGAATAGTTCTGGATATGCCCATTAACTGCCTGTAGAGGGTTTTGTACTCCCAAAATTGTCCATGTACCCTCCAAAATTATAGGGACTCTCCATATAAAAGGGTACAAAATTAAGGAAGAACAGCAATTGTACCCCCAGATTCAAAACTCAGTGGACACCACGAGTGCTATCCTCTGACGCTCTATTGTTATGAAGAGGTTTTGGCATGCTGATATTGACCTTGAATTTCTGTGTGACTTAGTTTATGGTAGATATCTGGCAGCCATCATGAGGTATTATGTATATCACTTAGGGGATTTCTTTGTCACAGAGGGCATTTTGGTCTAGTGGTAGTGTTCATTGACTAAGGATCCAAAGGTTGAAAGGTTACATTATTAGGGCAAGGAATTTTCAAAGACTTTCCCAGGCTAAGAGTACTGGTCCAACCCAGAAATTGGCATGTAGGATTAGTATAATATGAAAATGTTTTCCAGTTAATGTTAAAAAGAAATGAAATTTGTAAATTGAAAAACTCATTCGTCCTTTCAGTTTACTAGGTATAGCAGAAAGTATTCAGTGTTAAATTGGCAATATTTACCATAATGTCGTTTCTTTTCATCCCTTCTCAGCATGGTGTCAGCATTTGTGAAGAGCATCTTAGATGGACAGGATCCGTCTGCGTGCGTGAGGCAGGACTACTAGCTGCTCAGGTGTCGCTACAGTCCGGCCATGCTGTTCCAGAGTCGCTTACATCTGCCGCTATATCCCCGGATCAGGTTCAGAAACGCATGGATGTACGATCAAGATTTCTTGTGTAAATTGTTGTTGTGTAAGTGCTGATAACTGGGTGTAATATTACTATTGAAAGGTGAACAGTTAGTGATAAAATAAAAAATCTTTGTTGATAAATTTGTATTAAATGAATTCTTTGTTGTAATTCTTAAGAAAGCTGTGAAAATGTTAAACAGATGTAAATGATGTGTAAACAGATGAATTGTAAGTAGACATTATTTACCGTGAGCAAGCTATATTTATGTTTGTGGTGTTCATGCAGTTTAAATGATGTGTAAATAGGTATTAAATGCTGGTTAGTGTATAATCATATGCTACTGACATGTAAACAGTGTTTTAGCAGTTGTTTATGGTGTATAAACATTATGAATATTGAGGAAGCAGTATTAAAAATGTGTTAACAGTATTATCAGATGTTGATGGTGTCTAAACAATGTGTAAAGATTATTGAAAAAAACAAAACATGTTAAAATGTGTTAACAGGACACAGGTGTCTTGTAAATTGTGATTTTCGGATAATTATGTCAAAGAAATCCTTTAAAATTTTATTTTGTATATGTCTGTATAACATTCCTCCACAAGAATGATTTTTATGCAAATTTTCTTTTAGTTTAGGTTGACAAACTTATCAGGAAATTGTGTAAAAAGTTGCATATATGTATTCAGTTGAATCTGTTTTAGTGGCCACCTGTATTAAGTGGTCAACATGACTGTATTTAGCGACCAGTGTTAATATTTCTCATCTTGCATTTTATTATATGTTAAACCTTCATTTAGCAGCAGCCTCTCTTAAGTGGTCACTTTCTCTTGTTCCCTTGATTGACACTTAAGACAGGCTTGACTGTAAAATGTTAATCAAAAAAAATATTTATTTATAGAAAAAAAATGACTAAACATTATATTTTCAAAAGAAATAAAAGTAATGGCAATCAATAAAAAATCCAGATACGTAATCTGAATATTGCTGACAGTTTATCAATGTAGAGCAGTGTCGGGTATTTCCAGATACCGGCTATTCTCGGATGCTGCTGCATTTCATCCCCTAATCGTAAAGATATTCATATTTTAAGTGCATCCATGTAACTTGAATCCCCCTTTCCGTATTTTGATGTATATATTTATAAGTTGTTTATTGACAGGTTGATTGTATATTCAAGATCCAGTATGACACTACTTTTGTGTTGTGTTAAACAAATCCTTTATTCAAAGCCAGTGGGTTAATACATTTATCGTGGTATACCACATTTATCTTGGTATTACAGCATTATATTAGACAGTATTGTAATTACATAAAAGCATTAGATTCCAGTGGGCGTGCGGTTAGAATAGAGTGTCCCACCTAGAAACAGGAGGTTGTGGGGAACATACCAAAGTTGTAAATGGTACTGGTATAGCTCCCTTGCTTGGCGCTCTGCATATGAGGGTAGTTCCAGGACTGGTGTCAGGCTAATGTGACTCAGTGTGGTCTCAAGTAGACATCATCTCCAAATGACTGAAATGCTGTTGGTGGGATGTTAACACCAATGAACAAACAGCATTAAGAAATTAATTAATGGTTTAGATCATGTTGTATTAGTATTCACCTTAATATAATGGAGCAATTGGGTTAGAGGTCTATGTAATAGATATACATGTGTATAATATGGTTGTTAGCAGTTCCTAGTCAGAATGTTAACCCTTTCCCTCATAGAGGACACCGTGAAAAGACCTATGCGAACAGCATAAAACCAGATCAGCCTGCGAGTAACTCGCGGCGACGGTTTTATGCTGTTCGCTGCTCCTCAGTGTCTGGGGTTTTTAATTAAATTTGTGGTTTTCTGCAGATCAGGCTTTATGTGGTACTATTGAGTGCGTCAAAATGAGTCTATATGAGGGAAAGGGTTAATATGTTATGTGCTAGTTTTATCATTATTTTTAAAAGTAATCCATCCATCATTAATTTGTATTCATGGTCCATCATGTGATCATGGGAATTTTATAATAAATGCAAATCATTCTAGACTTTGAGCAAGAGCCATAACTCCAAATCATTGGATGCTTGCATCTGCACTGAAGCTTTTTAAGCATTTGAAGGATCATGATTATGATTTAATGATAGACTGTTTACCTTAATAGTTTATCTCTTGGAAATTTGCATACCCGGTGCATTTATGTCTATGATAATTTTGATTAAAGCAGGGATCTAATGTCTCTTTATGGATAATGCAAGTTGTAATTTATACATTTATAAACATAAACTGAAACCATTCCAGTTTTTTTATATATTTAAATTTTGAAATCTCATTAGCTCTTTCTCTCATAAAGATATGATCTGCACCTTGGCAAACAGAGAAGACTCCGATCAGACAGCTCCTGGAAGAGCTCTGTGATCATAGCCTCTTGTCAACTTTTACAATTTTTAGCTCAGAGTCTACACTGACTGTGGCAAAGAAAAATCTTGTTACATACGAGTATACCATATAAAAATCAGTAACTGAATATTCATCAAGTTTTTAAGTTTTACATGAATATGATATGAGTAAAAGTGTAGAATTTTGAGAGATCTATAACTTTTAACCCTTTACATCATGAATATTCATGTTCAAATTTATGACAAAATGAACATTAATCAACTGAACTTAATGGTGTATGAAACAATGGAATTTTCTTTGCATTACAAATTGTGTAAAATCCAAGTTTATTGACATATGCTGCAGTAACAGTTTTTTACTTTACATGCTTAGACAAAGAAGGAAACTTAAAACTAGTACAGAAAGTTTTCGTAAACTTTGCATGATTATAGAAAATCACTCTAGAAACAAATTA
Organism: Solen grandis; assembly: GCA_021229015.1. NCBI lineage: Eukaryota > Metazoa > Mollusca > Bivalvia > Adapedonta > Solenidae > Solen > Solen grandis. The sequence goes on along the minus strand of CM037792.1, from coordinate 21,973,823 downwards.
ACGGGGAAACAAAAATAGGGTCCCCATTCTATGTTTTGAGTTATCTGCCCCTAAAAGTGAGTTTTTTTTTTTTTTTTTTTTTTTTCCGTACTCTATTCCTGTCATTTTGTAGAAGTTTTATGAATTCTATGCAACATTTTATATTATAATCACAAACACAGATATATTTAGAATAGTTTGAAACTTTGCATAATGATTGGAAATGAAACAACAAACAATAATGTGAAATGTGAATTTGAGTTATCTGCCCTTGATAGTGAAGTTTTTTTGCTGTTTTCTGTCATTTTCAAGGACAGATAACTCAAAATCAAGCTTACCATTAACCTCAGTATAGTATAGTTGAGAAAAATATCCAAATTAAAGTTCGGTAGATTTATAATAATCAATTCATAAATTTGTTCATGAATATTCATGAGGTAAGTGAGTTAAAGGGTTGATATATCCACTCTAGGTTTGAGTTGATAGCCTAGTATGGTAAAGGGATAAGATTTTTCAGCCTGTTATTTATTACAGTTAACTGAAAAAAAGGTTTTTAAGTGGTCTATCCAAACCTTACAGCAGATTTGTTTCTTGATTTTGTATGGTTATAGTTGAATCATGATATTGTTATATTTTGTATAATGAATGATATAAAAAATGAAGTTGAATTTTTAAAAATATATTTCTGATGACCAAGATCTTTAATTTTTTTAATTGCATTATGTGTAATAAGACAATCAAATAAAGAGTTTCATAAACTAATGTTTTGTGGTTTTTAGAATCATTCCCCGATCACAGGTCTGAGAGGTCAGGCCCGGATCCAGAATTTTTCAGCTGGTGGGCCAAAATCTGAATGTGATGTGAGTTGTGGGAGGTCTTGGGGCATGTTCTCCCGGAAAAAAAAGTTTTTAGTGTGGCAGAGGTGTATTCTGAAGGATATCTGGGGATAAAAGTGACTTTTTTTATTATTATTTTTTTTTTTTTGAAACTTGAAGACCATGGATCTAATGCCTAGGTCCCACTGGAGAAAAATCATCGGCGATGTGGAAATACACATTTTTTCTCCCGATGGCATCAGATGTTTGGGCCAAAAAGACGGAGCAGTCTCATGAGAAGCTTCAGGATTGGTCCGTTGAAACGTTCACTGATGTTTCGGCAATGGTGCAATGGCCTTGTATTATCGGGGATGGCACCCGATGCTCGGGGAAATTCTCCGATGATCGGGGAAGGTGCCCGGAGCTTCACCGAATTTGAAACACCATCGGGTGAATATCCCGTAGATTAGGGGATGTATCGTTGTATCGAACCATCCTAGGTGCCTCGAGGAAGATTATGGAGATTATGAGAATGGTGATTGAATAAAGAGACAAAATCAAAGGTAGATTTTTTTTTTGGGGGGGGGGGGTTATGAGGATGCCCCAGCATAGTCCCATGGCCTTTTTGACCGTCTCAGTCTGAGGTTGACCAAAAAGCAACAAACTTTAGAGTGCGCTTGCCGAATTTTTTTGCGAATATTCTGAGATTCTATCACAAGATCTAGAATGTGTCACAGAAAGGTCGCCGAGCCTTCGAGACATCACCGAGGCCTCGGAGGAAAGAAATATTTCGCGGAAGCTTTGTGAATGCTTCACAGGAGCTTCCGGGAAGCTATGCCCGGCCTGTTTTCCCTGATAAGACTTCGAGAACATATAAGGAAAAATGTCAATAAAGTTCTCCCGATGACTCCACATGGCTCGCAACGCTTTCGAAGCTTCCTCGGGACACAGGGGAACCTGTTCCCGACGCCTTCCGAGGCTCATCGATTTCCATCGGGGGTACATCCCCGAGGCAAAAGAATGTCAAGTAGGACTGAGCCTTGAGTCAGACTGGGACACTGATATTACTGAAAGGGCATTTACTCCGGTATTTGGGGATAGGGTAAGAATATAAGTTTCTTGTGCATTTTCAACAGCAAAATGGCATAACAAATTAATAAATGTTTTTGGACCCCCCCCCCGCCCCCCCACCAAAAAAAGTGACTTGTGTACACTATCAATTAGTGAATGCTTTGAATAATCATCTGTTTTAGACTCAACAGTGTAAGAAACAGTTCTGTTTAAGTCTGAGGAAAAAAATCACTTTAAACATATTTTGTCAAATATATAGAAGGGATATACCGGGTATATGCTGTATTAGATTCGAACTTGATAATCTTGACTGTCTAATTGTCGACCTTGAAGCAGCCTTCACACACAGACTTCGATAAAAAAAACAACAACAAAAAAAAAAAAAAAACAGGCACACGTTTTGGGGTCGGACGGTTGCAGAAGGACTGGGTCCCTTCTGCGTGTCGGTTTTTTTTTTTAATTTCTGTTTTATTTCGCACATAAATTGTGTTTTCTGTGCATTAGTATTTCGTATTCATTAACTTATCAGTAACATTACTCAATGACTGATTACCTGGATTCGATTTGAATTAGTGATCATGCATAATCTACATATACATTGTCCCAAAATATGGATTGTCCGAAAATATGGCAGATTGAAATTTTCAAATTCTTTCATTTCTTATTCATTTTTTAAAATACGCCAGGGTGTCTTTATTAAGAGACTATGAGTACACATATATGTAGATAATTTTATATTCGTAAATATTAAAAATGTGAACATGATGATGTATCGGCCTTCTGTTTGTATTTTAATATTTCTTTCAGGAAAAAAAATATTTTGTAAGTTTCATAAAAGTAATACTAAAAAAGTTATGTAAAAATAGTAAAGCTGATGACATTTAGAAACACAACCCATTTCTGATTAAATTTAATTTGTATAGCTAGCGATAGGTGTGCATCTACTCTGCAGAATACTAAGATTTGTTATTTAAAAAAATAATAATAATAATTACCTTTTTAACTTTTTCAAAAACGAAATCGGCAATTTTCCATACCCGAAAATTCATCAACCTGCCGGCAGCTAAGTAGCCCGCTTTTAAAGCAAGATTTAAAACTTTATACATGTAGAGAAAGTGAATTAAAAAATTCGTTGAGTAGATTTAGTCAAAGTATTTTTTTCATTAATTCCTTTGGGCTCTAGTGAAATTGTTTCGATGCTGAATACATTTTAATGCCCAGCTTAGCTGTTGTTTTTAGCGGCTAATTATATGCGTAACTATTTTATACTATTTCTTAACCCTTTCCCTCATATAGACTCATTTTGACGCACTCAATAGGTACCACATAAAGCCTGATCTGCAGAAAACCACAGCTAAACCTTACCAAATTTAATTGTAAAATCCTCATTTCCAGACCACTGAGGAGCAGCGAACAGCATAAAACCTGATCAGCCTGCAAGTTACTCGCAGGCTGATCTGGTTTTATGCTGTTCGCATAGGTCTTTTCATGGTGTCCTCTATGAGGGAAAGGGTTAAACTGCATTTGTCTAGAATAGTTTATAGCAAGGCCCCCTCGGCCCCCCGAATGATTAAAGTGTTGATCCATTACATAAGAAGTTCATGGTTTCGATCAAACTCCACGCAGTAATTACCTCCCCTTACAGTTGTAGGTAACTCCACGCAGTAGTTACCTCCCCTTACAGTTGTAGATAACCACTGCCACCGCAGGTAAAAACTTAACAGAATTTAGCTAATTTTTCTTCTTTTTTTTCAAAAAATAAAATAAATATATATATATATATATTTTACTGCGAGTGTCATTTCCCTAAGTATGTTTTCTATAATAAACATCAATTAAATATCGCCTCGTGTTAATAAAAAAATAATTCTAAAAAATATTTTTGTTGTGACAGCAGACGGAGACGCCATTTCGACTAAGACCACAGTTAACTGCCCTTGGTTACTCTGCACCCGGATGTGCCTACACAGAAAATAGTGGCCCTATTCAATGCTGAATTATGGTGAATGTTTGACTGAAAGACATGCAATAAAGGAAAAAATCCTATAGAGCACAGTTAAAATAGTCATAAATTGCCCAATTTGGAGGCCTTTATTATTGCATAACAACCTTAAAAGTTGAGCATTGCTGAGAGGGGAATTTTTTAGAAAAGTGGTGTGAAATGGCCGACCGATGCATTAAATTCATACGTATTTTATTTGGCCTTAAATAGGTCAAAAAGTAGTCGGGTGACCCCATGTTTAAAATGCAAAGAATTATTTCTTATGAATAGATATATCTAATGAGGGTAAGTTTGGATGTTAATTTTCCTTACAGAAATTGTCATTTGTATATATATGCTTATATAGAACATATAGTAAAATTAATTGTGGTCTTAGTCCATTTTGTTAGTTTACCATCATCACGTGACATTTGTGACTGCAGTGATTTAATTTTTGCTTGCAAGGGAGATCACTGTGTGGAGTTTGGGGTTCGATCTGTTGGTAGGACATGTATTAGAGTCGTTAGAAATGGTACTGGTATATCTCCCTTGCTTAGCGTTGAACATTTATTGATATTTCTAGGACTGGTTAGCCTCAGGTGTCAGGAAGTGGTATCATGCCACCTGTCTATATGATACATCAGCGAGGCAACACTTAAGGCAAAGCCCTAAAACAAACCAAATACTGTCGACGGAAAATTATTCCCCAAGACAACAAACTCACTCCAACAATCCTTTATTGCACCATACACTTACAATGTGAAAGATGTTCTTGAGAGAACAAACGTTTTACTGACCACAATAAAGGGGCTATAAGCAGATTTGATTCAACTCGATCCCTGACCATGTATCGAAAATGATCACCATTTTGGTCCATCATCCCCTGACATCTGAGAATTCTTATAATATTGACAAAACTATTTGCCTGGTCACGTTAGACTGGGGGTAAACAAAGGCATATACTGACATTAACCCTATCCCTCATGAATAGTCATATTCTATATATGTTATAATGAGGCATAAAAAGGGGGTGTCATCATTTTCTTTCTTCCCCAACACGGTGCTGGGCCCCTATGAATATAATCAGAGACTGCCCTGCTATAATCATATCTGCGTAAATTTTATATATTGACTTCCTATATCGGTTGGTCGATAAATATGTACAAAAAAAATCTTTCAAATTGCGCCGCATATCAATGGAGAATATATATGTAGTAAGGTGTAATAAAACAATTACTTGTTTCTACTAAACGAACCACAGGACACCGATATTCAGTAAAAAAAATAAAAATAATCGACCTCTCTATATATAAATAAACATATAGTAGAGGGGTCGATTTTTTTTATTATTATTTTTTTTTTTTTATGACTTTATTTTTTTTTTATGACTGAATATCAGGTTCCTGTGAACAAACTAACCTTTTTTCCACTATCATTTGGGTTATCACGGTTGCAAAAGGCTGTTTTAATCAAATCTTCCAATAAAAATAAAGAAAAATAAAAAAGTTTTACCGGCCCTATTTTTTTTCCAGAGATCTTAGTGGATCTTTTTATGTCTTATGAACACCCAGGGTCTCTAAATACTATATTTATATGTAGAGAGAGCCTGGAACACGGTATTGAAAATATCATGAAGCTACATCTATCGATCTGCGTATTTACATCTCTGAAAATACTGTATTTTTTTGTTAATTTTGCCATAGTAGTCTTCTAATGATGGAGATAAGCATTGTCCGTAAAATAGATAAATCACGATTTAATCATTCATGGGAGACGTAACATCATCCACGATTTAAGAAATATTAAGGAGACCCTGCATGCATACGTGTGCACTGTTATTCTAATTAAGCGAGATTTAATTGAGTTCAATTAAATATTTTTTTTCTTTTTTAATAAACAATACTCGTCCATGTAAATCAATTCAGATTTTAGAAAAGAAACACACGTACAAAAGTCAACAAGTTAATCACTATTACATTTGTTTACTGACAAAATGCATTCCTAGAAATAAACATCGTTCCTTCCCAGATGTCACTACAATAAACTGGAGTGATCTACCTTGTATCGTAATCGAATGACTCGGTCTTTTCCATAAAGTTACAGAAGAAAATCGAACCTTCCTGAACGTTCCACCGAAAGGGGGCGCTGCGTACATATTACTAAATTTAGAAGGTTTTCTAGAAATAAATAGACGACGAAATGTCAGGCCATCCAATGTACAACAGAATTCCAAACGACACTGTTCACAATACAGGAATACTTCCTCCAGGCTGGGAAATGATTTTCGATCACAAAACTGGTTGGCCATATTTCGTGGATCATAATACACAGACTACGACGTGGGAAGATCCCAGGCTAAAGGTAAGTGGGTGGGGTGCATTACTGTCAAAATTGATGTCCACTTTCATTACGTACATTTTTCTGATTTCTCACTTGACTATGTTCGAGCCATTTGACAACATTTTATCCAGATATAAAAATCGTATAATTTATGCAGTACACGAGTGTTTTATTGTGTATTTTAACGAAAAACATGGGTGACACCATGTCACTGCGATATCGGTCTCTTATATGCTAGGTATTTTGAGAACACAAAATTATCCTCTTCATTTAGGAAAAAAATCTGACAAAAAAACTTAAATTGAAATTCCTTTAGTAGAATCATTAATTTGGGAATTGGGCATGGTTTAAACTTATTTTTTTTCGTATTGGCCTCCGCTCGATCTCTACCCAGGCCCGATATAAAAGCTTCGGGAAATTTACACTGATACCCCTATCTCGTTTTGGCCGTTCAAATCAATTGTTTTAGGATGAACACATAAAAATACAGACAAAGTAAGTAGAACTACAGCTAGGTTAACCTTGCGAGTTATGCAGTACAGAGCAGTGTGTGGTTTTCTGTAGAACACATTTCACATAAACTTTATTTTGAAAAATCGTTTTATACAGCAGCCTTTGATTTTGCCAGTGCCGACTTATTGCCAAAGAGCATTAACCTTTTGTTGTTGAACAGTCGTAGCTGAACTGAGCTGTAATTTAAACTGCTCGCCACTAGTCATATCATCAATAGTTACAAATTGTCTGTTCAAAACTATGAGGGGAGCGGTTTGGTGTTTTCCGTCATTGCTAAGACAATGATGTTGAATGAAATCAAAAGAAAAATCCACCATCTTACTATATCTGCGTGCATCCTAAAGCAATCAATTTGAACTGCCAAAATGAGGTAGGGGTATTGTTTTAATTTTCCGGAAGCTTTTATGTAAGACCTGGGTAGAGATCCAGCAGAGGCCAATATGAAAAAAAATAACCAGAGCAGATCTCAGAAGAGATTATGTTTAAACTTAGTTTTAAAAGGGTCATGCAATAATTATTTGACACATGGCAATGCAGTATACATACCTAGGAAAAAAGATCTGCAGTCTATTGGAAAACTCCTAATCATGATCAATATTAACTGCATCAGATTTTTTTAATTAAGAAATTTAATGCTATTGGTTACTAAAAACTGATGAAAGTCTCTAAAATAATGACTGTATTTTTACATATTCATTCTTTTTCTTTTACAGAATAATTTCCCACAAGCTGCATGGGGCTGTCCAAGTATGAACCAGAAACTTAGGGAAATCCCTATTCAGCATGAGATGCCAAGACATCCTCAGCAGCATAACCAGCACCAACCTAACATGCCACACTGGCAACAGTCATATCCTCAGAGTAGGACCCCACCTAGAGTTGGTACCCCACCTAGAACCGGAACCCCACCCGAAGTCCCGCCGAGGTTTTCCACTCTACCTCGAAATCATAGGGAGCGTGTGAAAGAAAATGTTCGTGAAATCCCTATACAGCACCTGGGATCCGGTCACAGGGGACAGATGGAGTCAGACACACCGAGGCCAGATTATCCTGGGGCTCTGCATCAATCTCACAGATCTGAGCAGTACCCTTATACAAGTCAAGGTATGCAGGGCCAGCACCAGGCTCCGTATCCATCCTACACGCAGGCCTATCCACAGGGGCAGAGCTACCCCCACGCTCCACCGATGCACTACCCCCAGGGGCAGCATATGCCACCACAGCCTCAGCCCCAGGTATCGCAGCAACAGCCACACCCTCCTATGCCACAGCCCTCTGTGGATCCACAGTGTCCTCCGCCAGAACAGAAACAAGAGCATATGTACAATATTCCAATTGTTCATGAGAATACTCCAAATCAGAGACAGCAATCTAGCTTTGACCAGGGTTATACAACCTGGCCTAGACAGCCAAAGACTCAGACTGCAAGGATGTCTAGCCCAGTCCACAAAGAGACAGTGTCTGCTGAAAGGAAAGTTCCAGAACCACAGGATGCCAGTAGAGTAGCTAAGGACCAAACTCCAACCAGAAGTGATCAGACAGACTCGCCAGTACCGAATGATGATATTCAAAGAAGAGAGGAACAGAGACAAACTCCTAAAAAAACAGAGGAGCCAAAAAAGCCAAGGACGCCTTTAGAAGTTATTCATAGTATTCTAACAGAATGTCAGGAATATAAAGTCAGAGTGAATACTTTTAGTGGTAAAAAAACTGACAAGGAATACAAAATGTTGGAGGAGATGCTGACTCGTAGCATATTGAAACTAGACGGTATAGAGTCCGGAAGTGATGACAGTATAAGACAGGCAAGAAAAGGTGCCGTGCGTGAAATACAATCATTTCTGGACCAGTTAGAACTGAAAGCGTTTAGTGCTGAGCAAGATGTTCCCAGCTCAACTGGCACGGAAACTATGGACACAACAAACTCTGCAGAATCTATGGACACTGGGATGTCATCAGTGCAAAATAAAAACAGCGGAGGAGAAGTGAAAGAAATGGTGTTGGACAGTGAAGTCGCTTGTTAGTAGAAGTAACATGTGGCAATAATGAAATACAAGTTCGTGTGGGAGGGATGGAAAACCCGCAATAATCTTTTGTTAGTGATTATTTAATTTAGCAGTGAGGAAATGTGTGTGGCATTATGGGATTGTGTTCATGAGTTATAGATATATATGTTAATGCTGATAGGAGTGCGCTTTGTACATACTATAGGCATTGTGTAAATTTAATAGAACGCATGTACTGTTCATGAAGATAGATATATACCTTAGTCAGAATGTGTCAGGTTTTCTTTTTTTTTCTTTTTTTATTTATTTATTTATTTTTTTTCTTTTTTCTCTTTTACATTTTTCTCTCTGTTCCTGCTGTCTAAAAGTTCATCATTTTTAATTTTATTTCAGGTAGACTATTTTTCTTCATATTTAATGCAGGGTTATATGTAAATTATATGTATCATTTTTTTTTTTTATTATAGAATATTTTTAAATATTTAAATTTCAAATGCAGGTCTTATTTAACTTTAGGATTAAGTATTACCTACTTCCTCTGAGTGTCATAAATAATGTTGAGTGCTAAGAAGGTCCATAGGGCATTTTATTTAAAAAAAAATCCTTTTGGCTTTGAAATCAATTTGTGGAAAGAATAGAAAGCTCCATGACATGTTGAATTTACATGACAATGATGTTAAACAAAGGATTTCAGTTAAATTTCACAACTAGCAAGAATAGAACAACAGATCACATGGCAATGTTTGTGGATAAGGTCAATTGTAACCAGATTAAAATACTTCAAAGGTCGCCACTTGGATATATCAGTTCTCTTTAGGAAGGGGAAAGAAACATATACTAGTTTAGTTCTGCTGGCCAGATTTTTGTGTGTTTCAGTCTCTTTTATTTTATTTTTGTCTTATTTTGTTATTAATAAGCCTACACTTTGGACATGTCAAGTTGAGCAGATTTTTTAAGATAGTAATTAGAACTGATTGTGACTTGTTAACTGGTATATTTATTTAGTATGTGAGACGTAATTCAATGTACAAAAGGGTAAAAGAGGAACTGAATATCAAGCATAGGTTGTATCTCTCTGTTTTGACTGTACATGTCTGTCTGTCTGCCCAAACTTTCCCGGAATCTCACTGTGATGGTTGCTTCTAGTTGAATCGTCTTTCAGTGTGTATAGAACCTGTGTATATATGAATATTTATTAGTTGATTTACATATTCATGATTCATGAATATTTGTTGTTAATGAAGAGCATCTAATCAATAAATGATATATATTTAAATCAGGTTTTATCTCGTGAATACCTTTCTCTTTTTCCTGAATGAACTTGATGTCTGAAAAGATGTAAAGACTGAAAATATATAATGTTAAGTCATACTTCTTATTGTGATACCTCCTTTAAGCAAAGGTTACACTAAGGGATCACTTTTCCGTTGTCTGTCCGTCCATCTGTCCATCATGCTTCAGCAGGTGGCACACTTGTTCCAGACAACACTCATCTATTTTAAAAAAATAATACACTGTAGTTATACATACATTTTAGATTTGTTGAATGTTTTTGTGTTTTTTTTAATGAGAAAAAAGTATAACTTGGCTTCTATTTTCAGCATTAATTGTGTTTTCTCAAAGTAACCTACATTTATCAACCACCTGTGTTAAGAAGCCACTTCTCTATTCTTCTTAAGGTACTACTAATCAATCCATCGTTTTATTTCAATCATGGTCCTTCAAATGCTTTAAAAGATTGCACTACATTATACAAGCATCCATTGACTTGGAATTAGAGACTTGTTTGCTCAAAATCTTTAAAGGCTTGCATTTACTATGAAATTCATACAACCACTTGATGGACCAGGATTACAAATTTGATAATGGATGGGTTACCTTAATACAATCTGTGTTAAAATATATGTCACTTTCATACAACATAAAAGTGGTCATGCTGAGTTCTCACGAGCCCCGTCACTGTTAAAGAAAAAAATGGGTACACTCCAAGGCTCAAATTCAAACACCTATTAACCCTTTCCCTCATATAGACTCATTTTGACTCACTCAATAGGTACCACATAAAGCCTGATCTGCAGAAAACCACATTTAAACCTTACCAAATTTAATTATAAAGTCCTCATTTCCAGACCACTGAGGAGCAGCGAACAGCATAAAACCTGATCAGCCTGCGAGTTACTCGCAGGCTGAGCTGGTTTTATGCTGTTCGCATAGGTCTTTTCATGGTTTCCTCTATGAGAGAAAGGGTTAAACCTGTTGGCAATAAACTGTACCTTGAAATGAATAATATCGTACTTAACTATCTTGTTAATAATGTGTACTTCGGAGGCCAGTCTCAAATATATTTTTTTTTATTGAGGATTTATTTTAAATCTACATGTATGTATGGGAGGACATAACCTGTTTGGCAAACCTATCGCAAGGACTTAAGTTTTAGTAATACCGGTGAGATACGTGATCGTAAGAAAGAGTTGAATGGTTGATTTGGTGAGTTAAAGGCGATATAATAGGGACCAGGGAAGTTTGGACTCATAATTTTTCACATTTATTTGAAATATATTTATAGGAAGGGAGAGAAGGTGATCTTCACACTTTTTTAAGATTAAAATTAAGATTTTATTTTTATGTTGAATGGGAAACGATTGTTTCACAACTTTTAACTAGGTCTAGTTCTCTCGACGATTCTAGGAATGGACAAGTACTTAGCGCTCGGGTTTCTCTCACACACACACGCACACACACAAATACGAGCATGTTTCATACGTGACGTCATGCACTTGGCATTTAGATTAATGGAGTAATTAATGAATGAAAAGAATAACGAAAAATCTAAAATGGAGATCTGGACTGAATTCCAACAGCCATTCTTAGCAAAACAGGAATGAGGGATTCAAAGATTAAGTATGACTTATCTTTAAGTTTTGTTGATGTGATTCGTGTCTGAAATTGATAATAAATAAGACTTTATCAATCCCCCATTTTAGAAAATCCGCGTATAAAGCGGCAAAATACAGGACTGGCGTAATTAGAAACCCTATGCAGATGCATTGCTGCATATCTATAGATAAAATAATAATGCGGAGTGTATTCCATTTATATTCCTTCAAATACACGTAAATAACACAACATACTTATTGCAGGCTCGGGTTTGAATGAACGCGACTGCGTGAGTCATTACGCTGTGCTTAGCCAAGTTTGTTTCACTCCGCTCCATACCTCGCGGGGGCCGGGTTATGGTCCCACGCACACTTTGATGCGCTTCGTAGCAAATACTTGCGTTGTATCATTATCAAACGGGAACCATCTGATTACTGTTTTGTCTCCTTTACACGGCGAAGTATAAATCCCCGCCTCAACTGCGTGACGTCACTTATTTCGTTTGGGGCAATGTTTTCGTCTGATCTCTTTTTTTACAAGTTGAAACAAAACAAGAATGACGTAGAGCGTCCCCGCTTAAAATTCAGTACCAGCCAGAATTTAATGAATTTGGCGAATTTTTATTTAGTTTAAAAGTAATGTATGATGCATGCTTTGTTCAATTCAAATCGGGGAAGATCATTTCAAAATAAGACTAGTTTTGATTGTTTGTTTGTTGGGTTTAACTTCCCACCGACAGTATGTCAGTCATTTGGAGACGATGTCTACTTGAGACAGATATAGTGCTACGTACCACACTGTAGTATCACGTACGCGTCTCCGTAGACATATGGCATATCACACCCAGTCACTGACTCCGGGCAAACCAGTCCTGAAACTCCCCTAATATGCTTTAAACGTCATGCAAGGGAGCTATACCAGTACCATTTTTTACGACTTTGAAGTAGGTATTTTATTTTGGATCAAGTATGAGTAACTTTGTTATGTTACATACCGGTATGAACAGTCATTATTACTCGTTAAATATGATATTTTGTTATGGAAAACTATGTTTCTATCTGAAGTAGCATCGCCTTATACGATATCAGTGGTACCATGGATCCAGCGGATTATCAGGAAAATTGTATATTTGAGTGGATATGGAATATATCTCATAAGTGATTCAATTTTAATATTTTTACGAGCGCGTATCGCAAGCGTAAATGTGAAAACTGTATCAGTTCGAATTTTCTATCTGCTGCTACTTTCTATAAAGTACCATTTATATGTATAGAAAAAGTAGTTCCAGCGGAACTATATCACTTACACTGTGGGATATGGCTTTTTTAAACCATTGATAGAACAAAGTATTTCATAAGTCAACATAAAATAAAACATTACATTCGACCAAAAAGCAATATATAGTTTGTATTGAGTCATCATTATTATATATCAATCAAGGTAATGGAGAATCGGTTTCATATATATAAAAACGTTATATAAGAACAACTGGTTCCATACATGTTTCGACTGGAATTATATAAAGAAAACTGTGTTCAATATACCGATATGTCAAAATAAAGTCATTTCATGCCGAACTAATGACATTCCTTGCGCCGCTTATCTCGCTTTTTACCGAAACGTACTTTTTCGTCAGTGGAAGATTGAAATATAAAAAGATACTCTAGGTTAAAAGAATATCGTACTTCAATTGACCGACCATGCACTCAGGAAATCCCAGAGGTCAAAATTTAGGCAAATAATGTATGCCAGTCTGTTGAGTGTCCTAACGCTAAATGTTGGGCCACACGCAAAAGAAGAAAGAAGAAGAAAATCTTCTGATCTAAAAATTCAATTTACAAACTTATAAACGTTATACTTATTCATATTTAAAATACCTTTATATTACAACAATATTTCTACATCGAGTAAATATGATGTGTATATAATATAGAAGCATTAAAATCTTCATCCTTTAAAAATATATAATATCAGTATCACTATAAACAAAAAACTAACGAGCAAAACGTGAAAACATCATTTTTACGCTGTAACTTAACGCATGAAAATTCTTTATATTAATAAGTTTTTTATCTGTTTTTTTTTTAAATCTGAGACCAAATTCTCGAAAATACTGAAGTGCAATCTCTGCGCCATACATATTTCAGGTTTAAAAGATTTAACTTAAAAATTTTAATATTTTCGGATCTAAGCATGGCATATTAAGTTACTGAAGTATAAGCAGTATAAGTTTGTTTTGTTGGATTTTACGTCCCGCCGACAGTATTTCAGTCATTTGGAGACCTGTCTACATGAGACATATGTAGTGCTGTCACACTGCAGTATTACGCCGTAGACATGTGGCATGATATATGCCATATATGCTGTATGCTACCCTTACATTCTTAGTAATAACCAAGGGAGCTAAACCACTACCATTTTTTACGACTTTGATATGTCGCGGGAGGGGACCAAACCCATGACCTCCTGCTCCCGAGGCGGACGCGCTAACCACTCGGCCACCGGGACGGTAAATTTACGACTTTGAAAAGGGGCTTAAGCCAAAAAACTTCAAAAGATTTTATTACTCTTAATTTGTTTCCCAATAGTACATGTAGTATAAATGGGCTTATGCAAAGAAACTTCATAATAAAGTACATGTAGTATAAATGGGCTTATGCCATAAAACTTCATAATATAGTACATGTAGTATAAATGGGCTTATGCCAAGAAACTTCATGATAAAGTACATGTAGTATAAATGGGCTTATGCCAAGAAACTTCATAATAAAGTACATGTAGTATAAATGGGCTTATGCCAAGAAACTTCATAATAAAGTACATGTAGTATAAATGGGCTTATGCCAAGAAACTTCATAATATAGTACATGTAGTATAAATGGGCTATGCCAAGAAACTTCATAGTAAAGTACATGTAGTATAAATGGGCTTATGCCAAGAAACTTCATAATAAAGTACATGTAATATAAATGGGCTTATGCCAAGAAACTTCATAGTAAAGTACATGTGGTATAAATGGGCTTATGCCAAGAAACTTCATAATATAGTACATGTAGTATAAATGGGCTTATGCCAAGAAACTTCATAATATAGTACATGTAGTATAAATGGGCTTATGTCAAGAAACTTCATAATATAGTACATGTAGTATAAATGGGCTTATGTCAAGAAACTTCATAATATAGTACATGTAGTATAAATGGGTTTATGCCAAGAAACTTCATAATAAAGTACATGTAATATAAATAGGCTTATGCCAAGAAACTTCATAATATAGTACATGTAGTTTAAATGGGTTTATGGCAAGAAACTTCATAATAAAGTACATGTAGTATAAATGGGCTTATGCCAAGAAACTTCATAATATAGTACATGTAGTATAAATGGGTTTATGCCAAGAAACTTCATGATAAAGTACATGTAGTATAAATGGGCTTATGCCAAGAAACTTCATGATAAAGTACATGTAGTATAAATGGGCTTATGTCAAGAAACTTCATAATATAGTACATGTAGTATAAATGGGCTTATGCCAAGAAACTTCATAATATAGTACATGTAGTATAAATGGGCTTATGCCAAGAAACTTCATGATTAAGTACATGTAGTATAAATGGGCTTATGCCAAGAAACTTCATGATAAAGTACATGTAGTATAAATGGGCTTATGCCAAGAAACTTCATAATATAGTACATGTAGTATAAATGGGCTTATGCCAAGAAACTTCATAATATAGTACATGTAGTATAAATGGGCTTATGCCAAGAAACTTCATAATATAAAGTACATGTAGTATAAATGGGCTTATGCCAAGAAACTTCATAATATAGTACATGTAGTATAAATGGGCTTATGCCAAGAAACTTCATAATAAAGTACATGTAGTATAAATGGGCTTATGCCAAGAAACTTCATAATATAGTACATGTAGTATAAATGGGCTTATGCCAAGAAACTTCATAGTAAAGTACATGTAGTATAAATGGGCTTATGCCAAGAAACTTCATAATTAAGTACATGTAGTATAAATGGGCTTATGCCAAGAAACTTCATAATATAGTACATGTAGTATAAATGGGTTTATGCCAAGAAACTTCATAGTAAAGTACATGTAGTATAAATGGGCTTATGCCATAAAACTTCATAGTAAAGTACATGTAATATAAATGGGCTTATGCCAAGAAACTTCATAATAAAGTACATGTAGTATAAATGGGCTTATGCCAAGAAACTTCATAATATAGTACATGTAGTATAAATGGGCTTATGACAAGAAACTTCATAGTAAAGTACATGTAATATAAATGGGCTTATGCCAAGAAATTGCATAGTAAAGTACATGTAGTATAAATGGGCTTATGCCAAGAAACTTCATAATTAAGTACATGTAGTATAAATGGGCTTATGCCAAGAAACTTCATAATAAAGTACATGTAGTATAAATGGGCTATGCCAAGAAACTT
The DNA here is from genome assembly GCA_021229015.1 of Solen grandis. Taxonomy (NCBI): domain Eukaryota; kingdom Metazoa; phylum Mollusca; class Bivalvia; order Adapedonta; family Solenidae; genus Solen; species Solen grandis. The sequence goes on along the minus strand of CM037792.1, from coordinate 21,957,777 downwards.
CATAATTAAGTACATGTAGTATAAATGGGCTTATGCCAAGAAACTTCATAATATAGTACATGTAGTATAAATGGGCTTATGCCAAGAAACTTCATGATAAAGTACATGTAGTATAAATGGGCTTATGCCAAGAAACTTCATAATATAGTACATGTAGTATAAATGGGCTTATGCCAAGAAACTTCATAATATAGTACATGTAGTATCAATGGGCTTATGCCAAGAAACTTCATAGTAAAGTACATGTAGTTGATAGTAAGTAGTCACCTCATTTCAATACCATGAAGATCATTAAAATTTCAAAGAATCTCCGTGTATAACCAGTAAAGATGTACTCTGTCTCGTATTAAATCAGTTTCTGTTAACCGATAATTAGTAATCGTTTATATTTTAAATTTTATGGACTTATCGCAGCGCTCCGCTTCACGTCACTTGCGAAAAATTCCATAAAATTTAAAATATAAACAATAACTAATAAATTTTTGTACATAAGATTGACATAGATAAAAGAGAGGGAGAGCTTAATTTTCACTTCTGTGGGTGACGTCATAATGTGGTTCATTTATGATACATAGGTTTTACGTCCCACCGACAATATTTCAATCATTTTCGAGGCTATGTCTACGTGAGACAGATACAGTGCTGCAACACTGCACATTATCCTGATACCCGGTCAACCAGTCCTAGAACTACCTTTATATGCTGAGCGCCATGCAAAGGAGCTATACCAGTCTGACGCTTGTACATGTAACGTGCAATGAGTGTAATATAAACGTTCAAAATAAACTGATAAAACGGTTCAAAAGATCCATTTGCATCCAGACAGTATAAACATTTTGTTTTTCAATGACTTTTCATTCTGTATTGCTGAGAAACACAATTTAATTATGAATGTAACTTTTATTAATTCTTATTTTTTCCATACAATTTAAGATATCATATTTACATGTATACAGCACTGAAGGACGCTTAAAATTCTTTATTTTTCTGGATGCTTATTAATATATTATTCCATATATTTAAATATATGATCACAGTGATAATTTCCATTTAAAGAAGAAAGCCTTTTTTTTTATTTTTTTACAAACATGCGTTAACAATCACTTTGAACATGCGTATCTTAAAGCGAACATTCTCTAATTGCTGGGTTTTCGTTGCGCAAACACGAATTAAAGGGCGATTTTTTTTTTCGGGCGAAAACAAGAAAACTCGATAACTCTGGGCGAAATTTCGTGGCAAAAAGACAAAACTGCGTGGCAAATTGTCGAAATATATTTTTCGTCCCGAAATTTCAATGATTGTTTATTTGAATATTTTTATCAACTGCAATCCTTACTTGCTTTAAGACAGACCGGTCTGCAATCTGCAAATCGCGCGACCACGCTCTTCAATGCAAATCCGAACCGTCATAATCACAAATCTGTTTGTCAATAGAAAATAATAATATCATTTTCTTTGCAAAGTTTCAAATTCACGTGCCGCACCGCCAGCACGATGAAATCGCCCCCGCTGCGTGCGCGTCATGGATGAATGATTCCAGTTCACATGTATCGCTAATGATACTTATCAGCATAGTCTATAATATAAGCACAAATCCATTAATGCGAAACTCGACTTATAAAAGTGTTGCGTTCAAAGTGTCATTAAAGGTGAACCACAAAGAAAATTTTAATTTTTTAATAAACATTCCTATTTTGAGGGAAACCACAAACATACATTTTTTTGCTAAAAGAATCTCTTAAAGTATGTTAAATGCCGATTTTGTTAGCTGCTGGGAAGTATTTACATTTTAGTGTCACGTGACCCCTATGACGTCATCGATAGACCAAGTGTCATTTGCTTTCTTTATTTCATATAAATGTACGTAATCATTAATCATATTTAAATCATATTGTTTTTAGAATACATCCTGATATGACCTTTTCACCATTATCCCCCCCCCCCCCCCTCACTATTCAGTACATAAAGCAACCAGTTTTATGAGGTCCGAATGAAGAATATATCTAAATATTTTTTATACGAATGTAAATTAATTAATTGAGCTACGCATTTACACCCTTATTCGTTCATTGTCATCTTGGATTTAGCTTGGAATTAGTTACAGTAACTGTGAATTGTTCAATAAGATATAAAGGGCTGGCAGAGTTTTGTCTATTGATGACGTCATAGCAAGTGGAGAAAAGTCAGTCAATCTTTTCTCACCTGAGACATTTTTGCAACTTTCAATAGCCGATTTCATATAACTACAATTTTTTTTAACATATTTTTGTACAGAATGTCTTATACTCATGTTTTCTAACAGATAATAATGAAAATGAAATATTTTTGGTTGACCTTTAAGCGTATATTAGGAAAATCGATAGTTATATAACTGATTATTCTTTTTTTACAAATACTAACACTGCATGAACTCTTATGTCGATTGCATATATCATTTTAAGTACCATAGTGGAAATCATAATTAAAAATTGAACTTATCGGTTAGGAATTCTGTTTTATATCGTCCACGGCGGCCGAGAGGTAAGAGCGTCCGCCTCGGGGCGGGAGGTCTTGAGTTCAGTCCCCGGCCGCGACATATCAAAGTCGTAAAATATGGTACTGTTATAGCTCCCTTGCTTGGCTCTCAGCATATAAGGGTAGTTTCAGGACTTGTTGGTCCGGTGTCAGGATAATGTGACTGGGTGTGGTATCATGCAACATGTCTACGGCGTGACACTGCAGTGTGGCAGCACTATATATCTGTCCCTATCTACCCTATCTCTAAGGATACGGACAAAACCAACTAAGACAAAAGCCCACTGCTATTTCTGGCAAGACGTTTACCTTTTATAGTAACATGCATGATTTATAAAACTAGTAATTTGGCATGGTTTAAATGAGGTCAAGTTATGAATATGAATAAATGAAGAATGATTTTGTTGTTTTTGTTGTTGATTTAAATCTACTGAGTACCATGTATGTTTGTGTGAATGTTTTATTATTATTATTTTATTTTAATTATTAGACAACAAGATTTAAGTTCATACCTAAATCCTTTTAACTGAAACATCACACCTTTCTTCTTGAAACACTTTCTTATTTAATCATAAACAGCATCATTGTTTTGATGGTCTATTTTTCACACTTTTCCTCTATAATCATAGTGAAGTTAGGCTCAATTTGACTTTAATTTTGTGACAAACTGACATAACATGTTACAAACATATAAGGAAATGCGAGGACTGGAGGCCAATAATTACATGTAACATAAAATTAATTATGCCATTTTTGGATTATTTTTTTTTTGAAGATTGAAGATCACGACATCCTAGTATGCAAACAGTTAAAGTGAATTTTCTCAGTTTAATTTGGTTATGTACCAATTTTGCAATATATATATTTTACATAACATTTATATTTACTTCTTTTTTCCACATTTTATTTTGTTCCACCTTGCTATTGACCCTATGACCCTAATGACTTATGTTAAAATTTATAATTTCTGTCAACATCAAACTACTATCCAGAGAGAGAGAGAGAGAGGGGGGGGGGGGGGGGGAGAATATTTACTAAAACTGAAAGAGAGATGAAGAGAAAGGGATAGATAGATTTAAGAGAGAGAATACATGTATATTTTGCATATGTACATTCCTTGCTATAAACTTATGTTAAATTACATAATTGCTATCAACATCAAACTACAATGCACACACAAGCACAGAAAGAGAAAGAGAGAAACAGTATTTACTTTTTTTTTTTTTTTTTATAGTGTGAGAGGAGATATAGTTACTAAATTTGACTTAATAAAATTCAATATATGTTCCTAATAAATAACAATATGAGATATATTGATGCAATAAAAAGATAAGTTCTAACAAAGCCAAAATTTCATAAACATGATAAATATGTAAAAGCTACTATGTATTGACTTAATTGATATATTAAAATGCATTAAGTACGTAAATTCATAAATTAAATGCAAACTTATGCTTATCAGTCGGTCTTTGTCCTGGTGGGCTTCAATCCTAGTGGGCTTTTGTCCCAGTGCGCTTTTGTCCGGAGGGCTTATGTCCTAGTGGGTTTTGTCCTACACTCCTGTCTCAAGTAGACAACGACTCCAAATGACTGAAATACTGTTGGTGGGATGTTAAACCCAACACAAATTTAAAACAAACATTGCTCTTTTATAACATTCACTGAGCTTGACTAGAATTGTATTAAGTGATAGATATACATCAATTAAAATACAAGATAGCAATTTGATATAAAACACTCGTTATCGTAATTTGGTGATGATTGTAGATCTTGTATATATTTATATTCACCTCCTGTACAAAACTGATCGATTTGTCGCGTATATTTCGTTCCAGTATGATGTCAATATAATCGATTTATGCATGTGCATTATCGAATTTGATATAACTTATTTACAGATATTGAAAAGGTATCTCTTACTTTATAGTAATTAGAGGCACATATTTTTATTATCATTCTTTGTTAACATGTTTGTCAAAACCATCATTATATTCATCAACATCAGCAGCAGCTGTAAAATCGTTATTATCATTATCATAAGTATATACAGAAAATCGATCGATCATCATATCTTTTCACTTTGAATGATGATTTCTTTCGTGTAATGCAGTAGTATCTTTATTGACATGCATGATATATACCGGTATTCTTAAAATCTTATTCATCGGAGAATGTATACCAAGTATAATGACATGGGTTACGGACAACTACCCCTTAGGACAACTACCCTGAGGACAACTGTCTTCTTTCTTTCTTCTTCTTCTTTTATTGTAATGGCTATCTATCATTTTCTTATTATTATGGCTATATTTTAGACCTTATGGTCTTCTTTTGTGTTAGCATGTTTCGCTAGATGCATATCTAATGTAATAAAGTAATTATATAATTATAATTCATAAATATTTCTTCATTTATTTATTTACCTATTTCAAAGTTACAGTTGTATCATTTACTAATTTATTATTATTTTTATTATTTTTTGAGGGTGGTGCGTGATAAGAATTTACAAAGTGTGATGAGTAAAAAAAAAAAAAAAAAATCTGTAATTTTGAGATGAAACCCCAAACTAGTACAGGAAAAAACTAAAACCATGAAAATTATTTCAGAATCGAATAAATAATAGTAAACATATTTTTTCACCTTCTTCAAAGAAAACAGTACCTGCACAGATTCAAGTCATTCTTATTACTTAAATATAATCAATATTTTATAATTATATTTTCCTTTGAAATACTGGTATATTAATGTTTATTTATTATTTACCCAGGAGATAATCTATGAATAATGGTCCTGATTTATCACAGAAAACACATAAATTTGAATTTAAAAACGTGTTATTTCTATGCTTTCTAATAATATTCTTATTATTTAGATACTATCATTTATTATACTGTATTTTTGTTTGTTTGTTTTGTTTGAAATAATTATGATTAATAATGAACCCAGTACATAGTACATCTCCTTAGGGATAAAGTGCGTATTTGTTTCATTATGTAATAATTTGATTTAATAATATCTATTCATTCAAATTTTATCAAAGAAAATAAATAAACATGAATTTCATTATTTGTTTAATATCTGCCATTCCAGTAATTAAATCAAAATTTACGATTTCATCCAATATTATTTATTTTAAAATATTTACACACAAAAAAAGGTTAATCATTAATTGAAACCCTAAGGAGGCCCCTTTAAACCCTATACCTAATTACATGTGTATATTGCGAGTAGACGTTATATCCTGTCAACGTCCGATGGCACGTCATAAAACGTTCGGTAATTAGTACCCGTGTTTGTTTAAGGAATGTCTAAGACAGGAAATGATTTCCGGTGTTAGCGGGACGCTGCATTGTTTTCACTGGCTCTCCTATTGTTTCAAAGAAACTAGTTTTGCCGACTCTAATGTTTATTGCAAAGGTGACACATTCCATCATTTCACAATCTGTATATAAATGAGGGAAAAACATCTGTTTGTCACTTTGCTTTCCGTCCGGTTAAGATTCTATCTGAGTCAAGATGGCTAGCAGTCTGTGTGGTTCATGCAAGTCTGTGTGCGAAAGAGGCACTATCCGTTGTTCTGTTTGTGAAACTTGGTTTCATGCTCAGTGTTTAAGGATGTCAGAAAGTGAATTTAATTCTTGGTGTGAGAGGAGTTTGGACTACTGCTGCCGCGACTGTGCCTTCCTGGATGGGAAATACAGTTCCAAAAAAGCCCTTGAAAGGTAAGTCTCTTTCTTTTGGTTTTTGTTGCAAGTAGCGGTTCAAATGCCTGATAAAAGCATCCATTATCTTTATTAGGGATTCTATTACAAGACTCCTAGGCTTAATCATCAACTTTCGGCAGAATGTGCAGAGATTTGTAAAAAAGCGCAGTGACCAAATTTTCTGACTAATCACTCTGTAAATAAGTGGGAAGATATTAGGGAGCTAGTAACCAAACTGTCAAAAGGTATCCAATTTTTCAATGTCCAAAGTTTTTCATATTATTTAATTTCGATTTTCTTTTCACTATTGATATTTTATACGAAATTTTAGTCAGGTTATAACTTTAGTTTGTTTGAAAATGTATTTTATTTTCATGTAACATTTATTTCAATCAACATCCTGATGATCATTGATGTTGCTTATTTACGATATCCTCGAGGTCAAAGTTCTGACGCATCTAAGACAGAAACATGGTCTTTTTTAGTTAAACGTAAACAAATAAAATCATTTTCCATTGAATAGCAAATAGTCATTTACTCATGGTCTTACTTTGTTTTCAAGTGGTAAATTTTTTTTCAATGAAAAATCACAGTATAATTCATTGAGCTGAACTGATCGTATATTGAAACGACGCCTCTGATTGGTTTTTATATTTAATCATTATAGCATGTAAATAAAAATGTGTCAGAAATAATGTACAAGGGAATGTCAGTTGCATAGGTTTTTTATTTCATTGATTCACTTAAAAATATATCAGATGAGAAAAAACGGGTATTGCAGGTGTGTTGTACATCAAATAATAGAGCCCTGCATAACTCGTCACATTTTGGCTTTCTAATGCTAAAAGGGATGTTGACACACGGAATCCATTTAATAAACGAACAAGGTCAAGACGTCGGCGTCGGAATAGTGATGCGTCGGAATAGAGTACCCTACGAAATATTCTCAAAAATAATATTTTACACATTTACATATTTTATTGCTTTTTGAAATCTTACTTAGTACTTAGAATACAATTTTTATTTTTTATGCCAATTAATTTTAACCAATACTTCACTATTCGCACATAACGAAAGATATATAAAGGATATCTACCAAGTGATTCTATTCCCCTACCTTGACATCGTACAGTATAAATTCCAATTCAAATGATTATTATGTAAATAACCTTTCTATTTCGTATAGACACAAGTACACACTCACACAATTAATTTGTCACACTTGGTCTTGCCCTAAACACGTTCCTTTAAAAAATAATTTGTAATTATTTGTTCGTAACCACTCATTCTTTTTTTGTCACGTTGCATTAAGCACTTCGAAGATCTCTATTCAAAAAGGTTATATCTAGTGATAGGCAAGAAATTATTAATGAAATCTACGATATTCATCAGTCGTTACATTCCCAGGGGCTTGCTATGGGGAGACTGGTCTGGATCCCAAGCCACGTGGGGATAAGTGGAAATGATCAGGCGGATGAGAATGTAAAGATAGGTTAAAAAACAGGTCACACTTTTAAGATTGAATTAAATAAAAGAGAGGCCTATACAATCATTAAACAAATCCCAAGAAAGTTTCAAAAAATCTGGGAGGAATGAGATTGTTTGTCCCCAAGGTTAAACTAAATGTTACTACAGTAGCAAGCGGAGAGAAGACATAGCCATAAATAGGTTAAAACTGGGCATGTCGGGTTTCCGCACCCAAAAATATTCTGAAGAAACTCAATGTCGTTTCTGTAATGGAATTGAAACAGTGGGTCATATTTTCTTTGATCCCACTAGACAGTTAACGAAACTTAGAGAAGCCCTGCGGGATAGGCTGTATCAAGCAGGAATCCCTTTTATACCCACGTGGCACAATTATTATTAGGAATGTAACCCTTTCTTAGGAAAACTGGATTTTAAACGAAAATTTAGAAACCCTTAAATAGGGAGAGAATCAAATAACAAGTAGGGCACCCCCATTGTGGTGTTTGGCGGGGACACATTTGAGACCATAAGTCTTTGTTGTACACAGGCCCATCCCTTCTGGGGACCACAGTGGGGGTTTATAATAACCAATGTAACCTGAATGAAATATCTTTCCCTATCAACAATAATTGTGCGGACGGCACCGCGGGGGCGTGACGGACGGGGGGCCTTGGTCGTGCACATTGGTCGCTTCGAACCTACTCGAACCCGGTTCCCCGACGGGCGTCAGCGGGGTGTTGGTTGGCATGTCCAAACAGCAACATGGGGTAGAGGTGTGCAGGTGCTTGGAACGAAGAAGGGGCCTAACCCGATAATCTAGGTACTTAAACCTGTAACTGGCACCTGCAGGACGCTCAGACGAGGCGCCGGTAGGACGACCATCAGTACCTCGCCTGGAATAATTGGGCGAGCGGCCGCGAATGTCGCATTTGGTCGCTCCTATTTATCGATGGCCTCACGAATGCGCGAAGGGGGAACCCTATGGACTAGCTTTGAACATCGCTCAAACTGTATTGGCAAGTAACATTTGGAATACTAAAGTGTAAATGAAATTCATTCCAAAATTTAAATGACCACAAAGTACTGGTCTATGTGGTTCATATGGAATACGAGAAGGCGAATAGGACTGTCCTTGTGCCTTACAGGTTATCAGGCAAAGTGCAGGGGGCAGCCCTGTGTAAGGGGGGAGCTGCAATCGCGTTAAGTTCGTGTAATAAATAAGAAAGACGAATCAGTAAAACAAAATTATATTATATTATATACATTTATAGTTAATGATAAAACTATCACAAATGTCAAGGAAAAGGCCAATGCGCTATTAGATCACTTTACCCAAGTTAGTAATAATGAAGGATTTTCCAAAGATCAAAAAGCTAAAAGTGATAAAATAGTCAACCAGCACATAAAACTCACGAGAAATGAACAAAGATTAGACCTTGATTTCAATGCAGACTTCAGTCTATTGGAACTAAAGCCCTGAAAGCATGTAAAAATGGTGCCCCAGGAGAAGACGGTATACACTACACAATTCTAAAAAACCTACCGGAAACGGCTAAGGTTTCTCTTATGAAACTTTATATTCAATCATGGAGAACAGGTCAAACTCCTGGAATTTGGCTACCAAGCCATAATAAAATTTCTGAAAGAAACAAAATATCTAGATAAAATATAAAAGAGGATTAAGAAGTATAAAATAGGAAACAAAAGCAAGGTGACCAATGGCTACATTGGGGATCTTAAATCCCCGTGGGCGTACTCAGACCCGGCCACTTGGTCACCTTGTAAAATAACATCAGAGTCATCAAAATACAACACTAGGTGGCCAATGGTTACATGTTACATTAGGGATCTTAAATCCCTGTTGGCGTACACAGACCCGACCACTTGGCCACCGTGTAAAAACACCTACAGGGTCTCCAAAGCACAAAACAAGGTTACCAATGGTTACATTGGGACCATTTGGTCACCTTGAAAATAACAGACACAAACAATCACATAACAAAGTGACCAAACCAAAAGGGCACATGTTGCCCTTGGTGCCTGAAACATAATATAATTCTTTAAACATTCCACCCAAACATTGCACCTGTAATCTATAGAACCTAGAATGTCAATGTTTTTTAAACAAGTACAAATTAAATGGCACCCTCCCAGAGCATAAGTTAGGATTCTCCTAAAGGCATCTCAAAACCCTCAAGTGACCCCCCCCCCATTTATTCCAAACCCAGCGTGTGGGGGCATCTGTTTTCTGATAAGGCAGGCTGCCACGGTCTGTCACCCATGGTCTGTCAGTCACAGGTATAGTTCAAGATACAAGTGTGCATGTGTTACTACATGGGATTGTATATAGCCATTTTTTAAAAAGTTACACACGTTATACAATCATTAAATCCTAAATACCAGAAATGATTTTATAAAGTCTCAATTATTCATTTTCATTTGAGCATATATAAATTTTCCATGATTTTTTTTTATTTATTTCTCATTTATTTTGTTCTTTCATTTTATTTGTCTTATATTTCTCATTAAATTTGTTCTTCCTTTCTTATTTTATTTTTATATGTAAAAGTTATCATAAAAAGAAAAGTTGTGAAATAAATTATGTATTACTTATTACTCTCATTCTCTCAATTCTTATATTCTTTAATTTGTTACTACGTGGGATTTTATATCGCCATTCACAGTTTTTACAAAAGTTACAGTTCTACAATCACATAAACCTAAATAACAGAAATTATTCTTCAAGTTCTCAATTATTCATTTTTATTAGAGCATACATTAATTTACATTGTTTTTCTTTCCTTCTTTATTGATTTAATTCTTACCTATTTTGTTAACCCTTTCTTTATTTTTCATTTATTTTGTTCTTTCAATTTTTGTGTCTGTTATTTCATTTAATTTGATCTTTCTTATTTTATCTTTTATTTGTAAATTTTTATCATAAAACGAAACGTAGAAAAGTTTTGAAATAAAGAAATAAATCATAAATGTATTACTAATCACTTTCATTCTCATTCTGTCATTTCTAAATTCCCTCAATACATTTTAATGTCAGAAATCAACAAGAATTGAATTACTTGTTTAATTCTGCTGAATAAATGTAACGAAATGTTTTTAAGAAAAACAAATACAAAGCAAAAAAAAAACTTGAATTCTGTAATAAGTGCATAAATGTACTAAATATATAATCTTATAATCATGCAGATACAAAATTGACTCCAATTAGTAAATTTCTCAAAGAATATGATCATACCCACATGACATGACATTCTAGGTTTATTGCTCTTATATAAATAAATACTATGTAATTTAAAAAAAATATTATTATATATATATTTCTATCCATATGTGTGTTAATTTGTTTTCCCCTCCCCCATTGTCCGTTATTATCTATCCTATAGAAATAGAACGAGTAGGATTTCTCACAGGTGGGTGCTTGTCTAAACCACAAATTACACAAATCTCCACTAAGTACCACTATGAATTTTCTTCGAAATTACAAATTTAATACAGGCCATCCAAGATCATTTCTTGCTAGCTTTAAAAAGCCATCAACATTCAAAACTAGAACTTTTCAAAGACCTTATCCACTATTTTTGGGCTTATTTTTGGGCTTATTTTGGCAGCTAAGGACATATTTATTAAAATAATTATACTAAACTATATAATAAACGATTATTCTGTAAGGCCAAAAATATAGTTCTGTCTCCAAGTAGGTCGGGATTTTTTTTACGTGAAACAGGGGTCATTCGGGCGACCAGAAACGGAACTATTGTTCAACAGGGCATGGGCTTGATTTTGGACATGTCTATCAAGATATATCATTACTATGAGTATGCTATGAATTAGGTTACACTAACAATGTATTAGCAATGCAAATATTAATATATCGATATATCGAGGGGTTAGAGCAAAACTAAGCTAAGTGCTTATATGTATATATGCACTTAGCCTAGTCCATTAAATCCATTGCGACGCTCGAAATTTTTTTTACATATCGAGGGGCGAGAGCGAAACTAAGCTAAGTACATATATGCACTTAGCCTAGTTTCGCTCTCACCCCTCGATATGTAAAAAAAAGAAGAATTTTTCGAGCCTCGCAATGGATTTACTTACTGATCCAGGTTGTCGACTGCACTTCGACGTCACAAGGGAAAACACATCCGCGAAGCTGCAAAGGCGGAGGAGAAGATGCTGGCGTTTTACGATGTCACTCCCATCCCCCAGCTGGACAAGGACCAGATCCGTGATGACGTCTCTACCAAAATTCTGAGTTTGTTTCATCCCGCCTTGCTTGTTGAGTATTTGCCATTACAGATTGTAGCTGATGGGAACTGCCTTTACAGGGCAATTTCTCTAAGTCTTTTTGGCACGCAAGACTTGCATGATTTCGTTAGGTTAAAAACCAGTATCGAATTGATACTGAATGAAGCTTATTACCAACCAAGAAGCAATTTCCGGTGCCCGATCGTAGACGATCATAGGATTTTTACCAGTGTTTCTTCTAAATTGATTCATGATGCAGTGACCATCGACTGCTACTCTGAAATGGCTCATTTGTACGCTGCTAGTGCCGCTCTTAAAGTTGCTCTTAAATCCTATTACCCTCCCCAGCTTAATTTTGAGATGACATCCGAACCATTTACAAGGTTAGTACAGGGACGGGGTGTTTCGCAGTCCCATTCCGATCTAATTTTGATGTGGACAAATGTGTGTGCCCCCTCTCATCTGACTGATTTCAGTCCAAATCATTTCGCCTCCATATGCAGAATTCATTCACAACAAGCAAGCTCAAAGGTCAACCAAGAGCAAAACTACGTTTCTAATGATTTACACACAGAAGTGTTTCCCGAGTCAATCGTACCTGATTCCCCTGAAATAGTTCAATTGGACGAATCCAACGGTTACAAAGAAACACCCCAGGTCAATGTCCCTGGTTCTTGTGGTTCGGATGAAGTCTTCCCTGGACAAGCAGAACAATTGTATACCAGAGGTTGCCTTGATTCGGGAATGTTTTTAGAAACAGGGAAGGTTGTGGATCTGCTGTTAAGATCAGAAACAGGTTACAGTACTATTCCTTCAGGCAAAAAAGAAAATGTATATTTCCTGTTAAACAATGAGAAAAACATTCAGAGCAGGAAAAACAACAACAAGTCCATCTTTTCTGATGACTGCGGTGTGTGGGATACCACCGCAGGTTCATCTCCTAAGTCATATTACTTGCTCAATAAGGACGGTGCCTTGAAGAAACTAGACAAACATAAAGACCAGTTCTGCAGTTTGCAACGGGTCAAAGTCAGTGGACGTACAATCCGTAAATACGTTCCTTTAGATCCACAGCCTGCTAGGGACCAAGTAGTTGTAGTGCACAGATACTACACTGCTCATAAGTATTCGCCCACCTATAAAAAGAGGGTTACATGGCTAGGTGAAGGTGGGCTTCAAAGTAATTTGGCCGTAGTGGAGTATATAGGAACATTTCCTGGTCAGGCACCTCACGGTAATTCGAAGCAGGTGCCCGAGTCTTTGACATCGGACCATGTTATGCCTGAGGTTCATGAAGTGTTAAGAATAGAAAAGCCCAAACAAGTGTATGAAAAATCCCAAATTGAGGTAACTCGTCCAACCTGGCTACAACAGGTCAAATCCAGTACGGAACAATATTTAGAGAGTAGTACGGAACAATCTTTAGAGAATACAAATATGGCCGACAACATCCAACAATTAGAAGAAATGGCATCCCATGGTCATCCTTTTGTTAGGTCAGTTGTGTATGGTAATGATAAAAACCCCATCATATCTTTGTACAACAAAGATCAGATAGCGGATATTAATCAATTCTGCATCACTGGTCAAACTGAATTAGGAATTGACAAAACATTTAGCCTGTGTGATATGAGCGTCACTGTGATGTTTTACAGACAGTTGTCGGCAGTAAGGCCAAGGTCTGGGGTGCACCCACTTTTCATAGGTCCGGTTTTGATTCATGGTTCCAGTGATACTGAAACGTACAGTCAGTTTCTGAACCACCTTAAATTGAACATTTCTGATAAATCCCTCAATAAACTGGTCATTGAAAGCGACAAGAAACAGTCATTGGTTAAAGCAATCAAAGAGTCATTTCCCGAATCTAGCCACGTTCTTCGTACTAAGCATTTAAAGCAATATACAGTCAATCATGTTCTGAAACAGTCAATTGACGCACAGTCAACGTCATTAATGGAAGTAGTTTCTGATATTCAGCAACAAGTAGAAGTTCAGTTTAAAGATTTGAGGGCTGCGTTAGTCGGGAGGGGAGAGTATAGGCTTGCTGATAGCTATCGGCATTTCTCTGTCTCATTAACGGATTGGATATGTAAAAATGAAAACCAGAGGCATGATATCTTTCAAACCTTTAGGCAGTTTACCCCCACCCATGACAAGACTGCTATAGTGCCTCTCTCTCATGTCTCAAGTCATAGAAAAAGAAAGGTCTCAGAGTTGACAAGTCCATATAAGAAAAGCAGAACAGAACAGGTATAACAGGTCCGAATCCTCCATAAACGTTAGGTCCGGCGCGTGCAGGGTTGCCCCATCACGCGACCGGAAGCATAGGCGAGTTCGCCCGGTACGTAGAGCGGCCATTTAATGCCCGGTTCTGGACTAACCAGACAGTCGCTGCCTTATCGTTGAGGAAAATGGCGATATCTATGTATCGGGCGGACTGTGTAGCAAGATCCAACCGGTAGTGCAGTCGTCCAATCCACGTACTGGGATAGCCAGTACGGAGGTGTCGGGTATCGAGGATGGCTGTATCTATTTAACGGAAGGATTAATAAAAGCAAACATTTTGGCATGTAGATAACCGGGGCCAGGCGGGTCTTAAACCCAGCCGTGGGGAGTTATTACCCAGCTCTGGTCTTTACCAAAACAGCAACATAAATTAACTGAACACTTAGTCAATTCCTTAAGATGTTTGCCCACCTGTATCTTGTTAGCGTTAGCTAGCCATCAAAGTACGTCCTCGGTACAAATACATGTAAATTGTGTATAGTGCTGTTCTATGGTATGAAAATGAAAAATAATGCGTGTGTGAGCAGTGAATGTATATATATATATATATGTATGTGTGTGCGTACCGGGTTTCCACTTTTTATGCCCTCGAGATATAATATGCTCTGTCTGTTAGTTTTGCCAGTAACTTTTAACAATTCATATTTGAATAGAATGCAACTAGGAGAAGTGTGGTGACAAATCCATAGTTTCTGGCCCAGTTCCTTTTTGTTTTTTCAACATCTGAGAAAAACTCGGTAATGACTTGAAATATAGATGGCGTTTCTCATTTACTATACATAGTATTGACTTGAAACTGGGAGAGGTGGAGTGACAACAGTAATAGATTTTAACTAAAGTCTACACCTTTTTGTTAGAATCATGGTTAAGGTTTTCGTACCACCTTTTTTACTAAATAATTGCTTGGAATACATACCTGCCCTTCTTCAGAGAAGGCATTGGTTTGGAGGCCCTATACAATGTCATCATGAAGTATGAAATGTATAAATAACTAGCAAAATTGTCCAGGCACTTGGTTATTTCCTATCTAGTCCACACAACTTAATATTCGTTAATCATTACCAATGAAAAGTATCAATTAAGTATTAGGACCGGTAGAAATGCTTCCCACATTTAATTGGACTAAGAATATCCATGCATTAGCCTAAAATAGTCTAATGTGATTTTTAAAACTTTAAACATAAGAAATCCTGCTCCTGAACCAAACCCTTTATATTTTTTATAATTATCTCTCTTTCCCTAGAACGTTAATGTATGGAAAATCATGTACACAATTTAAATCAATTGATGTCTGACCCCTTAACTTAGTGGGCGTTTGTCTCGGGCGGCTGCATTATGAACACATCTTGAATGAAACTAAATGTGGCAACTTAACCACTATTTTCTTCTCTTCCTCTTTATGGGATAGTTTTTACATACAAGCACATGGTTTAACCCTTTCCCTCATAGAGCATAAAACCATGTAAAGACCTATGCGAACAACATAAAACCAGACCAGCCTGCGAGTAACTGTTGTTCGCTGCTCCTCAGTGGTCTGGAAAGAAGGACTTTATAATTAAATTTGGTAAGGTTTAACTGTGGTACCCTAACGAAACATTAGGAAACCCTTGGTTATCTTTGTGAAAGGCCATGATGTCCGAAATGTAGCATAACCATTACGGGGACTTTACCTTAATGTGACTCTACATTTATTTTTTTCTTTTATATGTGTTTGTACATATGAAAATGAGTACATCAATGTACATGTAAATAAATATTGCAAGTGCTCTCGTGTTAGTGTCTGGTTGTGGTATATGTTGTGATCAAAGTAAGAAAAAAAATCAAAAAAAAAATCAATGTTTGTGAGCAGTGACTGTATATTTGTGCGTGTACTTGTATATACCGGTATGTAAATAACTGTTCTTGGTATCTCCTTCTCTTCCTAAGATCCGTCTTCAATATACCTGTATACTTATGTGTATTTGTAAATAAACATCTGGATCCCGCGATAACTTATATTTCGACAGTTTTGCTATAATAAATAAATATCACTTAATAAAATCATTTTAAAGTAACAGCATTTAATACATTAACACTTCTCATTTGTCGTATGATATTCATTAAAACAATTCATTTTATCAGTAATATTAATAATTTTCCATCATGTTTATGTTTATAGATATATTAATGTCACGTATAATATCATGTACACAATTATGTACAACTTATGAATTAAAATTGAAAAAAAAGTTCTTTTGGTCGTTTTTCTAAATTCAAAATATTAACTGCGCCGTCGTCGGGTCCCAAGCCCCGAGTGAGAAAGCAGGAGGGTTTATTTTTATTTGTAACTATAACCACTTAATTCACAATTTTGAAACAATTTTTTAAAACTCTATTTTCTCTCTCAAATTGATATCACAGAAGATAGGGCGATAGATATTATCAAAACATATAGATTTGCAAGTACGAGCGTGTCATGATGTTTGTTATATTTATATTGAATGTTGAGAAATGGTAAATTAGTGTCTATAAGTATTTGTTCATGTATTTGTGAATAATACACCATTTTGTCCCCATATGTCACTTTTCGATCTTTTTTATCTATATGTTTTATGTCACCTGCTGTAAGCAGACACAGGGATCAACTCGTCGTCTTGCTGTCCGTCTATGTGTCTGTCCGTCACGCTTCAGCGGGTGACATGTGAACACTCTTTCTCTCTTCGTCATGATTACCAGCGTTTCACACAGTTTTTTCGTTTCGATTGAGGAATAATTTTTTCAATAATACAGTTAGCCAGATTCATTACATTTTTGTCGTTCCCGGATCTTCATTCATATAAGTACATAAGACGCGGATCCAGGATTTTGGGTATATTGATTTAACGGAGAAAACAGTTGGCATAATATTTTTTTATGCATGGCTATTAAAATATTTTTAAACCATATACATGTAACTAGAATGTAATCATTAAGTAGTTCCAAACAAAACAATTAGTAAATACTGGTTAAATTCAAATCATTTAACTAAAATAGTTTATTTTCAAATTCGACAGCGCAACTCTCTTTCGCAAATACATCAATAATTACAAGATTATATGTTTACAATTCATGGCGTACATTATATATAATTAGTTACAATATAATTGATATCAGTAACGGTAAATCATAATATGGGCAAACATTATACTATGTATCATTATACTATGTATTTATTTATTATACATACTTGATTTATGAACTTATTGATATTATTTAAGGTTACATAATACTAACATTTTTACATCTTAAATTATACCACATTCAATATGTTATTCTTAGTCCTTTAATGCAATAATGAATTGTTTCCGCAACTGGAATCTCTCTTTCAAACAGAGCACTATACTTTTAATATCATTTTGTTTTTTACGTATACTAATCGAACGTATTTTTAGGTATTTGAGTCTTATACATCTATATTTTGGACACACAAGCAAGAAATGATATCCAGATTCTATAATTGATAAGTTACAAGCACATAATCCATTTTTCTATCTGTATCATCGTATCTATCTACCCCAATATTTAGACATGGCTAGATAAACGAAATTTACTCAATCTTTGATAATCATTTTTTATTATTTCAAAATTCAATCTAAATTCTATTTACAGTTAGTTCTAAGTCTTGGACTACTGTTTTTATATTCATGCCATTTCTGTATTAACTTTGTTTTATCATTGGTCAGTATCCACGTCTGAATTATTCCATATTTTTCCAAAACCTAAAAGCGATTGAATTTTTTTTTTCGCTTGACTATTTTTTTCCCCTTATCTTAAAAATATTTTTTTAATGCGCATTCTTTACATAATGTAGATAATGAAAATCTTCCTTGTTCTCAAAAAACTGCTATATTGGGGGATTGTGGTTTTACGCCATAAATATTCATATACTCCCCACACCTGAAAAATAAGTTGAATAAGAATAATAATAGGTGTAATCATTCTGTCAAATAACTAGTTTTGTTGTATATCAAGTTAAACGTTGAAAATCCGACATCCTTCTATTGCTTGTTCAGACAATTGCATAGGACATATTGCCAACATAAAACATTAATACCCAGAACAGAACTTATACACAACTTAGAAAAGCTGTTCAATTATTATTTGTTTCTCTTTTTTTTGTCAAAAATGAATATTTTTGTTTTTCCTGCATTTATTTATTTTTTAAACACTTTCGCTGCCTAAAAACGTAAGTCGACGGCACCAATGATGTATTAAAAACGTATTTATCTGATATATAACGGGCACGCATGATAATAAGGTAATTTAATAGTGCAACATCTGAGAATATATTAGCAAAAACGGTCATTTCTTTTCTTTCGCACTTGTCGAAGAAAACATCTCAAATCTGTCTGAGACAGGTATAACTGAATGGATCCAGCCTTTTCCGCTTCGATGTGCTACTGCTTGTTTAAATGGCAGAAAGGTGCCAAACCTTGACGTCGAAGGCGAAAATGATGGTATTGTGTTGTACAAAGTATAAAGTGTATTAAGGATATATCTGCTGATAAATGTGGAGATAATATATCTCCACTGACGTAAATAGACAAAAGCAATATCGAAAGCAAATAAATGACAACAGACACTATCTTGTAGACACTATCCGCTCTGTCCATCCAGACAGAAAATTCTCGGAGATCGGAATGGATGATATGCTAGAGAGCAAAGTCAATTTTTCGGCATTTTTTTTTTGTTCGTTTGTTTTTGTTGTTGTTACTTACAATCCCATTTCGGTGCCACGTTTCGGTATCTTTCATCCGATCGCAGGAATGGACAGGGAGGGAAAAAATTTCACGCATTGGCTATAAAAAATCATGGTTATCGGTTTCTCGCAGGTGCCTGATGAGTCGTTGAACAAAAACCGCTGAAAACGATTTTGGTAATTACGTGTGTGTGTTTCTCACGATTCACCTTTCAAAAGATTCAAAATAAAAATATTCTGACTCAAGCTAGATTATCTTAATCTATAGTTTCCAGGTGACATCACTGAATATCCTTTCTGTTGGCTGCCAATTTGATTGGTAAATTCAAGGCATTTCAAAATGGCCGAAAAAAACCTTTTACGTACGTTTCAGTAGTGATCGTTGTCATAGAGTCAGGTCTATAGATAGCCAGGCCTTCCATACATCTCCTTTTTTGATAGTTTTCCCCTCTAGGTTAACACACACTGGCAGTACACAACTAATATCTCCCCTCTATCCTGTCAGTATTTCTTTGAAACAAATTTGTTATGTTGTTCTTATGAAAGTTTTCGTGACGCGTTTGTCTAATTATCGGTTTCCTGTATTTTTCACAATATTGTATGCTTCTAATCTTTCTTGCGTTTCGCAAAATTATGTTATTTCACGAGCGTTGTCAGTGCATATTGTGTTGACAATAACGGTTTTATAACGGATAGCAAAAACAATATGGCGACTATTCAAACGTCTATGATGTAGATTCTATATATCTAGAACTTGTTCAAGATTCCTGTTTATTCTTGAGAAAGGCAACATTTTGCCGAAATATTGAATTGTTTATTGTATTGTCCTAGTCCTATAAATAAGCCAAAGCGTATCGATTATTTCAAATAAAACATGTACAGTCCAACGTTGGAAACATTTATATCGTGTAGTGAGCGATATGTTAGATGATAATATTTTAGTGAATGAGAATTGTCTCACTCAACATTAATTTGATTATATTTATTTCGCCTAAATAATTTCGGCTATTCCGTATATTTTACATATCACTGATTTACACAGGAAAATGGTGGACAATTGACATCAATTGATGTCAACTACAAATGGATTTTTTGACATTATACAGGTAATATGTTTTTGTGTGTCTTCTATATATGTCAACAGGCGCGTGATTAGTTTTTTGCTACATGGACCTCTATGGGAAGCCATAAGACTTTGCATATCTGTTGAAAGTAAAACTGTTAGTCTATTGAATGTTAAAGCTGAATTATGATATGCGAAGGCTTATTTATAGGACTAACCGCGATTCTGAAACTTTTAGTAACTTTTTATATTGTCACTGCTGATCTACATTGGAATGAGCGCTGCTCTGTTTCGAGATGAGTTCAAAATTGGATCATGTGTGGTCAAACACTAGGTCACAAGGTCAAATCTTAGAAAATCTTAGAAAAACCTTGTGAATAACACACTACATTAGGCTAAATTTTTGGCCCAACCTTCATTGAACTTGGTGAAAATGTCTACATGAAATTGCATGGGATTGAAAATGGGTCACTTGGGGTCAAAAAGTAGGTCACCGTGGTAAATATTAGAAAAACCTTGTGAATACATATTTGGCCTAACCTTCATGTAACATAGAATGTTTGCATTCAAATCTTGGAGTGTTCTAATCTGGGTAATGTGGGTTCAAAAGTAGATCACCAGGTCAAATCTTAGAGCTTATGAATACTGTAGATGTCACATTTTTCTTCATGGACTTTGGTCAGAACGTGTCTACTTCTTGAATGAGTTCAAAGCTTGATTTTTTTTGCCCAACCTTCATTGAACTTGGTGAACATGTCTACATGAAATTGCATGAGATTGAAAATGGGTCACATGGGGCAGACTACTTTTCCTTCTTCACAGAACATTGCGACAGGTAAACACAAAATTGTTACCTGCCGCAACAAATGTTTACCTGTCGCAGCAACTTTTACTTGTTGCGACATTTTTACCTGTTGCAATGTTTTTAAACAGTATTTAGTAAGAACTTTTTGATATCTTGATTTCAGTCTCTTTATTGCAAGTATTTTACATTAATTTATCAATTAATTTAATGAATATTCATTCATTTTTTGCTATTTTTAGATTTTCTCTGTTTTACACTGTCCTCATCAGCTTTTCAAAACTCACAAACATGTAAAAATGTGAGACCTGCAAAATAAGTACATATAGAGGAATAAACCCTAACCCATTACAAATAGATCTTATTTTTGCACAGATAAGATCATAAAATGCTATGCAATAACTAAAATTCTATAAGTTGTGTGACCATAATGAGTAAATAAGCCGAAAACCTATCCCTGAAAGCGTCTGTTATTATCAGGAGCTCTCTTTTTGGTTCGTTGCTAGAACTAGCATGCAATAATCGACCTGCATAGCACCATCAGAATATCTAAATTCATTGACAACAAAATCTAGATTTAATTATTTACGATAATAAATATTGCAATGAAAAAAAACCAATAACTGAGCCGATAATCATTACATAATTGCTAAAATAAAAGAAATAAATTAAAACGGGTATGACTTTGTTAATTGATTATGGAAAGCGAATAAAAAGAAGAATGCATCGTCTGCCATGTTGTTGATTGTTGACCGATAAAGACAGAGTTTCCGCATGGTTTCCATTACGAAAGATGTACATTGCGGGGAACCAATTCGCAATCGTTACTGCTTGGCCATCACAGACAGCCGATAATCATTACATAATCGCTAAAAAAAAGCAAAGGAAACTGTTTTTCGGAGTAATTTTCCGAAAATGAAACGGTGCTGTATGGATTTTTTCATCGGACATTGCGTCCGACTATAATATGCGCTAATGGAAATATACCGGACATGTCCGACTGACCGACGGACATTGGCATTGACTGCATGGGGTCACCAGGTCAAATCTTAGAAAAAAAATGTTGAGCATTGTAGAGGATACATTTTTGTCCCAATCTTCATTGATTGAGTTGATAAGAATTTCTGCATGAAATCCCAGAGGAGAACAAATTTTATAAAGGTAGGGTCAATATTTAGATCACTTAGTCAAATATATGAAAAACATTGCAAGTATGGTTGGCAACCAGTTTTCGGGGTATAACAAGTTTTCGGTGTATTTTACTTTTACACCGTTTGCGCGTGAGAACGTGATATGACGAGTTGTTTTCGCTGTCCCATATGACATTACAATTTCGTCTCATTAAAAGATCAAACTCATCTGAATTATTTAAATTGACATATTTTCAAACAAAAATCCATTTATATTTTTTATTTAAGTTAATACAACTTACAGGTTTAGTATTTTGCGCAGTCAGCAAACTAAATGTTATCAATTACCCGGATAATAAGTCACATGATGGCTTAATTTGAATTAAAAAATGGCGGATATTTGTTATGAATTTTAAGGGGTTGGAAAATAGCTTGTGCGAGAAGCTTTTTAAGGTGTGTAAAGTATATGTTTTGTGATGAATATGTGTAAAAATATTTTAATTATCCATATGTGTCATCAATGGTAACTGTCATTAAGTTAAAAATGAAAAATGATCGTCGAAGGGGATGGGTGTAAGGTCAGCAGTTTTCCCGGATAAAATTTCCGGCCGTGGATGCTTATCAGAAAAAAACAACAAATCAGCATCTCAGACGAAATAAAGGCTCAATAAATATCAAATAATAACAGCATTATTTCCCTGAAATAGAATTTTGATGCATATTTAACTTATGTATGTTAAGCTTAATTTGAAAATACCCCGAAAACTTGTTAGTAAATTTTATGAATGAACGCTGCTCTGTTTTGATCGAGATGAATTTAAGATCGCAAATGAGTACAGGAAGTGACCCCTTTATTCTAATTTAATGAAAATGTTAATGATATTTCATATGCAAATATGGATCGATCTCGTTAGTACCCCGAAAACTTGCATCATACTTTAGATGCCACATTTTTGGTAATCATGCCTAACACAGCAATCTTACTCAGATGAGCAACAATTTAAAGGGGTATCTTCGCCCTCTTGTTTTTACTACCTGTTGCTTTCCTAATTGGAAAATTCAAAAATTGGGAAATAGAAAAATTCAAAAATTGGGAAATTGGAAAGATAGAAGGAAATAAAATCATCTAATTATAGGTGGTATATATCCAAGAATGATTCAAATCAATGTTTAAACACAGATTTTATTAAAGGACCAAAATCAGTGTATCTTCGTACAGAAAAGCATGACATGTGTATGACAAGGTTACAGAATAAATGAGATCATTCAGTTGTGAACTAATTAATTTGCATATTCTGCAAGTCTTTGTCAATTTTTCCATAGGCCTTCTGTATGTCTCCGTTATGAGTGTATAAATTTTGTAGCAAATGATGATTCGGGTAAGGTTTTTCAAATTTCATATTTCAGAATGCTTCTAGAATACTGTCCAATGCAAATGTAAACAGTGAGATAATTTTGACATCTATGCAAAATAATCAAAATAACATTTTCAGCAAATATTTACACATTATCATTGTGTACCTTAATGTTTGTGTTAGTCTACACAATGTTTTTTTTTTTTCATAAATAATAAATCAAGAAATAATAGGCCTTAACATTCCTTTGAATAGAGACGATATCATAATAGGTTCTTTTAATTGTCAAGGATTAGGAGGGAGGGAAAAAAGGAAAGATGTTTTAAATTTCTTGAAACAAAAACAATATGGTATATTTTGTCTACAAGATACACATTTTACTGAGAAAGAGGAAAAATATATTAGAACTCAATGGGGATATGAATGTATATTTAACAGCTTTAACAGCCAGTCTAGGGGGACAGCAATACTTTTTAATAATAATTTTCAATATAAGGTTTTAAATGTAAAGAAAGATATAAGTGGTAACAAAATTTTTATTGATATTGAAATTCAAGGTAAAATCATATCTCTGATTAATATATATGGTCCTAACAAAGATAATCCTGCATTCTTTGAAGAAATTAGAAATAACCTAGTATCCTGTAATAGTGATTACATCATTTGGACTGGTGACTTTAACTTGGTAATGAACTATGAAAAAGACACAAAAAACTATATTCATTCAAATAATCCTAGAGCAAGAGAAAAAGTTTTAGATATATGTCAAGGATTAGGAGGGAGGGAAAAAAGGAAAGAATAACCTAGTATCCTGTAATAGTGATTACATCATTTGGACTGGTGACTTTAACTTGGTAATGAACTATGAAAAAGACACAAAAAACTATATTCATTCAAATAATCCTAGAGCAAGAGAAAAAGTTTTAGATATATGTGCAGAGTTTAATCTCATTGATATTTGGAGGGAACTAAATATAGAATCTAATAGATATACATGGAGGACAAATAATGGAAATAAACATGCAAGACTTGATTTTTTTCTTATATCTCAAAATTTATTCTGCAATATTTCAGATGCAAAAATTGAATATGGGTATAAAAGTGATCATTTTATTATCAGTATTACACTTAAGCTACAAGAAAAAGAAAGAGACAAACCCTTTTAAAGTTATAATGAAATTAAAAAAATTACAGTATTCAGAACCAAATCAAAACTTAGATATAAGTAATAATACGAACTTAAAATTAAACATAAATGATCAAACTTTTTTTTAATTAGAGGGAAAACTATATTCTACTCTTGTTATAAAAAGAAACAAAGAAATCAAAATGAAAAACATTTGATAGAAAAACTAAACAACTTAGAAAAAGATGAGGAATCAAATAAAAATGAAATAATGGAGAAAAAAATGAGCTAAAAGAAATCAGAGAAAATAAACTAGAGGGTCTAATGATCCGATCCAGGGCACAGTGGTTAGATAAAGGGGAAAAAATAACTAAATATTTTTGTAATCTTGAAAACCGTAACTATATCAGTAAACATATGCCTAATATTATAAAACAAAATGGTAGTAAAACAGAGTCTCAAATTGAAATTGTTAATGAAACTAAAGCTTTTTACGCAAAACTGTACTCAGAACGTGAAACTAAAAATATAAATTTGCAAGAATACATTAAACATACAAATGTGAATAGATTAAATGAAACAAATAGGAATAAATTAGAAGGTAAAATAACAAAAAATGAAGCATCAACTTCCTTAAAAAATATGAAAAATAATAAAAGCCCTGGATCGGATGGTTTTACGGTAGAGTTTTTTTAAATTTTTCTGGTCAGAATTAGGAGATTTTTTTATTAGGTAAATTAATCACAGCTCCAATACTTGGGAATTATCAAGTACTCAAAAGGAAGGGATTATTACATGTATACCTAAGGGTGAAAAAGATAAACAATTACTAAAAAATTGGAGACCCATATCACTGTTAAATGTAACCTACAAAATAGCCTCTGCATGTATTGCAAATAGAATAAAAACGGTACTACCTTATTTAATAAATACTGATCAAACGGGATTCATTCAGGAGAGGTACATTGGGGAAAATACTCGTAAGTTATATAATTTAATGCAATATACTGAAGAAAATAATATACCAGGCTTATTATTACTTATTGACTTTGAAAAAGCATTTGATTCCATTTCATGGTCCTTCCTTAAAAAATCATTCATTTTTTTTAACTTTGGTAATTCAATCATACAATGGGTAGATATTTTCTATAACAATATAAAATCCTGTGTGTTAGTGAATGGGAAAATATCAGAATGGTTCAATATCTGTAGGGGCTGTGGACAGGGGGATCCCCTCTCTCCGTATAGT
>CM037792.1:21881998-21931998 GCA_021229015.1 Solen grandis | reverse complement strand
ATCTGTATTTTCTTTAGGTAAAATGACCATTCGAGCCAGACCTACCCTGTATTTTCTTTTGACACTATGTATATTCGATCCTGAATCGCCCTGTATTTTCTTTGTTTACAATGATTATTTGAACAAGGTTTAACTAACCTGTTTTTAATTCGACGCGTTTGTTTCCTACTTTATTTTTACGGAATAATAATATTCTAGCCAGATTACCTATATCGACAAATGATATTTACATCTTACTATATTCGACATAATAATATCGAGCCAGACTACCCTTATTCGACATATGAATATTCTAGCAGACTACCTATTTTCGACATTATGATATTCTAGCAGACTCCCTAATTCGACATAATGAATATCGAGCCAGACTTACCTTATTCGACATAATGAATATTCTAGCCAGACTTACCCTATATTCGACATAATGAATATTCGAGCCAGACTTACCCTTTATTCGACATAATGAATATTCTAGCCAGACTTACCCTATATTCGACATAATGAATATTCTAGCCAGACTTACCCTATATTCGACATAATGAATATTCGAGCCAGACTTACCCTTTATTCGACATAATGAATATTCGAGCCAGACTTACCCTGTATTTTCCTGCGCTGTCTCGGTACAATGAATATTCGAACAAGAATGGCTATAATGATGGCTGGCGCAAACGTAAGTATGAACGTCCCATACAGAGGAATCTTGTTGAAGTGTAGAACTGAAAAGAATAAATATTTTAAGTATTTCATTCTGTATTTATTTTAGCAGTTAAGTCCTTGTGACAAATGAGAGAGCCGAGAGTATTGGATCGATCCCCTGCCGCAACATACAGGAGTCGTTTAAATGGTACGGAAATATTTCTTTTGAGCTTCGCAGCCAGAAGGAAGTTCAAGGACTGGTTGTTTCTAGTGTCATTATCACGTGACCTGTTGTGGTATAATGCCACTCATCGCAGTAAGGCATCACTATTGCTGTTTCTGAATTCTGATTACAGAAATACATGTAGATTATACTGAAAATGGGATGTTTAACAAGAGCGTCCTGTGTTGTCTCCTAATAAAATTGCTGTGTTAGGCATAATTACAAAAATGTAGCATCTAAAGTGGTTGCAATGTTTTTCTAACATTTGACTAAGTGACCTAGATTTTGATCCAACCTAAATTTGCACTCATCTGGGATTTCATGCAGTCATTATTCTTATCTAGTTTAATGAAGACTGGGACAAAAATGTAGCTTCTAGAGTTTTCACAAGGTTTTTCTAAAATTTACATTGGTGACCTACTTTTTGACCCCATGTGACCCAGTTTTGAACTCATCCGAGATTGATATAAACAAACATTCTGACCAAGTTACATTAAGGTTAGGCCAAAAAATGTGACTTCTAAAGTGGCCATAAGGTTTTACTAAGATTTACCCAGGTGACCAACTTTTTGATCCCATGTGACCCATTTTCAAACTCATCCGAGGTTTATTGTAGAAAAATATCCTGACCAAATTTCATGAAGAGGCCAAAAATGTGGCCTCAATTAATTTTTAAATTTTTTTTCCTTGACCCAATTTCGAACTTATCCAAGATATCATGTAGACACACATCCTAACCAAATTATATGAAGATTGGGCTAAAACTTTGGCCTCTAAAGTGTTCACAAGTTTTTTTCTAAGATTTGATCTGGTGACCTAGTTTTTGATCCCATATGACCCAATTTCAAACTTATCCGAGATATCATGTAGACAAACATCATGGCCAAATTTCATGAAGATAGGGCCAACACTGTGGCCTCTAGAGAGTTCACAAGCAATTGTTGACGACGACGACGAACAAAAGGTGGTCACAAAAGCTTATCATGAGCACTAGTGCTAAGGTGAGCTAAAAGAAACAAGAAAATAAATGAACTGTTAATAACCAATAATAAATTAATTTTCTCAATAATTTCAAAAAAGCATTTTTGCAGAATAAAGAATCTGATGTCACAGTTACAAATCTTGAAATAATAAGTATAATCAGAGATAGAATTTAAAAGGCTAAACTATTACAAAAACTGAGGATCCCCATGAGAGAAGGAAGGGAATAGAACACTAGGAATTCAATAAAAACAGTGTCCCACGAAAATAACGATTTTAATTCAAGACGCTACAGTGGTAGCTGAAGTGTATACTTACGTTCTGAGCCTTTGTAGAATACTGAAAACAAATTGACCGCTAATGTTACGGCGTAAAATACTGGAAGCAACCGCAGACCGTATTCAAGGGGCTTTTCCTAGAAATACATAAAAACATTATTTTTACAATTTTAATTGTTTATTTGATTAAGATTTTATCTTTCTAAATGTCTACATACAGAGAGAAACGATTATGTGATGAAACTCCATCTCTAAATCTTATTTTTACTTTTAAATGGGTAAAACGGTAGAAAGACAATTAAGATAATAAAGTAAAAATGTATATATATAAATAGAAATATCTAAGAGCACAAATGTTATGATAATTGTACAACAAATAATATCTTGTTTTTCAGTCGAATTTCCGTACTGGCAAGGAAGTATGTAACGGCCTGTAAGTGCCTTTTATCTGTGAGAAAAATGTGCAGCTAAACCGAGACTCGAACCCTGGACCTTCGCTTAAAAGGAGTGTGCTCAACCGATCTGGCTTTATTCTTGGCAGCCCATTAGCAATATACTGAAAAATCATATTGCAACGACCTCACTATTAACGCCAAGGTATCAAGGTGAAAAAATTGTGCAGCCAGACCGGGACTCGAATCGGATACTTCGCTTAAAGAGCACGTGCTCTACCGACTGAGCAAGTGGGCTGCATGCACATATATCTAGCCGATAATGCTTACATTTGGACGTTGTAGAAGTGATATGATAAAAACATATTTATTATGATAACAATAGGTCAATCTCATTTGTTCTCTTATCAAAACGTAAACTTTATACACACCTTTACAAGAACAAAAATATCAATCAGTTTAAACAGAACACAGGAAACCAGTCCAGACATTAGTGGTGATATTACCCAGGAACCAGCTGCAAAAGTAAGGATAGTAAATAGTTAAAATAGTACATGTTCGTTATAAACTGGACATGAAGATATCAAATTTATCTTCAACATGCTTAATATGTATCTCTGCACGGAGACATTATGCACAATGTAAATATTGTAAGAATTTGAGATTTACTAAAATTACAATTTCAGTTTTTCAATGGAACCATGAAAATGTATTGATAAGCCCCAAAATGTAATAAAAATAGACTAATTTCGGCTTCGTTTTATTTATTTTCATCAGTTTTTAAAATATAATGTAAAATGTTAAATATTACTGTCCTGAGGAGCGGGAGATCGTGAGTTTGATCCCCGGCCGCGACATATTCAAGTCGTTAAAATGATACTGGTATAATTCCCTTGCTTAGCGTTCAGCTGATAAAAGTAGTTCAAGGACTTTTTGGCCCGGAGTCAGGATAATGTGTGTGGCAGTGTGGCATCACTATATCTGTCTCAAGAAGACATAGTCCTCAAAGACCTAAAATACTGTCGGTGTGACGTTTAACCTAACAAACAAACAAACCACTGCCCTGAACTAGCATCGAAATCGGGACCCTTGGCATGCAAGTTTGACACCATACCACGTCACACCAAAGTAAACTCCATGTCAATGAAACAAGTTTATAAAACTAATGAAAATCAACGGCACATTACGGCACGTTCGGCAGGATCAATGTATGTATAGGCTCTAATTTACATTTATATTTGCAGAAATAAAAAAAAAAATTGAAAAAATACCCACCGATCATTCCCAGTTTCACCCAGCCAATGCCTTTGAAGCCGTTCAGCACGATAGAAAACCCAATGGTGGCTCCCACAATGCTGTGCGTACCGGATACCGGAAGTTTCAGGAATGTTGCAAATATTAACCAAATGCAGGACCCTAAAATATGAGTATTCAGATTTTAATTTTTAGGCATTCAAACTATGCTATTGTAGGACAAACTATATGATGTATTTTATTCATTCTTCATACACTCTCTGAAAGGTCCAACAGGAAGTGCACACATTTTGTTTTTATATATTTCAATATTTAGCAAACATATCAGTATTATATCTAGTTTGTTTTTGCCAAAAATCTCTCCATGCCACGTAGTAGATTTTGTGCTAAATTGATGACACATACACACTAGATAAAGTGTGCGAAATTTGAAACTGATGTTTGCTAAATATTGAAAAAATCAAAATTAAAACACTTTCTGTTAAAACTGTACATGAGTAACGTTAATGGCATTTTATGTGTTATATTTACTCCACTCTGTATGTATATTTTTAAGTATTTTGAAAGACAAAACATGTTTTATGCCTAGGGTCTGCAAACTTTATCCATTTTATTCAAATAGACTCATTTTGACACATTGGCAAACATAGCAGACGCATATCAGACAGTTCCTATAGGAATTGATTTTCATCATATAATAAATATAAATACCATGCATATATTCATGTAGTAGAGGATTAAAGCTGAGCACCTTTTTAAGACTTGTCATTGCAGTAATCTAACGAAGCCAGTTATAATAGTGATTAACAGTGTTGGAGTGGGTGGGGAAATAAAATACTAGGACAACCTGTCAGCGCGGCTACGTTTCCTCCGATGAAAATGTCCTCCGTGCCATTTTGAAATATTTCCGGTGATATTATGCCCTTCCGTATCGTATTCGATACTTTCGCTCCTGTAAAAAATATTCAATCGTTACTACTTGGCCAATCCGGTGGTGCTCGGATACAGTATTTGGCGAGGTGAAGAAATATCAGAAGCAATCGGATATGTTCGGCTATCTACGCTACTCTACAACAAACTGGCCGTGATGTTCCGATTCTATGATTTTACAAGTACGAGGGTGTTCGAAAAGTATCCGGAAAAGTTTCATAAGTGATCCAATGATATATTTTTACTGAATCCGAAAGAAAAAAAACGAAAAAAAAAATGCACTTATGCATATATACAGTCACTGTATTAGTAAATCAACTTATTACTTAATCATATAATAAGAATATCTCGTAGAAAGTGTTTGTCGCAATATAGCTTAAAATACCTAAATAAGAAGTGTGCCATTAGGCCTACAAATGCAGTGATCTACTTTGACTATTATTTATTTAAACACCAAACATGAAACATTGTATGGCCTATTCACCAAAAAAGCAATACAAAATATTCATATCATTGATTTCAGAACGTCATTAAATAATGATACCAAATTTCATTCATTTAAGTACAGGATACGTGACAAAAATTATTATTGGCGAAACATTGTAGCGTAACATGCATTTGTAACAATTTATCTGATCAGCCGTCTGTCTTCATTAGATTTCACGATTGCTCTTAAAGCAGCTCGTTCACAGATTATCGGTATTAACAAAAATAATGTTTTCTACTCTCCCTCGTTAGTGTTGATGAAGTTTTTGTGTCCTGAAAAATAAATTCGGCAAGTGTAGGTCACATTGCACGGGAAACCGCAATTTTCGTTAACGCAACTTCGGGGAAATCGATCAAATATATACAGTATCCCTGAATCAGTTGCTAGTGGTAACATGTGACACGTTCCGCAAATGTAATACATACATATATTTTTTTTTTTTCGGCGTAGCTGTATAATTTCGATTTCAACTCGCATCTTAAACCAATCAAATGTACGCTAACAGCGGTAAATAATTCTAAGCTGAATAAAAGGACTCCTGTTATTGGTTAACGCATCGTTATGGACTATAAAATTACTGTAAATAAGGGGTGCAGCTTGTATATATCATTCAGCTTGGTGTTATTACTTTTCTTTTTGATGTAAACATTAAAGTGATTTCAGTAAGTTAAATACAATCCTTTTCCATCAATTGAGGAATGCTACTTTGTGAAAATGATTTAAAGCTGCAAATCTCATTATTAATCTCAAAACCAAAACAACTAATAACGCTTTTATATCATAATTGTCATATGCAATAATGATATGAACAAATATCAAACAAGCCTATTTACAGATATAATTTTTTGTATTACCGTCTATAAATAAGTATATTTCAAAGAAAAAATACTGAACTATTTCTAGAGCGTACTAAATTTGTTGTGCGTCGGTCTTTTGCGCGCTTTTCCTGGGAATGTTCTAGAAGACTGGAAATCTCGTTTTTCTTTCATCCTACGCCGAATATCTTTTTTAAAGATATTTCTTGTTTAAATTGCTCATCTGTAAACTAGCCGCTCTTAAGCGTAACATTCACCTAAAATCTGTGATCCGTAAATTGCCATATTGCTTTATGAGAATCTACTCAGTGACATATATATTTCCTTATCAAGATTGATATGTTTGTCCACAATTGAAGACAAGCATGTCAGTTTCATATTTAAAACATAACGCGATGATACGAGAGTTGTTCAGTCTATTTTAACAAACCTATACTATCTACCGCGTACAAATCGATCAATACATATAAAGTAGTGTATCGTATACACACTGATCATATTTGAACTCCATATTCAATATGGTTAGTCCAAATATAAATAATTTAGTTAAGGGCATTATTTTAGGGCTTTTGAAGTAAAATATATCCTATAGAAACATTGTGAAAGAAGTAAAACAGATGGGATGTAATGTTTCTGTTGCTACTGTGCATCGCATTCAGCGTAGTAAACGTGTAATTAGTAACAACGTACGCAAAACAGGTAAAAGTGGAACTTTCACCAAAAGTCGTGCAGCAGCTACTTCCTACATCGTACGGAAAATCCGTAAATGTGATTAAATTGGTGAATCCGCCCACACAAAGAGAAATGGCAGCTAAGTATGGAGTGTCTCATAGCACTGTTAACATAATTAAAGCAAAAATTCTAAAAGCCAAACTCAAGAAAATTCCGTGTTCATGGTCTTAGTGAGGCCCAGATTTTACATTTCGGACTTCATGGATAGCCAAGGTTTCCTAATGTTTCATTAGAGTAACTTGGTTATCTTGGTAAGGTTTAAATGGTCCAAAACGAAGCGAAACCATTACAGAGACTTTACCTTAACTGTGGAAAATAGAAAAACTGACGAAGTTATGTTTTATATGGGCGGTAGTTATGGTCGACGTCGTGCTTGCTGAGGCAGACCTAAACAATCTTTGGTTTGGGTCGGTGTTAGTTTCTATGGCAAAACATCTTTGACTTTTATTAATAGAAGGGTGAAAGTCAATGAAAAGTATTACATAGGCAAGGCTCTAAAGCCATTTCTTAGATGTTCTGAGTCTTTTTACTGGAAGATATGGTGTTCCATCATAACTCGACTCTATTATCAGGAAACACAAAGTCAATAATACATGTATAACTCCTGCAGAATGGATGCCAAAAAGTCCAGATGCAGCTCTCATGCACTTTGGTATTTGGGCATTCTGAAACGTAAGGCTACAATAACACAAGATCTTTACCATGAATGGTCTTAAAAAAAGCTCTTAAAGACGAATGGAACAAACTTGAGCAGTCGTGCATAAACCGGACTTTAGAATGTGTAGAATCTATATTACTAAAAGAACGAGCTGATTTTGTGTCGGATTTGGCGCCGTTGAGAAACAACACTATATTTACAAAGTTTCACGGCTATTCAGTAACCATTCAGTAGTTGTGTTTAAAAATAAATAAAATTGCACGGTTTGTGAGAATTTATGGTGAATACATCGAAATTGGATAAATCTAAAAATAGGAACATTTCTGGGGAACACCGTTTGGTATAGAGAGTTCTTCGTAAATGTGCGAAAATACGTCTACTCTTCTGGGTGGAACCTCGACTAGCCTCGAAGCCACGTTAAAAGATTGTTGCAAAGTCATGGTCTGTGTCCCCATTTTAACTACATATGGCCTATATATATTTGAGAGGTATACAATTTTTTATCTTTCGAATTTATGTTGTGTGACCTTTATAGGAGACGCTGTTGCCTGGCATTCGTATAAACCACGATGTTCACGTATTCATCCGTGAAAAGCATGGTATATGGTCTAGGCTAAGATAACTTCAAGGTGTTTGCAGTATTGAGTAGGGCTCACAGCGTCATTCATACCTGATTCAAAATTAATATTGCCACACTAATATCGGGCAACGGATTAAACCTGAGCATTTTGTTAGCACCATATCACAAGTCTTAAATTTGTACAATTCGTATGTCATTCCTGTAGAATTCGTTTATTTCTGCTATGCATTTCGCAATAAAAGTATTATTGTTCACAGCAATTGAATGTTTTCATTAATTAGTCCATTATTCTGCACTATTCTATATCCTTCCCCTGGGAAATAAAAAACATACGCCTTTTAACATGTAACAGCAATTAGTCCTTTTTAGTCCCCTATTGGTGTTTACACTGGAGGGGACTATAGGTTTGCCCTCCGTCTGCCTGTCCGTATGTCCCTTTGTCCGTCCGTCCGTCTGTCTGGATCTGGATCCCGCGTTTACTTCAAAACCGTTTAAGATAATATTATGAAACTTGGTATATGAATAGATGGCATTACGGAGATTCTGCACGTCACTTTGGTTTTTTCTCAAACCAAAATTCTGGTTGCTATGGTAACGAAAAAAATATGCACCTCACCGGTAGGGGACTCATATGTATCGTGCAACACCAGTTAATTTTATGTTCTTCATTTTGTGAGATAAAGGACTAAGTTCACTAAGTGGAGAAAATGTCCTATACCTATTATATGTCAGCTTGATCAAAATATTTTATCAAAATTACCTGCTGAAATCCGTTGAACCGTTATATAATCACATTACGAATATTGGCTGATGTCAGCATTTGATACGATAATTTCAGTGTTTCCGCATGCTACGACAGACAAGGCACTTACCATTTGTATATCTAAAACATTAATCTTTCTTCTCTAAAAAAAAACCATCTTGGCTATCGAAGCATGCGGCCAATAAAGATTTTAACAAAATATGATCAGAGACGCGTAACGGTTAAATGCTTCATATCTTCACCGGTTTGTTGAATAGATGTTACAACTATATTTCAACGATTTTATTTTCGCTTATCTTTTATTATGAAAACATTGTGATTTATTTTGAATGTTTTTCTAAACATTTCGACAGATATAACTTATATTAGATCATTGAAACATTGTAATCAATGACAAAACTGTCGAAAAGGCATGTTCATTATGTGTTAAATCTATTTTTAGATGTGTAATTATGAAAATTGATTTTCGTAGTTTACACGGCGGTTTATTTGTGTCGTTGTTTTTATTAAAATGACAATTCACCGGTTTTAAACTAATAATATTAAATAAATTTTATATATAATTTTGCACATTTGACTGTCGTTGCGGTTTGTGCTAAAAATAAATTGGGTTTTAATTTTTGTATGTGAATTTTTTATTGAACTTTGTTCCACCGACCAGTCACCAGGCCCCTGCTGTTTCCGAGACCCCCTACTGATAGAGCATCTGCTGTCACATGGCAGCATCAATAGTGACTGTGACTGCTTTAATCCAATCAGCAGATGTAGATTAACCCGACACGTTGTTTTTACCGGGTACATCTTTTTTTTTTCTTTTTTTTTTGTATTGAAGAAAAAACTGGGCACATTTTCCTTTATATTACGATAAGCATATTGCCACACTCTCTCTCCTACAATGTTTTATACTTATATGAGTATGTATTTAAATGAAAAAAAGCAAATTTGAAAGAGCAAATGCACAAGATTAGTTTAATCAATGTATTTTATATCTAATATGAATATAACCCAATAATGTTGTTGTTGTTATTTTTAAACAGAGCAAAAAAATATAAATGTTATACTTCATTACTGCATTGTGCCACTTTTCTTTATGTATGATATTTTCTTTCCTTTTTCATTTTATTTATTTATTTATTTTTATTTATTTATTTATTTTTATTGGTACATGAAATTTTGACATTACTAAGTTCTCTAGCTGGATTCGAACTCGCAAGCTAGCCTTGCAGCGTGCTGCATAAAACATTGAAGGTAGCACCATATAAAACACGGATGTGTTTTTCATTTGGTAAATAATATGACTTTGCACAGCTATAGGCTAAAGTAAAACTTTTGACACAAGCAATATTATTATATCGCTCAAGGCGTAGATCCATTGCCTTCAAATTTCAATATATGTTATCCATTATATATTGTTTGAAACAGACAAGACTATCGCTGGTGGCTGGCTGCGAGCACAATTATAAATTTACATTTATATGAAAATTTGTTGTTATTGCTTATGATAAGACAATTTACATGTAAATAAATTGGGTTAATTTCACTCGGCATTTGTGTTACCAGACGAGTCCAAACAGATCCCAGATTGAGTATCTGTTGCAATAAAACGTATGTGCGTAAATAATCAAGCTGTCTTTAAAACTGTTTCAAAAATTGAACACCACTCGTAATATAAGAAGAAGAAATATTACTGTATCACCAAGGTGTTCTAATTTAAACATTATTGTCAAGGTATTATACATGAAGGTACCTAGGTCTACTGGTAACGAATACGACTGTGGATCAGCGGTTTTGTGTTTGAACCCGTTTGGACAAGAGATTTCAATACTGGGCAAACCAAGGAACCGTCGAAAAGAACGTGTATCATTTGTAAGAATGTGTTTCCCAACTGACGTAAAATTGAATCAGTGAAACTTTAATTATGAAATTGTACAAGTAAACATCAAAATTGGCGAAGCTTCACGTTCCACAGCGTAACATG
The DNA here is from genome assembly GCA_021229015.1 of Solen grandis. Classification (NCBI taxonomy): domain Eukaryota; kingdom Metazoa; phylum Mollusca; class Bivalvia; order Adapedonta; family Solenidae; genus Solen; species Solen grandis. The sequence goes on along the minus strand of CM037792.1, from coordinate 21,921,288 downwards.
TGCATTAAAATTGTAACTAAGGTAAGCCATCCATTATTTCATTATAATCATGGTCCTTCAAATGCTTAAGAAGACTTAAGTGCAGTTGAAATCATAGACTCTTTTGCTCAAAGTCTATAAAGGCTTCATTTACAACAAAATTCCCACTTAATGGACCTTGATCACAAATTAATGTTGGATGTATTACCTTAAATGATAATATATTGTCATAGGACAGCCTTAAGCACCTTATCTCCGAACAGGAAAAACATATTTTGTATTGGTATCACTGGTTTTAAGTAACCATGACTAAGAAATTTTTAGGCAAAACTATGTATATATTTAATATCACCAGCCATTTTTAATCACTTCATGAATACAAAATGATTCATTTAACGGGACGGGTCATACGGTATGAAAAAAGCCAGTTTTTTTTGTTTTTTTTTTTTTGTTTTGTTTTTTGTCATTGTTTTTTTTTTGCCCCCCCCCCCTTTTTTTTTATTGAGTATGCGTTATTATTGTATGTGAAAACAATGCCTTTACCTATCAAAATTGCCCCGAGAATCTCAAAAATGGAGCCCAGTATGCATGCCTGTCGTATTGTGATGACCTTTGCCCCCACCGACGTCCCAAAACTATTGGCCACGTCATTGGCGCCTAGACCAAAGGCAAGGATGAAGGCCACAAGAAAGCCGACAGCGACCAACCATATCCAACTGTCATCGTAAATCATCGTGAATTTTCGTGAATTTCCGGTGACGTCTTGGGAAACCTGAAATATACAATATTTTTATTTGTAGTATTTCAGGCCTAACACAGGTACTGATTAAGAATCGTAAGGCATCGTTTTCGTGAATCTTCGGTAACGTTTTAGGCCGCTCTCGATTAACAATATTCGTTTTTGTGCCGCTCTTCAAACTTTAACGATTTGTCAAAAGACAAAATAAAAATGAATAAAAAAAAAACAGTTATAAAAATCACAAGTCTGAAACTTACTTTTCATCCCTCCGTTATTTACAGGTAAAACAAAATTCTGATTTTAATCAAATTTCAATCAAAAGTAAAGCATCGTGTAGTTTATACATTTGTTCAATTTTGATACCAAATTTGCCAATATTTTGCTTAAATAAGCATAGAAAATTTCCCTGTAACCAAGCGAACACTTTCTTTTGGTGTCAGTATAGTTGAGAATTCATTGCTTGGTCTCTTTCATAACTTATAGCAATAAAAAATCGATCGAAACTCATTTTATTAACCGATCTTTTCCGGAAACCAGCCGAAAGTTTGAAGACAAAAGAGATACATTATTTACATTGTTATAATCATCATCATTAAAATCAATGAGATTAACTTATTTATCAAGTAACAGGGCATGTTTATAAGTATACCATAAGCATTATTTCCATCTTCTCGAAGTCACGACAGCAAGACACATACGACATCACGATGGTACGACACGACATTACAATGGCATTACACGAATTCGCGAAGGCACAATACGACACCAAGACGGAGCGGACTCAACGTCACGAAATAAAAAACATACACAACACTGACGGCACGACACAATACAAAACGACGTTACGAAACGTCACATCGGAACGACGCGACCTTACGACACGACACATCGTCACGACAATACACGACGGAGCGACGCGACGTCATTACACACGAAATCGTGACAGCACGGTACGACACGACGTAATGATACGTCATTACGACGGCTCGACATGACGTCACGACGCTACGATACGACATTGTGGCGGTTCGATGCGTAAACTTTCGAGCGTCGAGTTGCATTAAACTGCACCGTTAGCAGCACTGGCTTATAAAAACAGTTATTAGAATAATAATTTCCCTTTTTCTCCTGTCTGCTAATCCAGCCAGCGTAATCCGTACTGTAATGTTTTAACTGCACGGTGTTCAGGCTAAATTCGAGTGGGTAACTATAATTAAGTAAAGGTAACCTGGTTTGTTTGTTTTTTGTTTGTTTGTTTGTTTGTTGTTTTTTGTGGGGGTTTTTTTGCATTATACAAACTTACCCACGTGTGTTTCTAATACGTTGAAAAGTTTACTCAGCATTGAAACAGAATCCATTTATGTTGTATCAAATATAAACTTTTAGCTACAGTGGATTATTTGAAATATAAACCTTTGATATTGACACAAACGACAGATAGTTTGATGAAATAAACACGAACTACCGGTGCGGATAATGTCAAGATAAGTAGTAGATAGCGTTTATATTCTAATTTTTATGGCCTTTTTCGCATGCGCCGCGTGGTGTTTTGACAAAAAGGTTATATAACTATCAAAGAAACAGTAACTCAGTCCATTTACTTTATTGATATGTTGTTCACATGAAACATATATTTCAGGTAGTTAACATTTCAGAAAAGAAGCGTGCGTAACTATTTCCCCTAAGTATAAGCATTTTCTACCAAAAAGTCATATGGTTTCATATTTCATCTCATCATCATCATCATCATCATCATCTGTTTGTAGGTCATAAGTGAGGTTAGACAGATTCCTCCGCCGAACACAACTTAAGAATACAACCAGAAACGTTAAGGGAGAATTGCTGAACGCTAGTTTATATAAGAAATATTTCAATGTTTTTCCCAACAAAGTACTCATTCAACCTTGGAGTCGATCCTTTATATAGATGAAGAGAATAATCAGATTAGAATAACTGCTAAAAGCATTTTTTGTACCGTCCTCGGTGGCCGAGTGTTTAGTGCGTCCGCTTTAGGAGTGGGAATTGGGTTCGATCCCGGCCGCGACATCGTACTTCAGTTAAAAAAAATTGCACTGGTATAGGTCCCTAGTTTGCCACATGTTTACGGCGTGATACTGTAGTGTGGCAGGGCTATATCTGTCTCATCTAGACATTGGCTCCAAATGACTGAAATAATGTCGGTGGGACGTAAAACACAACAAACAAACAAAAAGTGTTTTTATGTCAACGTAAGACAAATGTTCTGAAGTCATTTTGGAATATATTTGATATTCTTAACTTTTTTTTATTGCATATCATGCTGATGTATATTTGTCCCCTCGACTGTAACTCGCGAAATTTTGTTACCGCGAAAATATTTACCGTCGGTAAAAACAAGGGATGGGCAATATATCGCAATACCTTACACAAAAAGCTCAAAATATAAATACAGTTGAAATAGGGTAACAGTGTTTAAGATTATCAAATTTGCCTGAAAAAATAACCATGCAGCTATGCATAGGAAAACGTTGAGTACATTAAATTAAAAAAAAAAAAACAATTTTGATCTACCGAAACTATGTCATGTCGCTGACTTAGTGCATGAATTCAGGGACATAACTGCCAACAAAATTTTGTGTAAACAAATTCAGTATCGTTTTCCGCCAAATTCATGATTTTAGTGGTATTTTGTTTCTACATTTCATTCATGGGGATATTCTTACACAGGACAATACACTCCTAAACATATGTCATGTATAAAGTACAGATGCGGTTGTATTACAAACTACGGATGGAGAACGAAAGCTTAATATCAGTTTTTCTTTATAGTAAATCATGTATACATGTCCTGGCTTGAATTCAGCCAACAATACTTAGCACTAAGTAATACTTAAGTACTTAAACTAGGTAGATATACATATTCCACCATTGCTATTTTATGAAATATTTAAGTACGCGACTTAGCTGGAATGATTTATTACCTTTATAACTAACAATAATTGTTCAGAAATTCAACATTTGGGTATTTTCATTAGAGAAACAAGACTATTTAAAATCGCCCTTGAGTATTTAAATTTTACTTAGCGCTTAGAATTGTTGGTCTTTTCTGTTTTCATTTCGTATCGTGGTAGTCAAGTGGTTAGAGAGTCCATCCCGTAATCTGGAGATCGTGGGTTCGATCCCCGTTTGCAATATACAAAAGTTTGTTTTTTATTGATATTGATTTATCTACATTGCTTGGCATTCATTGTATATAAGGGTAGGTACGAGGCGAGTGCACACACAAATAGTTCCAATATGTTTTGTAGTCCGGTTCCCGGTCGTCCTCAAATTACAGATAACGTAGTGTAAGGGGAAGGTACAGAAGACAGGAACCAGACTACAAAACACATTAGAACTATTTGTGTGTGTCAGGATAATGTACAATGTAGGTGACTGAGATAGCATTGGAAATCGGTCCAAAAAATTTAGTCGATTAAACAGCTCATCTTTTCGACTTTTTAATGATTATTCGGTGACCTTTATACTAATTCTTGCAAACAACAGCCTGTATTAAAAATATAAATCGAAATTAACTTATTTTCAAATATTAAAACATAACAATCAAATTCGAATATTTGTGTAAGTATCTGTGCAAATTGATTATTTTCACAGTTTAAAAGCCAAAAGATTACTGTAGTAATGTGGTGCAAAATGGCAGTGTGACAGATGGTGTCCATCTATCCAACCCGAAACGTACGGAAGCGTATTAATGCCACATTGACACTCATTAACTGTCATTAAAGTTTTTTTTTATTCTTTTCACCTCACCTCCTCTTTTCTTCTTTGGATGTTTAAGTCATACAAAAAAGTCTAAACCTATGTAATGTTGTGCTGCTTGCATTACATGACTTCTTAGACACATATCTCTCTACCTACCCACTGAAGATATCTGCCAAAAACAGTTATTTTGAGGATGCCCTTGTCATAAAACATCACCACTGGCTACACTGAGAAAACTTATCAATGATATTTTTATCACAGAAACATTAGAAACACATGAAAGTAAGAAAGAAAGAAAGAAATAAAGAAAGAAAGAAAGGAAGACAGTTTAAACTGTAAAATTAACAGAAAAATATGTGAATTTAAAAAATTTTACAAAGTATTTTATTTAACTGTAAATTTTACAGAAAAAAGTGCGATTTTACAAAAAATGTGTGAATTTCATATTAAATTTACAGATTTAAGTGGGAAAATAAAAAGATAATATTAAGTGTCAATGTGGCACGAATATGCTTCCGTAGAAACGAGCAGCTCACAGAACAAACACCGCTATGGTTTGTGGCCAAACCAACAATTTATAGCTGCAGAATCAAAAGATATTATGTAATAATACTATATAAAACTAGAGTCACATTTGAAAAAAAATAATTCGACATACATGTACACAAACAACTATTCCATTACTTCATCAAACTGGTGCGAAATCATAAATTGTCGAGGGCAATTTCATTAAACCATGAAAAAACGAAAAATATATATAGAACTATTTTTCTTTCGTCTTCTCTAACACTTATCACCATACGTGTAAACACATAAAAATGGCTTTGTTAAAAAAAAATTCAACGATATTTAATGCCTACGAAAAAGAATAATATTACAACAGACAGCAATAATAAACTTCTTTTTACAAATTGTAAATAACAGTACGTGATCTTAGATGTTATTTGATGATGAATTTTGAGACGGTGATTGCATTTTATTTAAGTAATTGCAACTTAAACTCATCAAGACATAGATAACTGAACTGTCATTCTATTGAAAAAAATCATTGAAGAAAGAAGTTTTATATTTTACCTCAAACTATAAGCACGCTTATTTTTAAAGTAATCTCCTTCAGGTGTACAGGCCTCAGACACTTCACTTTACAAATGAACATTGTATCTAGACAGTGTTGAAATAAATACCCGTAATAAAAGGATTTAATGAAGCATCAATTTTTCAAACTACGGTAGCCTATATTTGTCATAGCTTTCTAAAATACCAGTTACTCACAGTGTTATCATTGCTGAATCATAGCATATACAATTTGAACCCCAACCGGATCTTATGGAAGATTATTTATGTAAATATTACTACATGCTTACTTCCGAATGAGAAATGACATGTGTTTGCATGTATGTATGCTTTTCAATGACGCCTTATTGCATTTCTGTTAGACGGTTTTAAATGGCAAGTGTGTAATGCTAAATGCTATGTGCTAACTGATAATAATATGCCTGTATGTTTAGACCCAGGTGCAAAATACAAAAGGATAATAGCAAATGAGAAATGCAAGCATACATGTAGCCATGTCGCACTTCTTTTGAGAAGTGTATAGTGTTAATTGCTTTCTGTTAACTACTAAATAAGAAGTGCAATAATATATGCTTATACAATTTGTAAATTAATGGCAATTGATTGCAGTTCTTAAAATGACCCGTACGTAAATGCAAAAAGTTAAAACCATAATTCATATGCAAGTATAACAGCACTGCCAAAATCAAGTTAACACATAGCACTAGACAGTAAGCATTAAAAATAATCGAAGCTGGAAACCAAAGTGAACATTACCATTTTGTTAGGGCCATTCTTAATGAAGAGAGATCACTCTAGTATTCTCTGTGCAGAATGTACGACGAAACGTACCATTGCACATGCGTACCAGGACGAATCGTACCATTGCACATGCGTACCAGGACGAATCATACCATTTTATAGGACGAAGCGTACCACCAATAGGTCAAATCCTGAAAATAAAGTTATTGTGATTCGATTGATTATAAATTTAATGCATATAAGAAAGGAAAATAACTTGCTGTTTAATTAATTAATTTTCATATTCACCAATAAAGCCAATAGCTTAGTGGTAGTGTCTGCTAAAAGCTATAAGTAATAGCAGGGAATATTAATTATGATATCAACTACAGGACAGAAAGCAATATTTTGTTGGTTTTGTTGGGTTTAACGTCCCACCGACAGTATTTTAGTCATTTGGAGACTATGACCTACAGTGATGCCAAACTGCAACATCACTTAGATAGGTGGCATAATACCATATCGTGACACAGAGTCAATCAGTCCTAAAACTACATTGAACGCCAAGCAGGGGGCTACAAGTAACATGTTTAACGACTTTTGTATGTCGCGGTCGGTAATTGAACCCACGACGGAATGCAATGTAACTGGGTGGTGGTGGGGGGGGGGGGGGGGGCTTAGATTTTTTATTTTTGAAAGTCACAACAAATAATGAGTAATCATTTCGTTAATGAAGAAAAGGTGACTACTAATATAAATTAACCAAAAAATAATGAAATGAATTTGAGAACATGAAAAATATTTGCGTATTATATGTTTTCTTTAATTCATGATCGCCATCTATTAGTTTTTAGAGTTGTACTACAGAAAAATAATTAATTCGCTATTTTTTATATTCTTTGCTTTCCTTCATTTTCATGTTCTCCATCATGATATTAAAATAGCGAACTTCTTCTTCTTCTTCTCCTGCTTCCTCTATGGTACGTAATGGCTGGCAACCAACCATTTTCTGCTTATTATGGACATAATCAGACATTACGGTCAAGGATAACCCACGACAGCCTCGGAAGAGACAGTGATTGGATACAAGGGAGTCCGCGTGCGATACCCTAGTTCCTTTGCGAAAAGATCCCATGATTCTTTCACCTATCCAGTGTATAGCACCGATATACGGGAGATAATTCCCTAGGTAGAACCAGTACTGATTACCCCGAGTTCCCATAGCAACCCCATATTTCCGCTTGTCAGGCATGGGTGCATATGGTACCAATTTTATACGTCGTTGGTTTGACACGGTCACTGGAGGAAGGAAGCCAGGCTGGGATTCGAACCCCAGACCTCCCAAACACAAATCGGACTTTCTGATCTATTGCGCTTTATTAGTAAATATGAAAATTAATTAAACAAAATTAAAACGTACTGTTGTTTGAGTTAACGAACAAGAAAATCTATGCATGAGTGATTTTCCATGCTTATATCCAATTGGTAACCAATCGTAACACAATATTTTTGCTTCTAATTAAAGTTCGATTCGAAATCGAATATTTATTGAGTTGTGATTTCACATAAAATTATTTTTCATACTTATATGCATCAAATTAATAATCAGTCGTATCACAATAACTTTTCTTTCGGGATTTGATGGTACGGATGTGCATTGGTACGCTTCGTCGTACATTCTGTACAGAGAATGCTAGAGTGATCTCCCTTCTTTAAGAATGGGCCCTAGCAAACGTAAATGTTCATTTTGGTTTCTAACTTCGATTATATCTAATGTGTACTGCCTAGAGCTAAGTGTCAACTTGTTTTCGGCAAGTGCTATTATTCTTGCAAATGAATTATGGTTTTAACCCTTTGCATTTACGTACGAGTCATATAAAGAACTTCAATCAATCATTAATTTACACATTTTATTAACATATATTCCTGCACTTCTTATTTGGTAGTTAAAAGAAAGCTTTTAGCACTATACACTTCCCAAAACAAGGCTACATGTATGCTTGCATTTTTCATTTGATATTTAGCACATAGGTTTTAACATTCTGGCATATTATTAATCAGTTAGCAAATAACATTTAACATTACACACTTGACATTTAAAACCGTCTAACAGGAATGCAATAAGACATCATACAAAAGTATACATACATGCAAGCACATGTCAATTTTCATAAATCATTCGGAAGTAAGCATGTTCTTATATTCACACAAGTCTTTCATAGGGATCTCGTAAAGATCCGTTTGATGAAATCAGGTTGGTATGAACAACGGGCTGCGGCGGTATGTGAACGATCGAAGCATATCAAGAAATACTGAATCTTTCCCGATAAATACATCATTACCAGCTTTATTTCAATAATTGCCAATAACGCTGTATTCCTCACAACGTGTATTGTATATTTCAACACACGCCGATTACACAAGCAAATTTATGTATAATTTCGTTTATCTTTACCATAACTCATATCTGGACTTTTGTTTGAATGTATTTCCCACCCTTTACCGGCGACATACTCACAAAGACATCATTAAATTCTACAAATACATTGATGTAAAGAAGGCGAACTGTTTGAGTACCATTCTTGTGAATTCACTGAAAAATGCGAGTCACGTTTTGGGGATTTTTCTTTTTACTTCCACATTTTCTCTTTTGTCGTACCGGGTATGAAGTTACTGTACTCAAAATAATATATGACGCATCTACAGTTGTTGATGTTGTCTTTTTTTCTCTTTTTTTGTCCTATAAGTAATAAACATTTGGCCGCACTGAAGGAATATTAATATTATCAATATTAACCCTTTCCCTCATAGAGGAAACCATGAAAAGACCTATGCGAACAGCATAAAACCAGATCAGGTTTTATGCTGTTCGCTGCTCCTCAGTGGTCTGGAAATGAGGACTTTATAATTAAATTTGGTAAGGTTTAACTGTGGTTTTCTGCAGATCAGGCTTTATGTGATACCTATTGAGTGCGTCAAAATGAGTCTATATGAGGGAAAGGGTTAACAGGAAGCTGGTGATTGATTTGAAAGAGAAATTATTTATTGATTTGATTTAACAACTGACAGGTCTCCTCTGCATTTGAAACTCATTGTTCTTTTTGTACCTTATCTAAACTAGTCCATGAAGAGTCAAGGCTTTTCTACTCATGTGTTCAACGGCGTTGGTGTTGACGTCAGCGAAAATGTTTTGGTTAAAGTTTTATGTGAAATATCTCTCTTGGTTGACAAGAAATTATCGGCACAAGGAAATGCAGGCCGAAAGTTGAGAATACTTGCTGTTTTTAAATCACCACTGTGTTTTTATTTTCTAGTCTATCGAACTGAAATTTATGTAAAATTTAACAGCATTAATTAATCATTTTAAATATGAAAATAATATTTTGATGTATTTAAAGATTAAAACTTTATATCCAAAAAAGTTACATTGTTTATTTTGTTGAAGGATGAACCCATACTTTTTTTACTTTGCATTTATTTTTTTTTATTTTTTTTTGTGTGTGTGTGCTGATGTATATATAAGAAATAGTTTATCCTAAAAATATGAATTTCAAGAGCTTTTAAATGGTGCATACATTTTGAATTTTGAAGTAGAAATAACGAAATCATAGGAAAATAAACTTTTTGCTTCTATGTGATTCATATAAAATTCCCTTGAATTTGCCATTCAAGATGGCCGCCAAGAGTAGGGTAATTCACTGATGTGGAAACTTTGTATTGCTAAAGCTTGTTATCAGGAACTCACAGTTTTAACAGCTGATTTCTCCATTTTTTTCACTGAAAATAATTAACAATAACAAAAAAAACCATACACTTCTAAATACCGTACAGAATCTTTGAAAATACTTACCAGACCAAAGGCATATCAAACAAAAATAAGAAAGTCCTGTAAAAGACTTTCGAAAATATTGTTTAGTCACACAGCAGAACATTGGAATATTGCAAACGTTCAAAAAAGTATGGGAAAATCACAGAAGAAAATGTAACAGTATTATAAAATAATCATTGCTGCAAAAAATATTTTAGATTTGATTTATTTTAATAATTCGTTTAAATTATTATTTAAATTCAACAACTTACAAGTGTAGATGAAAAACAACATGTTTGCAGGTACTTTTTTTTACATGAAATATTTTATGTCTTGAATTATTTTAATACTTAAGGTATAATTTATATATACATAGTGTACAGGTACAAATTAAAATATCTGTTGTAAAATAACAGTTAAACACATAGAAAATGTTGATCAAATTACGCAGTTAAATTATTTTGGATGGATGTCAAAATACTCTCAATGTTTACATTTTGCATGGGCGAGTTTCCTGAAGACCGTCTGTAATCGGAAATGATTTGAATTTGAAAAACAGTCATCGAATCACAATTTATTTATCTGTTACGTCATCAATTTATGCACTCGTGATTCGTTGACAGAGACATACAAAATGTATATGGAAAATTGACGAAGATATGCGGATTAAACAAATTAGTTACTTTTGTAAACAATTAAATGACCTTAAGTAATAGAACGGTAAGTAAAATATTCCTTCTTATTTATGCATCGTAGTGACAGTGTCGTCGTCGAGTATGTATAGATGGTATCTCGTTACATATATGTACCATATACTTTGCTTTTGTGACCAAAGAGTACGCACTACTTTGTGAAGCATAATGGGCCTTTACACTTCAAAGGACCTTTATTGCCTTGTTTTAATAATTTCTATTCAAATTTCCGTGAATACATCACCTTTTAATTATATCCTAAATGACACTGCCAGGTCACCGTACAGTGTCCATCTCTATGTCCGGAGACATTGACCTTAAATTTTAATGAATATGTAACGTCGTGTTTATTTTTTAACTCATGCCTTAAATCGGCATAGAGTACGTACGAGTAGTGGGGCGTAACAGTTAACTTCAGCTACACTGGACGTGTTATAGGACACAGTGTTCCTGGGGATAGGAGAAGAAGCAGACAAAGAACAAAAGAAGAAGAAGAAACGGTTGTAATAGAAATAGTATAGTTAATAAAGTATACTTTAACACAATGTTTTATAAACATACTTCAGATGTAGCAGTAGTAGTAGTAATAGTGGCAGTAGAAATAATATGAATATTTGTTGTTTTTGTTGTTGCAGAAATAGCGGTTGTAGTAGCGTTAGCAGAAGTTATTGTTGTGGCAGTAGAATTCGTAAGGTTATCAGAAGCAGCAGTAGTATCAATAGCAGTTGTAACAATAGTAGATAGATAATGTTGCTGATATGCAGTTTAGATAGAAAAAAAATCCTGAGAGTTGGTATATACAGCAACTATTTGCATTGGAAATGGTAGACGGTGATACCATTAGCAACAGTAGGGTTCGCCATGGTTGACTTATTAGTAGTAAAAAGTTAGTGAAAATAGGATATGTCAATATAAGATAATGAAACCGTAGTAATAGATAAAGCAAGAGCAGCAATTGGATAGATATTGCTTGCAAAATGGAAAAAAAAATATATTTCGCGGTGAAAATTTTAAGCACTGCTTTCCACGAACAGTATCACCAACAAAATCACGTGTTCTTTAGTGACCAGGTCAGTCGGTGACTACCTATCTTTCCAGAGTAGCTATTGGATAGCCTGCAAACCAGTTTGAATTCGTGTGTAAACACCGCATAGGTCAATTGCTGCTTTCAGATTTGTTTACCTGTTTTGTTTTTCAGCAAAAGACGTGGTTGTAATTCAATACACAAGATGACTGCCCATGATAGTGAACAAGATATCAAACTAATTAAATCTAGTTTAAATTTCAATGCCTATGCCTAAAATAAAAAAAATAACCATAAAGGAAGGAAGAAACAGGTCACGTGGAATTGAATTTCATATACCTGTCTCGCCTCATCACAGCCATTTTATAGCATACTATTAGGTATAGTTGCAAAAGAAGTAGTAGCAGCAGCAGAAGTAGTAATGTAATTAACAGAAGTCGTGGTGGTAGTAGTAGTAGCAGCAGTATAGTAGTAATGTAATTAACAGAAGAAGTCGTGGTGGTAGTAGAAGCAGTAGGAACAGGAGTAGTAATGTAATTAACAGAAGTCGTGGTGGAAGTAGTAGCAGTAACAGCAGCAGCAGTAGTAATGTAAGTAACAGAAGAAGCCGTGGTGGTAGAAGTAGCAATAGCAGCAGCAGTTATGTAATTAACAAAAGAAGTCGTGGTGGCAGTAGTAGTAGTAATAGCAGCAGCAGAAAGTAATTAACAGAAGAAGTCGTGGTGGTAGTAGTAGTAGCAGTAGCAGCAGTAGTAATTTAAGTAACAGAAGAAGTCGTGGTGGTAGTAGAAGCTAGAAGCAGTAGCAGCAGTAATGTTATTAACAGAAGAAGTCGTGGTGGTAGTAGTAGTAGTAGCAGCAGCAGCAGTTATGTAATTAACAGAAGAAATCGTGGTGATAGTAGTAGTAGCAGTAGCAGCATCAGCAGCAGTAATGTAAGTAACAGAAGAAGTCGTGGTGGTAGTAGTAGTAGCAGTAGTAGCAGCAGCAGCAGTAATTTAAGTTACAGAAGAAGTCGTGGTGGTAGTAGTAGTAGCAGCAGCAGCAGCAGCAGCAGTAATGTAAGTAACAGAAGAAGTCGTGGTGGTAGCAGTAGTAGCAGCAGCAGCAGTAGTAATGTAAGTAACAGTAGTAGCAGCAGCAGCAGAAGTAGTTATGTACAGTTTTTGAGATATAAGGTCATAGTAAAAGTCAGCGGGTGAGGCCTGACCCCTGGGTGACCTCGAGGGACACCAAAGTACTTCCATACAATCTGTCTCATCATGAGGAACAAGAATACATATGGTTTAGGGGTGGGATTCTGAACATTTTCTGAGATACAAGGTCATAAGTAAAATTCAGGGGGTTTGGTCTGACCCCTTGGCGACAAAAGAAGTACCATTCAATCTGTCTCATCATGAGGAACAAGAATATATATGGTTAAGGGGTGGGAATCTGAACAGTTTTTGAGATATAAGGTCATAAGTAAAATTGAAGGGGTGGGGCCCGACTCCTGGGTGACCTCGGGGGACACCAAAGTAGTACTATTCATTTCTTCTCATTATGAGGAACAAAAAAATATATGATTCAGGGTTGGAAATTTGAAATATTTAACCAAAATACATTTTTTATGCAAAAATCCATCTTTGAGGGGGTGGGGCATGACCCCCAGGGACCCCGCATTTTCAAAAATAAGTGGGGGGTGTGGACACCACTCCTCATTGAGGATTATAAGTGTGGGAAGTTTTGTAAAGGTATGTCGAGCGGTCTCCGAGACATGGCCCGTTCAAAGAGAAAGAAGAAGACTGAAGAGGAGACGGAGTAAAAAAAAAGATAAGTCTCCAAACTTCGTTTGGGAGACTTAATTAAATCATTTTAACGCCTAGGTCAAATGGCTTCCTGAAATCTGTACGTGTACTTTTATTTAGTTGTCTGTAATTTTTGACCAAATAACCTTTCTAACACATAAAATGAACACCCGCCGAGCATCAGACCATCACGGTGCTGATATCAAATTTTGTTTTCCTTATAAATCACGCTATATACACGGCTACGGAAGGGTATACAGGTCAGAATTCTTTCTCCCTTGATTTTGTATCTGTTGTTGTTAATACAACTGTCATTCTTTGGTTTTGTTCATCAGACTACACAATGCTTTGAGACCTGTATTTTACCAGCATACAGGAATTTTAATTTGCAGCCCACCATAGGGCCTTCTCAAAATTTATGCATACCTGCAGGGATTCTTTTCTCAGAACGAGGTTTAGATGGGTCAGGTGTACAAACCAGAAAAGCTGATAATATCACTTGTATAATTATGGCGTCCACTGGTGGAAGCACAAGTGAACTTTTGAAATAAATTTCTCATTATCATTGCAGTGTTCCAGTTTGTAATTCTACTATGGAAGATATGTTGCAGATATAACTTTTCATCACATTCCTATCTGGCTGTCCAAAGACACTGTAAACTGAGTTTAAATCACTATGTTCAAGAACAAGGATATTGGTTGATTGTATAGAAATAAAACCACAACAACCTTCTTCTCTGGTCTTATGTTCTTAATTTAATATTTTAATAACAAAAGTGAATGTACATTTAAATCATCATTAGGCATAACTTCACATGATTGGAGTTACATATAATATTATAATGTTTATCTTTGTATACTGTGTGTATGTCAGATGTATTACAACATTCTCCGGTTCACACACTGAAAAAAGACCAGGATTATAGTAAAATAAACAATGTATGTTAATACAAGCTATGTCCAACTTGCATTTTATAAAATTACAAAAACTGTAATGAAGGAAAGTATTTCTAATAAGAATAATTTTAGCAACAGTGTTAAGACTTGATACAGTAGTATTTAGTATGGTGGCTGTTTTTGCCATTTCGTGTTTGTCGTGTCTTCGCCCCGAAAGGCGAAAGGCGAAAGGCGAAATAACGAAAACATGCCATATTGTCGTTATTTCGCCTGTCGCCTTTCGGGGCGAAGACACGAAACATGTCAGGCGAAATAACGAAATTTTAACAGTCGAAAGGACGAAAAGTTTCGCCTTTGAATGTTTCGTGTCCGCGGGTCGAAACCTTTCGTGTTGGCGCCCTTTGTTTGTCGTGTCTTCGTGTCTTTGCCACGAAACGCGAAAGGCGAAATAACGACAATGTTGCAGATTTCGTGTTGTCGTCCTTTCGCCTCGAAAGGCGAAAGTCGAAATAACGAAAATGACTGTACGTTTCGGGTTTCGCCTTCCGGAAGACATGCGCAGAACGTTTACACATATGCCGTAATGTTTTTAGGTGGCCTTTTCTAAGAAAGGTGGACGACATCTTAAATGAAATAAGACTGCCCTAATTAAAAGAAAAAAAAATATTGTTCAGGCACATTAACTTATAATGATTTAAAAAAAGCTAACATAAATTTATACTTATACGTAAGCATATACATATAATGTGTATTAAAACATCAATTTTATTACTCAAAAGGATATTATCGGCGTTGTCATTTTCGTTATTTCGACTTTCGCCTTTCGAGGCGAAAGGACGACAACACGAAATCTGCAACATTGTCGTTATTTCGCCTTTCGCGTTTCGTGGCAAAGACACGAAGACACGACAAACAAAGGGCGCCAACACGAAAGGTTTCGACCCGCGGACACGAAACATTCAAAGGCGAAACTTTTCGTCCTTTCGACTGTTAAAATTTCGTTATTTCGCCTGACATGTTTCGTGTCTTCGCCCCGAAAGGCGACAGGCGAAATAACGACAATATGGCATGTTTTTGTTATTTCGCCTTTCGCCTTCGGGGCGATGACACGACAACACGAAATGGCAGAAATCAGACACCATAATTTAGTGTTTCTTTATTTTAAAGTATTCAAAGATAGTCCCAGGACACTTGAGAATACAAAAAGTCCAAATGGCCGACTTCTTGATTGGTTATATATACCTTATGGTTCTGGTCTGAAGCAATGTAGGGACACCAGAACTGCCAACAATTCCACAAGGATACATATGTGAAGAATTTCCTTCTATAGCAGCATAAGCATTACGTTCGAAAACTAATCCCCGTTAATTGGCATCACTTGTTACATGTCTTTTATTCTTTAGTTGCAGGTAGAGACAATCAAAATCTTTTTGCATTTTGCGATTTTACCAACGTTATATGCTGCAAGTCTGTGCTTTCCTGACTTTGTGCCGGAGCTGACCTGTTTTTTGTTGTTGTTGTTGTTGTTGTTTGTGTTTTTTGTTTTGTTGTTGTTGTTGTTTTTTGTGTTGTTTGTTGTTGTTGTTGTTTTCATGTTATTTTATTTCTTCAAATTTCTTAATCTCAGGTATATAAAGGCTGTTTATATGATCTGTCTGAGTCCGAGATAATCTGACGTATATTTGTGAATCATGTACAGTCAAACCTGTCTTAAATGATCAGTCAAGAGAATAAGAGAAAGTGGCCACTTAATAGAGGTGACCGCGGAATTAAATACAAATATATGACAAAATGCTAAAGTTTTGTAAAACATTGTATTTAAATTGACCGCTTAATGCAGTTGGTCGCTTTGTACAGGTGGCTGCTAATACAGGTTCAACTGTAATTTCTTATAGGCAGGCCAGGAAAACACACACCTTCTGCTTAAAATACTGTTTTTTATGCAATCGAGTCATGTAAAGCTGGTCCAAATTTGGTGCAAGTTAGATAGAAGTGCCATTTGTAACTATATTTTATGATACTTGATCTGGTCTCTAAATGGCCGGGTTACTAGTATATAATGTGGAATTAATTGATCTGGATTCTATGGCAGGGTTACAGCTCCGAATAACGTAGCCCGACTGCAATACTTATCTGTTTTGCTTGATCTGCCTTTCATTGGTGTCGCGTAATTTACTTTTTCAGTATGATATATGCGTAGAGCAATATCGCGCTCGTTTGGATCACGGAACGTTTTTAAATGAAACCAAGAAGATTGATTACTTCAACAACATACTACATTACATGTATGATATCAAATTTTAGATATTGTAATCTATTTAGCAGTCAGAGATTGTTGTTGTATTGGGGTTTACCGTCGCTTCGATAGTATTTCATTCATATAGCGACGTCAACTAATTACAGGTGGAGGAAGACCCCGAGTACACAGAGGTAACTGGGTAGAATCACCGACCTACCGCAAGCCAGAGCAGTAAGAGGTGTGTGGTATGTGAGAGAGCACATTTAAGAAAGAACATTCCTTTTTTCTTTCTTTTTTTTTTCTTTTTCTTTTTTTTTTAATATCTAGTGAACACATTTGCGTTGTTCGTTTCCCACCACACAGCATATTCATCGTAGTATTTTTACATTGGACACAAGTTATATAGCACCATTTAAAGCTTTCTCATACATCTTCCAAAGAAAGTGGCATAGACATGCATACAGCAAATTATTAACAAGCATGAGTTATTAAAGAAAAAATATATACTGAGAGAAAAAAATTGAAACGAAAAATAAGAATTTGAGAAAGAGAGAGAGAGAGGAAAGAGAGAGTGTATGTGCGTGTGTGTGTGTGTGGGGGGGGGGGGTCATTGAGAATTAACCAAGATTTTTCACCGGATTTCGACCAATCAGAAATGGTCAGAAATTAATTTCTAGGGCACCATCTTAGGCAGTATTCCAATTGGTTAATGTTCCAGGCTGGTTTAATTACTTTTCACAAGTGTTACTGGACATGAAAACTGTGTGCAAAATAAAATGGTTTAAAATGTTTGCAGTGGAGGAGCACGTGACCTACTGCTTCCCGTATTGTCACAGTAGTGGAATGCGCAATAGTGGAACCAATATTCAAAATCAAGTCTTTTCGCCTTATACTTGTATTTCGAACCAACAAATATATTGGTCAGATCGCAGTATTGATTCCTATAATGGACCGTAAAATGTTACTGTTTGTTATTTTACATACGATTTTAACTAAGCATGCCACCGAATATTTGCTTTGAATAAATTTCTTATAAATAACTAGTTTAAGTTCCTATAAATAGCAGCTCAGTCGCGTTATAAAAGGGCCTGCCACACACTACCGATGTACCTCGCCGGGACGGTCACGCTGTGTTGCGGGGAGTTTGACAAATCACAAATGTAAAACTAGAGTCGATAACGCGACAGCATCGGTTTTCGCGGATACAACAGACTTTGGTGCCTAGTAATGCTACAAAGTTCCATTTATTATAGAATAAAAGTTGCATGATTCGAACATTAAATTTCCAGTTTGAAGCATAAAAACTTATTTACAACTGATCAACAATGGATCAAATGGATCTTTAAGCACTTAGACTTTTGTCCATATTCTCTCAATATAATATTTTTAGTTTTGGAGCTATTTTGGGTCGAAGAAAAAAACTATAATCGTAATATGACCTTGACCATTGCATTTTTGAACTTTTTCAATTGTGAGACTCATTAAATCATAAAACTACAAATGATTAAAAATGATTAAAATTTCATAAATGTGGCTTTTCTGATCATGGAGCTATGCCGTTCACAAAAAAAAAAGGTTTAGAAAAATAATAATAATAAACAGAAGAAGAACAAAAGGTTTTCGCAATGCGTTGCGAAAACCTAAAAAAAAATTAAAACAGAAGAAGAACAAAAGTTTTTCGCATCGCAGTGCGAAAACCTGAAAATTAAACAGAAAAAGAATAATAGGTTTTTGCACTGCGATGCGAAAATCTAAAAAAAAAAGATCAACAGAAGAACAATAGGTTTCGTCACTGCGAGGTGCGAAAACTAAAATTAATCGGCGGAGCTTCTTGGAGAAAGCACTTATAATATCACGCAATACCGATGTTCCGTTGTTATACCGATGAAAGAGTCGATGTGCTGCCAAAAACCACGTTTTTTAAAACTTATAAGTTGACACCTTTATATGCGGCGAAATGGCAACGGCAAAAGTCGCGTACGAACACAATAATATAGATCTTTTGATGCGGCATGGCAGCGACACGGAACACAGCAACGATGTGATTTATTCATTCGCAATATTACTGATGCCGGAAATGCCCCGAACACAATAAGGCATGCAATCATTCCCGCCAAATCTCCGGAAAAAAAATGTCAGCTTCAAATTACAAGGCTGCTGTTGAGATATTTGTGGAAATTACGCGTCCAAAAACCTTCTGGGCGATGTTTCTTAAACAAATCACCTGGTCGCACAACTTGACAAAAACATATTATGGCGTTTGTGCACGAAAATCTTGCTTTCGTTTCTTTCTACGATATTTTAACATCGCGGACATAGATCGTTGCTGCTGGTTTATCAATTCTGGTTGCAACAATTTTGAGTACATCATGTTGATTCATTCAAAGTACACGAATGTAAGACTGATTTTCGATTTGCCGTGCCGCATATATGGATTTTAACTAATGCAAATTCGCAGAAGTAGGGTACATCTTGAGGCCACCGGAGAGACCCCTATACTTAACAGGGCGCTACCGGTGCTCTTCCGACATTGGCGAAGCCATACTGGAGTCCTGTTGCTCGCTCAAACTGTACAACGGCAGAAGTGTTTGAGAGTGTAGCGTCGCCTGCCGCCAATGTTCTAACGATGTCCTGACGGTTTAGTTCTGAACGATGTGACACCGTTGCGCTGCCGTTCTAGCATCGTTACATTCGTGCTCCGGTGAGCAAAATAGGCTATGTGTCACTTAACAGTCCTATAAAGTTCTTCCATTTTACCTTACATGGCAAGCAAAGAAATCAGACTAGTACTAACATAACCTCTTAAGCTCAAAACTTTGTATTGAGTATGGTTTTAACTTCAATTTTTGAAATAGTAATCTATTATACCTCCTATCATAATGTATTTATGCACTTATGAAAATACTTTTAATTGTGAATAACTATTTCCGGTATACCGGTCCAAGTGGCCAATTGAATAGAGCGTTTGTCTCGGAATCGGATGGTTGTGAATTCGATCCCCGGCCTCGAAATATCGGAAAAAGGTACCGATCTAGCTTTCTTGCTTGGCGCTCAGCATGTAAAGGTATTTCGAGGTTGTTATATTGCCGGGATTATGTGGCTGTGTCAATAAAGAGCGAGTATTTTCAATTAAACATTTGCTAATGTTTTGGTATTTGAGACCATGTCCACACAATCGCCTATATATAGAGATGACACCCTTAGAGCGTCCCAAACATTCCAAATGAATCTGATGAAGAAGGGGGTGGAGGTGCGAGAGTAGTAGATGTAAAACATGACACCTGTACTACCCTGTCAAGTAGCTAGCTTTTGTGGAGACGAGGAAGAGTGTCCGAACTGCATACCGCTGGTCCCGAGTTCGATTCTAGCTCGGGACGCATAGGCTTTTTATATGGGTACTTAAGAATGTCGAAAATTATGTGTGTTTTAAAATACAAACTAAATCAAATAGTACACCAATTCAAATAGAATTTGATAAATGATTCAAATAATTTTATCCGTTTGATCAAGCTGGGTTTCCCCGGACGAGTGACTATGATAAATGACTTTCTTTCTTTCTTTCTTTATTGCACTTGCAGGCTGGAATACCGGTCTTCTCATGTGAGAAAACCTTTTAGCTGGCTTCGTCCACGGTGTCTCTGTTCAGCCAACGTCTTTTTCAAGATAAACGCGACGACGGTCAACTCAAAAAATAAAAATAAAATAAAAATGGTCAAGTACTCAGCTGATATTCACCATGGACATAGTAGGGCCTACTGATGAGCAGTCCCGGGCTAGGGAGGTCCGGGGAGCATGCTCCCCCGGGAATATTTATAGGAAACGCGTAAGTGCGTTAAAAGGCCTATCTAAGAGAGACAAAAATAATTATATACGTTTTTCATTCTTTTTGTTTAACTTTTAAAAAAATACCAATACTCGAAATGATGTGCAGGCCTGGGCATTAAGTGCATTTAAGAATTTATGCTAATGTATCACATGATCGGTACACGAGTACTTAAAGACACGACAAAATTTATAACTTGTAACGATTTATAGGATGTACAAGACTGGTCCTTATGATCTCTGGAGAGATAATAGCGGGAATACAATATATTATAAAACGTGTTTACAGGTGCAATAAGTACGTCTTTATTTTCAAGAAGCGACTAGATGAAAGACGCATCAATAAAACACGATACTTATGGCGTAAGAAATAAGCCTCTGTATTAAAGTGTATATCTGTACTTTAGGCAGATTAAAATCATGCGAAATCAGGACATTACACTCAGTGGAGAATATTTGAAGAAAACAAAATCGACAAAAAACATACATGTC
Organism: Solen grandis; assembly: GCA_021229015.1. NCBI lineage: Eukaryota > Metazoa > Mollusca > Bivalvia > Adapedonta > Solenidae > Solen > Solen grandis. Next base: position 21,900,274 of record CM037792.1, on the reverse strand, counting down.
AAGTTTTCAAGTAATAAATTTCTGTAATCTACATGCTATCAGCAAATAAAATTTGTCTAAATTAAAAAAAAAAAAAACTTTTTATTTCTATTTTACCATGTTCAAAATAGATAAATCTATTTGACAAAATCAAGTGTTTACCACACATTTTGGGGTACATCTTAGGCGAATAGACTCTATTAAAGCATTTCTCCAGGCAATAGAAGCTTGCGAACTCGCTACGCTCGCCGCCTCGGTCTGCTGTTGTCTGTAGAAATGCTCAAAAAGACTCCTATTCTAAGTTTGGATATGATTTAATTTAATTACGCTAAAAAGGTCTGAAGTAATTCTTGCCATAAATTAAATCCTTTTAACTGAAGCAAACGTTATGTGGGAATCAACAAAAGCGCAAAATATCCTTCTCTCTCAATCGTCGGATACCCACGACTGCCACGATGTATGGAGTAACGGAATGAGCGCTCGTGGGTTTCCGACGCTGCACTGAAGTAAAATTCGATTAAATGTTTCAAGGACAAATGTGATCTTAGACATCCGAAAATCTGCTTGCTTCTCACAGGGCAAAGCATGGCTTCCTAAGTAAATATTCAGTCCTTCAGAGCAACTATGATGTAAGGTGGTAATAAGATTTTCTTTCTTCATATACTCCAGTAAATAAGAGTCCAAAATTATGTTAGACAGCAGACACATAACATTTAAAAACTGTGTCATTTTTTTGGCATTTCAATACTCATAACAATGTTTTTTGTTGTTCTTCAGAGTTCTTAACACATTTTTGGTCTCCAAAACATTAAAAGGATAATTCAATATATCATTAAAACTATCTTCAATATCAACAGCAGATTCATTCATTTAAAGAAAACTGTTTACAGAAGACTTGAGTTCATATTTTGGAGGACACCTCTTTCTTTTTCAACAAAGACCAGAAAACTTTACTACGATCCGATGAAGGCAGACCAGCACATTTCTTAGTAATATAAGATTGATTCATTCATTGATTTTTTTTTTTTTCAAATAAAATTAGCTACTACCAAAGACCTAATTACCTAATAGATATCCGCAACTCTGATATAGGTAAAGAGCTCTCGCTAAGTTACGTGTTCTGTTATGTGACCGCGAGATAACGTTAGATGTGTAAAATTGCTCATATCAAAATACTGAGTTTACTCTTCAGTTTATTGCCGTTTAAACCAAATAATATGGCGCCTGTCTGTTAGCATCTGCAAGATGTTCCGTCTCAGTAAGATCTCATTCAAATCTTGTTCACCTATTTCACGAATAAAAAAAATAAATAAATAAGTAGATAAATAACGTTTTTTGGAAGTTTCATACCTTTGTTGAATAGGTCTTAGCGCACTATCAACCATATCATTACAGTTATTATTTGTCTTTGTTCTTCTTTGTATGTGATTGTATTTCTCTATTATTCTCTAAACAAAAACGATCTTGTAATCTTGCTGTGCTGATAATTTTAAACAGCTTAATTTAGTTTCCTTTTCGATTACTTAATCTTACGGACGTGTCAAAATAACACCAAAATGATATACGGAAATGGTCAATGTATGGACACATACTGAAGGGTGGTCAGCAAAGAATATATCACATATTTATCATAATGAAAATTGCTTTTCATTTCAAAACAATCAGTTTTAGACAATATTATGAAAGTCCGAACTATAATGTATTTTGAGAGAACAAAGCTACATCCAATACACATTTTTATAAATGTAATTCATAAAACAACAAGACCTGGTGATTTCATGGACGTTTTATGGACAGGAAAACCAGTCAAAATGCCGCTTTTTTCATCAAAAGTAGGTCAAAGGTCTAGGTCAAGGTCCTAGGGTCAACTGCATAATGTAAAGGTCAATCCACATAAGAAACTGTCCAAATATTGAAGCCATCTAATGAAGGACATAGAAGTTATAGAAGATTAAAAAAGTTCAACATTTTGAACCGTTGAAAACCCCATACAGTATAATGAAATAATGCAGTTTCTAAAAGCCAGTCTCATAGTTGCATAGAATCATAACATGAATTGAAACATAAAGAAAAGCTATATTAAATAAAGTAGAAACTTACATGGAAAGTACACTTGACTGGTTCAGAAACAGACATTGAGTGACCAGATTCCCAACTTTATCCAGCCCTTCGGTCAACACGAATCATTAGCCAACCAGTATTTGTAGATTGTCGCTACATCACGTGATCAACTGCAAGGTCTGAGGACCCACATTTTAGTGTCTCGTTGTCTTTAATTGTCCGGGTGTTTCCTAAATTAACCACTGTGTTGTTAATAGGATTAGTTGGTTTACTAGTGGTCTACCAAGTTACATAACTGACAGCTTGGAGACTTGATAAGAATTAGCATCTAGGGTGACATCAATGTACTTACAGTCAATTACTCTTGAGCAGAATAAACCGATTAAAGTTTCAAGTTAAAGTTTTAAGTTAAAGTTTCAAGTTTATTTGCAAATATCATGTCATTTATGACAAAAATGATTACAAAATCAAAGAATATAAACAAACAGTTGAGCGAGATGGGTTAGTGCAATAGAGTGACATGTCTTCTTAAGCATTGAATATTAATAGTTTTCGACAAAGAAGGTACATTCATTATATGTCATTGTGTGCAGGAGAAAATAGATATTAAAATATTATCTATTTTGAAACTTAAGCATTATTTCTTTCACAAGTTTGTTTGTTATATTTTAACTTATTACTATTGTAGTAGCCCAAGTTTTAATGTTCTAGGCGACCACTAATTAACGTTTTGCTGATCCAAAAGCACAGGCAGTGTTAAAGAATACCAAAGATGGAATAGATTTTTTAAACCAAAATTTTAATAAAATCGACCAAACAATAATTACAATCTAATCTATTTTGAAATGTCCAGCTAACATATCATGAGATCGGAGAAAAATAAAATAAGGCAAAAAATAGTTACCAAACCTGGGAGTGCAAAACGTAAACCAGATAGGTTCTACTCTCATCTCCACCGAAAGAGAGAACAGCAGGCCTTATATACCACAAAAGTGACATAATGAAGCACATATTGCACGAGAAAAGCACATTATGCACGAGGAAAAGGCTTTAACAAAGATATGAGCTATGTAAAGGATAGACAACTGCACGAGTTTATCTATCCGACTTAGACCACGTGACTCGTATGCCAGCTTTACATGATCATCTCGTGCATGGTCCATAGCCAGCGTATCTTATACTGTATCCTACATATTTCTGTAACTGTGATGTTCCTTTATGTCAGAAACTGTTCTAAAAATGTCGGAAATGTGTAATCGTTATCCTTATTTGTGGATTTAAATTTGTCTATTACACAACGTGATGCAACTCCACACAAGCTTCAAATTGGCGGGAAGCCTATGGTCATACTGATATCAACTTACTAGAGATGAAAAATGCACACTTCCTTGAGTTCTAGAAACAGCTTGACAGTGGATGAAAGATCAAACAAATGAAGGTATTTGTCAAATTCCCTATCATTTTAAGGAACACTAATGCAAAGACTGTATATGAAACAAGAAATATCTTTAAAAAAGATATTCGGCGTAGGATGAAAGAAAAACGAGATTTTCATTCATGCATAAATATACTTAAATTAAGAAACTTATAAATGGAAATAAAAAAACAATTCAAAGACTCTAATGTATAATAAGAAAATAGTCCACGAGATGTGTACAACAACAGGAATGTAGCAAAAAAAAGTACAATTTTAAAATAATGTCTATATATATTCAAAACAAAATGTACAGTAAAGAATGACTAGACTATTATACAAAAGACACGACTGACCTTTTATCGTAAACAGGCTTACCTGCACCATAAAAAATTGTAAAATGATTAAAATCAGAATATGAAATGATTTGATATAACAAATATTTCAGAGTACCTCCAAATGTTCTTATTTAAAAGCAGTGTAATGTTATAAATTATCCTATGAACTATAAAAAAATTTAAAGCCGAAGTGAGCAACAAGAATTTTATTTGAAGAAAAAAATAATAAGTTGCTGTTAAAGATATTCATACATATACAGCAGTTTCTAAGAATGCATCTAAATAAATTGTTCTTAAAATCATTTCCTTATTGTGTAGTTATTAGATAGTCAGTTATAAGATAATCTCCAAATTAATTTATATAAAAGAAGCAAAACAATAGGACTGGTATTCTTCCAGTCTTCTAGAACATTCCGAGGAAAAGCGCGCGAAAGACCGATGCACAACAAATTTAGTACGCTCTAGAAATAGTTCAGTATTTTTTCTATGAAATATACTTATTTATAGACGGTAATACAAAAAAATATATCTGTAAATAGGCTTGTTTGCTATTTGTTCATATCATTATTTCATATGACAATTATGATATGAAAGCGTTATTAGTTGTTTTGGTTTTGGCGAATTAATTTTCAATGAGAGCATCTCGGCAGGCTGGAAGAATTCAATATACATAGTAATTAAGGGGTTTCATGTCATAACACGGTGGATTCTTTTTTGTTGTTTTAAATCATTTTCGCAAAGTAGCATTCCTCAATTGATGGAAAAGGATTGTATTTAACTTACTGAAATCACTTTCATGTTTACATCAAAAAGAAAAGTAATAACACCAAGCTGAATGATATATACAAGCTGCACCCCTTATTTACAGTAATTTTATAGTCCATAACGATGCGTTAACCAATAACAGGAGTCCTTTTATTCAGCTTAGAATTATTTACCGCTGTTAGCGTACATTTGATTGGTTTAAGATGCGAGTTGAAATCGAAATTATACAGCTACGCCGAAAAATCCCTGGATTATCATTAGTTCTACTGCTTATAAGAGAAAAATATAAAGAGAGACAAAAAGCTAAATAAATTCATAATGATTTATATATATATATATATATATATATATATATATATATATATAATCCAATTAATTATGAAACATCGTAATATACCGGGTAAATATAAATATAGGAATTATACATGAATATCTATATCTTAAGTTCTGTATCAAATACATAAATAATTAAATAAATATGCAAATTAATGATCTAATTAGTGTTTTAAATAATAAAACAATAAATGAATAGATTTATTGATAAATTTATATTTAAAAAATGAAAAAAATAAAAATACAATTTTATTTTTTTTTTTTTTTTTTTAAATTTAAATTTACATCAAGTATTTTAATCTGAGACATGTAAATATTCAGTGACCTTTCTTCGGCAATCGTCGGTTTCCGAAGTAAAGTGCAAAAAGTATTTATATTATTTAGAAGCAGTCACGCATCACACAGCTTGCTTGCCTCAATAATAATGTGTTAGAGTTCGAAGCTGAAGGTAGTGGGTTCGAATCTAGCTTAGACAATAAATATTTTTCATATTTTATAATGATGGTTAATAATGTTCTTTATGCAAATAGCACGATTTTATCAAAGTTGCTGTTAAATACTTTAGATGGTTTACTCAATACTAGACTGCACCTAGTTGAAATAGGATGCAACATGAAGGTAAGCGGTCACATGATACAGTATACAAGTAGAAATGTTGATGCTAATACATCAAGTCGCCGGAAAATTTCAGTGTGCAAGTCATTATTTTCAGTGTTATGTTACATTTTGACGGATCATCTGATTATTTATGAATGTCGAAGTATGGTTCAATATATATGTATATAAACCATTCGGGACGGTGTTAATACAAATCATTTGTCGCGATGCCCAATTCTTGCTCCATTCATCGACCTATACTAAGTCAGCACTACTCATTCCCATGGGCCAAATTTTTTTTTAAAGTTCCGACCGTATACTCGCATTTTTGTTATAAATTATTAAAGAAACCCTGATATGTTATACATTTTCTAGAGGTGTTAATTTCGCTAAACCATTCATTCACATATAAATCTGACAATTGTTGGTTAACTGTCTTGTTTACCTATTTAGCGTTATAAAGGTAATGATCCATCCAAATATTATCTAGATCACATTTTAAAAATATGATTTATATGCTTCATCCATTTGAAAGAAGATTTTTTTCAAATTTACTGAAAAACACAAAAAAACTTGCAACTATATTATACATACAGACAGTGAGTTTAGGCTTGCTTGGTAAAGTCAAAGTAGTCCAAAAAGTTTTCATGCGCGTGTCTTTATCTATTTGTAATGGTTTAATACCCATTTCAACGTAAACTCTACAATTATGTGAGCTAGTTTTGACTTTTAAAATATATTTTAAAAACAAATTAAGTAGTATTTTCCCATTTCATTATTATTACTATATCCCCAGCATTCACATCTATTAAGTAATATTGATTTTATCATGTTATGATAAAGTAATACTTACACACACGCTTTAAGCTCTTTGTAATAGACATTTCTTTAGTGGTTTGTTGAGCAATGTGTTGCTTACATTTATCAAATGAAGCGTTTCTACTAAAAAGGATACCTATATATTTATACTCACTTATGGTCTCGAGTTTATTTTTATATATTCTGAATTCATGATTTAAGTTTGGCTATGTTATTCCTATTTTTTAAACAAATTTTAAATCATCAAAAACTACCTCATCTAGACAATCAGTTTTTGTTTCTTGCACACTTTTAACGAAGTATTTTGATATGATCAGTCTGACCCACTCTGCACACAACCGTAACCCCCGACCTGATTTAGTTCACAGACTGTGACCTATGCGTACCGTTCTCGTTGCATAGAAGATTGAGTCCCGCCTGAGATGATCAGTCTGACCCACTCTGCACACAACCGTAACCCCCGACCTGATTTAGTTCACAGACTGTGACCTATGCGTACCGTTCTCGTTGCATAGAAGATTGAGGCCCGCCTGAGATGTCTCGGGCGAGATGCTCAGAGAAAGTGTTGCAACGTCACATGTTCCAGTTTTTTGTGCTCTATGTGACGATTTTACTATATGTATTTTTCTTTTACGAAGAAAGTGTTTTCAATATGGCGTCTAAAGTAGACAAATGCTTTATCCTCAATTTGAAACTAACATCAATTTGCAAGATTAAGCAAATAATCAATGCATTTAACTAGCATATGAACACTAATATTGTTTAAATCCGAACAGAAACGACAAACAAAACATTTTGTATGTCCACATTTAATAAGCATTAAGAAATATCCATTCCGAATATGAACATTCAAAACCTTGTCGGCCATATTTGTTTACCATGTTACTTCGCGAGACACTTTTGAAGAGTACCTTCCTCTGCCACGAAACTTATTTGGCAACATCCGGTTGCATACAAATTCAGTGCAAAGTACATCGATACTTATTGAAACTACTTGTGTAAATAGCTTGTCCCCGACGTCGATGTTTGATCATCGTCGCGAAGACGCTTTTTTAGGGTTTCATCTAACGGGAATGGAAGAGGCCTCAAGATATGTCGGTTTCTTGGTGTTGGAATATTGGTGGAATCTTTGGCGAAGGCACTGAATCGGTTTGGTGTTGGTGGCCTTCCTTATGACTAAATAATGGTCGTTTATCCGTCTTGGTCTTGATTGGATGGACGCCGGTCATGTGTGTGTGGGGTGGGGTCATTTGTAAATTTCTCTATAATCTCCTGTGATTGCTGGATTAGATTTGACCTGACTTCTTGACTTGGCTTGACTGTTTGAGTTTACCGTCGCTTCGACAGTATTTCAGTCATAAAGCGACGTCCAGCAAATTACAGGAGGAAGAAAACCCCGAATGCACGAAGGCATCCGGGTAGAACCATCGACCTACCGCAAGCCAGCTGGAAGGCTTCCTCACATGATAATCCAAATGACACTGCCGGGATTCGAACCCACGCGTTTAGGGGCCGAGTGAGTGTTAAAGTCAGCGACTTAACCCTCTCGGACACTGAGGCCCCCGGATTAGATTTGATGTCGCGCATCACTTGAGATAACTTCGGCGTTCACCTATTTCTGGCGGACATTGTTCATTTCTTTAGAAGCCACTTTTTTCACATTTAGTTTTACCCCAGCTTCTCGAACTGATTCGCGGTCACCAAATCGTTCAATTTTGCTATGACTGGTCTTGTTTTGTTTGGACCAACAGGACCTCCTGTTCGATGAAACCTCACTTCAGAAACTGTATATTATTATGTTAACTAATCGGCCACTTTCCACGTGCCTGAGTAGGAATTTCCGCAGGGTTTTTTTTAGAGATCTGATAAACATTTACGTACATTCTACAAACAGATTAACATCTGTATGTGCCAGGTGTTGGAAAAATATTAGGGAACATATAATGTATTTTCTGAAATGTAACAAGATGTGTTCCAAAAGCACTATGCCCCCGTCTGAGCGGGTCAGATGTCAAATAATTGATGCCAGTTGAATGCCATTCATGAGTACATGTATATATACTTTATATAGTAATGAAGAAATGCTCAAGACAAAAACAAACATTTAAAGATATAATGGGAGATAATTAAAGAACATAAAAAAAACATTAAAGATATAATGGGAGATAATTAAATAAAAATGTACCTGAAAGAGTTTTTTTTGTAATAATTACATTTCTGCTACTGATTATTTATTCATATTCTAAATTTCAAATCAATACCTCAATTAATTGAAGAGTTATGTTCTGGACAAAAATTAATATGAAAATAAACAAGACTAATTTTAATGCAAAGCATCAAGGACGCCGCGCATGTTTTTGAAGCACGATTTAAATAAAGCAAAGCCATACAGAAAAGGTCCAAAAACAACAAGAAACTTATATTATCAAATTATTCAGAAATATAGAACAAAAAGGTACAGAAAATACTTTAATTATAGTATATACATAATGTGATGATGATTTGAGATGCCATAAATTAACTTATCTACAAATCAATGGAGATACATTTTACAACAGGTAATTCCTTTTTCATATAATTATAGGAATAGCAAGATACATGAAATTTCCAGAGAGTAAGCTACTAAGGCGGTATTAATGTCAATTTAAAACAAATCATCAGCAGCAACAACAAGAAGGACAATGGTGAAGAAACAATTCAGCACAGATAAGATTTTATTTGGTAAGGGATTTCGGTACAGGTCCCGGTATTGATTAACAATCTTCCCGATTGTTATTACTTCCCTTGAAAACGTAGCGTGGCGTAGGAGTATGGCATTCTTTTTGTGTTGATGATATGTATAACATACAAGAGGGCCAAGATGGCCCTGAATCGTTCAGCTGAGAAAGATGATTGCTTAAGAAATAAAGATGCTAGCGTGTAAACAAAGTGAAATCTGGCTTTTTCTGTACTAAATGGGGCATAACTCCTGAATGAAGAGGCCGATATCAGCCATAATTGAACCCCATCACGAGATAATTGTCATAAACATTATCTTAAAGTTTGAAGATAGTTGCTAAAAAAATGAAGATGCAAGGGTATAAACAATGAGAAATCTGACAATTTTCTACAAAAAAAGGCAAAACTCCTGACCTAATGGCCATTCTCAACCATAATCAAACTCAATCGAGAGATTATGGTCATAAACATTGTCTTAAAGTTAAAAGATGATTGTTAAAAAAATGAAGACGGTAAGGTGTAAAAAATGTGAAATTTTGCATAGTTTGATATTAAAAGGGACATTACTCCTGACTTGATTGGCCCATCTCAGCTATAATCGAACTCAATCGAGACATTAACATCATAAACATTGTCCCAAAGTTTGAAGATGATTGCTAAAAAAATGAAGATGCTAGAGTGTAAACTATGGGAGGGGATATCCGCCAGTTAATTTCTTTCCCTAATTGAGGATTCCGAATTACATTATTGCATTTTCAAAACCCTTATTACATTTACAAAATGCGTATTACATTTTCGGATTTCTTATTACTATACCAAAATGCTTGTTGCATTTTCAAAATTCTTATTACTTTTGCAAAATGCTTATGACATTTTAAAATTGAAATTGTTACCTTAAATATACACTTTTAACAATCGAGTTTCATGTTAAAAGTTAGTGTTCGTATGTTAAAAATTTTTAAATGTAGACTCTACATAGTAGATCTAGTTTTCATGGGCTTACTTTTTTACTTATTATTTACATTTCAGATTGAAAACGTTCATCTTAATTGGAAAGAATTAACTTTTTATCATTTTTGAAGAAGAAACAGACACGTGAAAATTAAACTTAGAAAACAGTTCTTCAAAGATAGAATTGTCATAATGCGAATTAACTGGCGAATATTTCGCACCTCGTAGGCTGCTAGCAGAGCCGGATCCAGTCGATCAGGTTATGGGATATCAAAAAAATGTGGTGACAATGCAAGCGCCATGCCGATTTGTCCGAATCGTTAGATGAGTGTAGTTCCGGTTGGACTTAGGATCCGGGGGAACTCCCCAGCGATTTTTTTAATATAAAGGTTGTGAAATTTTAAGTATGGTGGGGGAATTTAAGAGGGGGCACGCGTCGGGTGCACCCCCTTAAATCCGCCATTGGCCAGAGCTTTTTTTAAACAACTGGACTAACACATTCCTCACAGTGATTATATCACGATTTGCAGATGTTGGTGCACATAAGGTCAGTGTTGATTTCAGTATACTCATTATACGGGCGATATTATTCGTATACTTCAGGTTAGAAACATGAACCTTGGTGAGGATCAAAGCCTTCTAATAGACGGGCTGATGCTTCCATCGTGCCAGTCATTCCACCTTTGCCATATATACATGTGATATTACTCGTATATCTTAAGCCCGGGTGGAAATCTCAACCCACTTATACATGTGCTGACATTTTTCAATCTATACCTTACATACTTCGGATATTACTCGTGCACATTGGTTTCAGATCTAAGTCACCTGATAGTCTTGTATAGCTAAGATATGCATCTGGTTCGAAACCTGAGTCCGGGTCGAAATCTCGACCCACTACAGACTTACGTTTCCATCGAGTCTGTTTGAGGTAAACCACGGTATTTCAGTCATTTGGGGACAATGTATTCTTGAGACAGATATAGTGCTGCCACACTGCAGTACTTTTGCGAAGTGTAATCTACGTTACATTTACTTAAGATAAACAAATCGTCATAATAAAGTTATTTTGAAATAAATATTCTATGAACTTTATACCAATAGTCACTTCGATAAATAATTTGTCACAGTAACATTATATATTTGATGCACAGGTCTTTGTAACAATGTACACCCAGCTTTAGTTTGGTAGGTTATGTTGTTGTTGGATTACAGTATATGCCAAATGATGAACATGTCCACAAACTAAAGATAAAATGTTTATGTCTGATCTAATGCATAAGAAAATCATTAACGCTTTAACACGGTGTTTATATAAAGTCAAACAACAACGGTTTGTTCCAAACAAATCAATTTCATTTCTTCACTAACGAGATCTTGAATTCAATCGTACTAATATCGTCCTCTTTTATGCTGAACGAGCGCCCACTCCGACCAACTGTGGATGGTTCATCTATGCACTGAAGAACATCTTCAAACTTGACCCAAATCTCATCAGCATTGATCCCTTTACAGTTTTGTCGTTGCATGAATGAAACAAGACAATCGTCATCAGTTTTGTCAACTTCCTTAATCTGTCCAATGTGGCACTCATTATCATACATCACAGCAACCCATCTTCCAGAACCTATTTCCAAGTTTGTTTTTAAATGCGTTTCATCAGCTTGTCAGAATCATTGATTTCTTTTTCTTCGCACTTTCTGCGTTTTCTTTTCCTTTATAAGGAGATTTTCCTCATACTCACCTTGGACTGATCCATGCATACAATCTACACAATAACATGATGTTGTTTTCGTGTATACAATTCCCTTTGAAACTCCTGTGACATAGTGTATTTTCAAGGTACCTTTAACTGGACAAAGTCTTTTATTTATCACTTCCAATTCTTTTCTGCTCTCTGCACATTCCTCTGGTTTTACTAATATGTATTTTGCTGTCTTATGACCTTCTTCGGCCCATTTATAACAGTATGTGGCATCTTGAATAGAAACTTTCCCTTGTCTTATGTCTTGGTCTGCCATTCGCTTCGCAGTCCCGCCTATGCCGTCACAGGCGCCCTTTCCATGACCGGATTCAAATAATTCCAGTCCGCTTAGGGTCCAAGCAGCGCATCATGGTTACTGGTTATGAAGAAAGCTGTTTTGTTCTTATATTGTGAGCTGGGTCTATCTTTCCAGTAGTTCACCTTTGTTAAGTCGCACTTGAGAGCTTGCTTCACGACAGGAATAAGCTTTTTGATGAAAGTATACACTGAGCCTATGTTGTGACCAACATCATCAGTCACAAAAACATAGTTCATGTGTTTAAGCTCCCCGTTGTCTCTAAAATATACAACGACTGGATGAAGAGTTATAGTATTATAGTTCTAGTAAGCACTCTGAACTTCGTCGGCGGCTGTGCACGAGAAATTTTCAGCAAAGTCCATATGTGCAAGCACGTGACCATCTGAAAGATTTTTCTTTAAGTCACCAATAGCTTTGTATTGTTGCTTTACTAATTGCACGTAATGTCGGAAATCAGCAACTTGTTCATGTAATGTCTTCTGGAATGTATCTTTGTCAACTTCAGACATTACAATTGTTGTACGTTTTTTCCTATCATCCAATGTTACTTTTTTCCATTGGTTATGCTGCATGGTATCCGGAAACGCTTGACAAGTATTATTGACATAATCAGTGTCTTCATCTACCTTTCGAATAAATACATCCGGATTCAACGGGACGTTAGCACAAGTTGTCCGGACAGCCTTGAGTGTAAGGGCCATGTTTTGATGCCTTTGACAAAGACATTGATTGCGCTTAATTTAATATACCTTGTAAGTAATATCGATTTTTTACGCGTGCGACAGAAAGTACTGAATGATATTTTCTCTTCTGTCTCTGACATGTATTTCATGTGCAAGAATGTCATGTTGTCATTCAATACCCGTTTCTGTTTCTGCAAGTACTCTTTTCCAACCTTTACCTTGTCGTTCTTACCAGGCAGTTCACTACTATTATCATCTCGTTTCAGGAATTCTATCACTCTGTTTGCCATTTGTTTTCTTACCATTGGCTGTTTCACTTGACGAGGAACTCTGTCACATTTCTTTGAGCCATTGTAAGTTGATTTTCTGGTGATGCCAGCGCTCTTGTTCAGAAGTAATTTCAATTTATACTCCTTTATTATCTTACCAGACAATATGTTTGCAATCAGTTTTCGGCCCTTTTTACCATTATCTTTTATAGCACCACTGACCTCTTCTGCTAAGCATTTCCTAACAATAACATCTTTCGCACTTTCCGTGGTACCTTCCTTGGTGTTACACCTGCCTCTCTTAACTCTTCTGCCACTCTCTTTCTTGGTTACTCTTTCTTGGTGAAATTGCCGTCTTCTTTTTATTAAGACTATTGTTATGGGACGAAGGCATTGGTTGGTCAACTGTCTTTTTCTTTAGTCGCTCATACCTCGTTGAAACAGTTTTATACCTTTTCTGGACACTTTCATTTTGATCTTTCAGCTTTTTAATCTCACGATTTTGTTTGGAAACTTGTCTACTTACTCTTCGTCTTATTCTTTGTCTTAGATCAAAAAATGTTAACTTAACTATTTTCGGGTATGGGGTGCTAGAACTCACACCATTTTCATCATCGACAATCATTCTCTCATCTTGACCACCATTAGACTGATTTACTTCCTTTTTAGCCTCCTTTATTCTTTGTCTAAATTTCTGGACATTTTTTCTCATCTTCCCTAGGGGCCTCCGTGGCCGATAGGGTAAAGTCGCTGACTTTAACATTCACTCAGCCCCTCACCGCGTGGGTTCGAATCCCGGCAGGGTCATTTGGATTTTCATGTGAGGAAGCCTTCCAGCTGGCTTGCGGTAGGTCGGTGGTTCTACCCGGATGCCTCCATGCATTCGGGGTCTTCCTCCTCCTGTAATTAGCTGGACGTCGCTATATGACTGAAATACTGTCGAAGCGACGGTAAACTAAAATAGTCAAGTCAAGTCAAGTCATCTTCTCGCCAGATCCTTTTTTGATCTTTTGATTGTTGGAACGTAGAACTCGTTCGTTCTTTTTCGTTCTTTTTCAAGGTATTTTTCTCCTTCAGATGCCATTTTCCTCTCCCGATAGGCTCGCTGTATTTCAGCCCGGGATTTACCCATACCTATTGAAACAAAGAAGAAGTAATCTACGTTACATTTTTTGTAATCAATGTTACCAATGTTTACAACGATTAAAATATGCCTGTATTACAATATTTCTTTTAGAATCAAACAGTGTGAACTTACTTAATCACTAGGTAATGATCCATAACAGAGGAAGATGTCAAATTTTAGGAAAAATTCTACATAATGGTGTAAGAGATAACACAAATTGATATTTTTGTAATCTACGTTACCAACATTTGTATCAGCTTTATATCACCTTTATCAAACCTTGGATAATCTGGTATAATACTGGTAACATGCCAATATCTTTGTAGATCTAATATAATCAAAATATGGCGACAGAATATTTTGGTAAGCTAAAACAGAGAACAAAAAAACGATGTTATGTTATTAATCTAGTGGGCCTTGTCACCTATATTCGCTTGTTTGAACTTATTGCGGTATTACATAAACTTAGTTATTATTATTATAATACCACATTTATATAGCACTCTTTTCATAGCAATGTACGTTCAAAAGTGCTTTACAATTGCATTCAAAAACATACACACAAATCACCACGCTCACTCACATTGTAATATAAAAATATATTATATAAAAATATATAATTAATAGTTGACATTTAGTATGTTTATTTTCATTTAAATAAAATCTATAATGAAAAAAAATCACATTTTTTACCTTGTTTTGGTTTACTGAAGACAACTTGAACTTTATTGCAGAGTTTTTCTGACCCGAAATTGCAGACGCTTGCAAATGGCGGAAAGTAGCAAATTTAAAAAAAAAAAAAAAAAAGAGGGGGAGGGGGGGACTGTGTTTATATTAATTTGGAATATCTTAAAAAACCTGGAAACTGTTAAACCTGATTTAAGACATCTAAATCAAATTACCTGCCGAAATTATTGGAAAACTATGGTAACGTTGATTACATCCTGATTATCATGGGCATGAAATTTCTCACAACCTATTAAACTTTTACAAATAACAAAACATTGAGTGTTAAATCAGTCGAATCTAATTGATGATAGTCAAATAAGAGCTCTCTATGCTACATTAATTGGATAATTATTTTTTGCAAATTTCAATACGTCATCGGACATATAAT
This sequence comes from Solen grandis, assembly GCA_021229015.1. NCBI lineage: Eukaryota > Metazoa > Mollusca > Bivalvia > Adapedonta > Solenidae > Solen > Solen grandis. Next base: position 21,885,041 of record CM037792.1, on the reverse strand, counting down.
AAAAAATATGATCGTTTTGTGATAATATGATGCAGTATTTGTGCGTTAAATCATGTTACCCTTTACGGCGACAACGTATTTTTGTTGAAATTGATATTTTCGGTCTTTTTTTAAAAAAAAACAACAAAAAAACATTAACTTACAGCTATTTTTATATGATTTAAAGGTTGATGCTATGCAATGTTAATAAAATAACAAATAACAAAACTTATCAATATCATTGTTTATGTATCAACTATGGTTTAGCGACACTCAAATTTTAAACTTTTTTATCTTGTGAGAACAGGTGATATACAAGATGTTGGAAATTTGAGCCCAGATGAAAATCTCAGACGGACTGAAGGTTCCTTCCGAATATTGCACATGCACAGTACGACTCTTGGAGACTTCAGCACATCGTGACAATGGTTCTATAGAACCTCAGCCCAGTTGCTTAATATTTGCTGCATACCATTGGGCAAAATCTTCCACAATCTGACTAAAGTCACCCCTTCGATATACGCTACACTACATGAGATCTTACCGTTGGAAGATCGTGTACTTTAGTCTGATTGAGTCTTCCAATGATTGAAATACTGTCCATGGGACTAGAAACAAACACATTACATCATTGTAGGGTAATTATAGCTTATCAAATATTGACTGTGGGGAGTAATGTTGATATGATGACCTTTAAATGACCTTTGGGAAAGTAAGCATGACCTTGACATCTATAAAGGATCTGATCTTGTTTCCCACTTTTCCCCCCTCACAATTTCATCGCACGTCTGTAGTCCTCGGTGGCTCTTCTCTGGACGCTCTCCAGCTTGTTTATGCAGGTCCCATACTGATAGTGCATGACCAAATGAGGGCCTTACAAGTGCAAGTTACCAGTGACTTATAACAAGTAGAATTGATATCACGAGAGCAGTGGAAAAGATTTCTGCGAAGAAAGTCTGTGGTATTTGTAGCTTCGTTTGCTTGGGGGACGGGAGGGGATGTTCTTTCCTCCTTTCCTTTTCTACTTTTATCGTCCATTTGAGGCAAGACGGGTGGGGGGGGGTCCAGACCCCCTTTGGATGATATCACGGCGCTACGACTCAAATTGAATAATGCCGTGAGTAACATTCCAGACGTAAAGCGTAAAGAAACGGCAATGCTTGATATATTTATTAAAAAAGAAAAGAAAAAAAAAAAGATTTCCAAATCAGATGACGTCATGGGTGCGTACGTCACGGACGATATGCTGAATGATATTGCCATTGACAAGAACCCTTATGGCAGTCTGGAGTATTCGAATGCTCAAAGTTATGTTAGTCCAGTTTCACATTTAACATTTAAGCTAGCATAGCAGGTAGCTGTACAAACCATGTAATTTCAATTTCGTGTGATGATCACGAAACTCGGCGAATAATCAAGACTGTGACTCCAAATCATGAATGGACTATATACTGACTTCACTTCATAATTTTCATTTGAAAAGGATGTGTTCGATCCACAATTTCTCAATATGAGCAGTGCAGTAACCAAGAACCATTATTCTTCCTGGATCAATTTTTGTATTATCATTGTATTGGCACTTGAGCCGCATAATTAAAACAGGGACCAAACTCTGTTACTATTGTAAAATTAAAAAATAAAAACATGTACTATGTTTGAAAAATATCTTTATGCATCAATTATTTGCATTAACTGATTAAAAAAATAACAAGATTCAAAATATGCAAATCTTCTATCGTTATTAAAAAGAAACTGGACACATAAAGTGTATCTGATGACTTCTCCTTAAACTCGTTGGCATCACAGATATTAATATCGTGCTACACTTCAGTATCAAGCCATAGACCACACTCAGTCATATTATCCTGTCTCCTCGAACTACCATTATATGCTGCTCGCCAAATCAAGGGAGCTTTTCTCGTACCATTTTAACGGCTTTGGTATTTCGCGGCCGGGACTCAAATCCAAGACCTCCTGATCCCGGGGCGGACGCTCTGATCATGCCACCAAGACCGATACAATCATTTAGTAGTACTTCATAAACGCAATAAGCTTCTCATTTATGCAAAAAGATTAGTGGTATAATGCAAGGTTTACAGTATATTCCTGTCGGCAATGGCAATCCTATTTCAGGCAACCATGGAGGAAACAGGATTGACGTGAGACGAATTGGAAAACTTGACAGGCCTCTATCGAGTGAACAATGGAATTAGATTTATAGCTTTCTTTTTAAACTGATAGTCTCACAGCGCATTGTGCACTTTTATTGAAATTGTTCGCAGACCTAGTACAGGGTCAGGGTAAACGTACGGTGGCATAGAGGTGACATGCATTACTCTTTTCTTATGTCGAGGGAACGAGATAATACCTCGAGGGAACGACATAGTAGCTCGAGAGAACGAGATATATACTCGAGGGAACGAGATATTAACTCGAGGGAACAACTTAATTATCTCGAGGGAACGAGATATTAACTCGAGGTAACAGCTTAATTATCTCGAGGGATCGAAATACTAAGTCGAGGGAACGAGATAATAACTCGGGATAACGAGATAGTAAACCATTCCAAATACTTGTTGCAATTGTCATACGCGATCATAAGATATTTTCGAGAGAGACTTTCTAATCGTCAAATAAGTTGAACACACTTGACGTGTCCATTTCCGTAAGCCAATTATATCGATGATTTGGAAAGGACAAACTATAGTGATATCAAGATAGTTATAAATTTCATTCCGAACGGACTCAGCCAGTCTTGAAATCGTCACGGATATAGACACACGGACTCAACGACCGTCCTCGATGACCGAGTGGTTGAGCGTCCACTTCGGGAGTGGGAGGTCGTGAGTTCGATCCCTTGCTACGACAAACCTAAGTCATTAAAACAGTACTGGTATAGCTCCATTGCTTGGGGCTTAGCATATATATATATATATATATATATATATATAGGGTAGTTTCAGGACTGGTTGGCCCGGTGTCAGGATATTGTGACTGGGTGTGGTATCATGCCACGTGACTAATTCGTTCCATCTTGATATTAAGTCGTTTTATCGAGTTGTTT
>CM037792.1:21831898-21881898 GCA_021229015.1 Solen grandis | reverse complement strand
ACGAGGCGCTAGCGGTACTTAACGGAGCTAAAGAGAAGTTTTGCTGTTGTACTGCCGTTGTAGTCCCGTCGCTCCCTCCGGAAGCGCAGAAAATTTAGAGTATGTTAAAAATATACCATCTACTGCCGTTGCTTGTTCTTAAGCCAATCTTCCGAAGATGGTCAGACGATGTAATACCGTTATTATCGATGTGATATCGTTATTGTCGATGTGATATCGTTATTATCGATGTGATATCGTTATTGACGATGTGATATCGTTGCACTGCCGTATTAGAACCGGTCCCCGAAAATCGTTGTGCTCCAGTATAACTTCGGCGAGCCAAATCGTCTAGGTGTGACAGATCCTTAATCAAACCGTTCTTTTCAATAATATTAATTTTGTTTCTGTTAAACTTAATCTTTAGAGAAATCAATCACAAATTGTCCTCCTTGCAATTTTGTTAATAATGAACGATAAAATGGAATTCAGAATTGATTATATTAAACATGCTATAGAATAATTAATTAAAAATAATAATACTTACATGCGGGGATCCAGACATTTACCTCAAGTGAGGGGTAGGGGAGGTTCAATAAAGATATGTTGGCCAAATATGAAAATTGCATAGCTAACTATGACATTCTGAAAGGGGGGGGGGACCTCGAGCCTCTTATCCTTCCATACTTTCCTTTTCTTCTTATAAGAGTTTTTCCTTTCTTACATAGGAGACCCATCGGCTTTTCGAAGGGGTTGGGGATTTAGAGTTTTTTTCTTATTTAACCTTAGTAATAATAGCAAAATAGTAGGGGTGGGGGTATGGCCCCTAACCCACCTCTGGATCCGTGCATGACTTACTTTTAGGAATATATATACATTCACATTTAACAATGGTAGTTCTAATTTTATATTAAAATTTCAATGCCGTACAGCTAAGTGAAAGGCATTGAAAATAATAAACGCATTGCAAACTTGAATATTATGCTGGAAAAAGGAAAAAAAGTTCTTTGATCTTTCAAAAATAAGCATGGTTATGAAAACATTACATTTCATGTTGATGTTTTGAATAACTTAGACCATGGGTGCCTCACTCTCTTAATTCAGTTTGTATACTTAAATTTTGTACACAATTTCCTCAAGTAAATTCTTCATTTCTTAATGAATTTACTTTATAAGGTACTTACATATCAATTTAGGGGCCGCCGTGGCAGAGCGGTTACAGTCGTGGACTAAAAATCTCTCAGCCCCTCACCGCTGTGGGTTCGAATCTCAGTAGGGAATTCGGACTTTTCATGTGAGGAAGCCTTCAATCTGGCTTGTGGTAGGTCGGTGGTTCTATCCGGGTACCTCTGTGTACTCGGGGTCTTCCTCCACCTGTAATTAGCTGGACGTCGCTATATGATTGAAATACTATCGCAGCCACGGTAAACCCAAATACAACAACAACATATCAATTCAAATAAATTCCATTATGTTTATGCGGTCATGATTATTGTAATATATATATATAAAATGAGAATGTCCTAAATCATGATTTTTGGGGGGAAGTCAATTTTCTTTCTTGGAAAAATCCCATCAAATTGATAATTTCAAATGGAGTCTCTTAAGTGACATATTGCTTTTATTTCTAAGTGTGCACCATTAAGATAGCTCTGGTCGGTAACACACCTTATTCTATCGCATTTGAAACCTATACGAGCACATTTGTTGCATAACCCTAGAAACATAAATATGGTACACATGGATCCATAATCTTTTTTGATGAAGATGAATGAGATACAGTCAAAAATTTAATTCATTTTTATTCGCTACCTTTTTGAACCTTTAATGTGATTTTCGGTAGTGACAATTTTGTCGTCAAAACTATTTTCAAGACAAGCTGAGCCCGACAATCAAAGGAATATTCATGTTAATGTATATCCCCATCGATCTGGAATCATATGATCTTCGATGTCTTCAGAATATCTTCCAGGCGCCTTCAAAGTCTTATAATCCTCGGCAGCAAATAACCTAGACTCAAAATAGATTAGATGTAAAATCCCGACTTTTGATTTTATGGATAATATCATTAAGGTCGTTGATCAAATAATGCAAATTAATGAAGAAATATGCAGACTAGATGTGACCCACTGACTGATTGACTTCTAAATTCTGACACGGTACATATAGGTTTGCGTGCAGATTTAAGGTCGACAGCAAAGTTGTGCCCTTAATTGATTTATTGACAAAGACAATAATGTAAGCATACATTATTTGGTAGTCTTTTTTATATTCTTTATTAAATGTAAAATTATGAATCACATATGTTTACTGAGTTTAATATGTAATAAATGACATATCAAACTACGTAAAACCAAGGGACATATCGGCAAGATTTCCCTGATTACCTTTCTCTACAAAAGTTATTTTACGTGTTATCTTTTCGAAAACTTCGAAATGTTTCCCCTTAAACAAATACAGTGATTATTTTATGTTTCCAAGGAGATGTTTGATTTTTTTAAAGGAATAGGTTTTCATGTTAATTTGCATCTGAATTATCTCCCATTATTCTAATCAAACTTGAATTAAATCTTGGTTAACCGTTTTTATTTTTAGATGTGTTAATGTTATCAATCAAAATTATTTTTTTCACTTAATATCGTGATCAAATACTAAATATAAATATAAAACGAAAACCATCGGAAGCGGTCAAATTAGGAAATACATGTATATATGTTCATGCGGTTTCTCTTCTAGACTGAAAAACAAGATGATATATTTCCGTCTGTGATTTGGTGTGCGTGGGTTGATCGAGGACGTATAATAATGCATAGAAGGACACGTATAATAGTCCAAATATTATAAGATATTATCGCTTGATGCACGCCTAAGAAATTAGAATCTTGATTCACTTTGGTATAATTGCGTCGCAATTTTTGAAAGGATTTTATCATTCAATTTTAACATATGATACTATATGTATTATTTAGAAATTGAACAAAAGAGTCACTCAGTTTTCAGAATGATAATTTTTTGTTGCTTGAAAAGAATGTAGACTGATTCGTTGATACTGGTGTTAATAGCTATATCATGTTTTAGACATGAGATTTATACTCTTATGATACTTTAAAATATATAACTGGCTTGTCAGAATTTTTGTTTTAATGAAACAAATACATGTCTACTCAACAGTCTTTTTTTCTTTTTTTAATTTCACTAATAAAGAAAATATGATATTGATACAACCATTCAAGTATTGCCGACGGGGCCACCGCCCTGATGCTACCTGTAGGTCTGAAACTATATTCTACTTGCGATTTGCAATGACAAATAGGTCAAACGCAATATTTCTGGGTTATCGGCGAAACATCTAACTATATCAAAGTGCTTGTTGAAGGACAAACAAAAAGAAAAAAATGAAAATTGAAGATAATCCGAAAAGTGAACGAAAAGGGGCGATAAAAGATGGTAGATGTAAATGAACAATGAAGATGAAAGGACCAAAAAGAGAAGACTTCTGACAACATAAGGTCTGAAAATATGAAAAGAAATAGATTAGAATAAGAATTTGTATATACATGTTTATTAAACTTTTTTCATTGACCTAATTTCAAAATTCACAATAAAAACATTCAAAAGTATTATGTTTTAATTGGAACATTTTAAAACAATTAATGTATTTTGAGGAAAAAAAGTTAACACTCTAAATGCTGCAGATCGTGAATGAATCCCTTCACCATGGCACTTAGTTGTGTTTTACAATGAGCTGATTAAATCAGTGTTACACATTGAAACTATACATACATGCTTCTGAATAATCACAATGATTATGTGCAAAAAGTAATATTTTCATGGTAACATTTTCCGAAAAGTATATATTTGACTTTCAATCAATATATTTAAAAATTAAAATGTGTTGCTAGTGTTCAGGGAAACAGTCATAGAGTGTGTCTGTTGTATAAAACAAGTATTTTTGCGGTAAATCGTCCAGAAAATACAGTTTCAAACACAAATTTGGAGAGGATTTAAAGGAAAAAAAAAAAAAAAATTTCTGCAATTTTAAAATTTGCGATCGCACTCAAATATAAATGGTCGCAAATATGTTAACGGCGAAGGTGCAAATAAATCATTAACAAGTTCAATGACACTCTTGTCAAATATAAATTGATTTGTATGTCACTCTCATATATTTCACCGTATTCATTTTGAAGGTTTTCATAGTATTGACCAACATCATTTGTTGCATTTCTTTACGTAATACTTACTAGGAAGCAATGTTACATGAGCAACACATGCACAGAATATTTCTCAATCAAAATCACCCAAGATTGAGTGTTATTTTCCTTTACTGACCTGTCATGCTTACATGATAATACAGGCATTGATATGAACTAGCATTTTGAATTTAGATTTATTCAGCAAGACAGTGGCATTTTTTCAAACAAATAATTTAGGATCAAAATTACAGCAAGTGCTAGATTCTCTTTCAATTTGCATGATACAACATTGCTGCTTTCAGTATAAAGTTTGATATCTAATTCACGGTTAAAAAGCCTGTCACACACAGCCGATGTATTTAATTCAAGCATGTGCCCAACGGTAAGCAGTACGGTAGAACTACGTTAAAAAAACGGTATCATAATTCGTACATCAGCACTCTGAAGAACAATAGTATCGCATGTGCAACTTGGTGGTATACATTTAAGCTACAGGAGAGACACCTATTCTATTACGGGGCCTTACCGGAAAGTTACGAAAGTTACGAAGCTATACTAGTACATAAGTCGGTAATTTTTAAGTAGTTAAAAATGTACACCATCGTCCGCCTTTGCTATTTTTAAGCGATGTTCTGAAATTGATTTGATGATATACGAGCGTCCTTATCGAGTGATATCGCTGATTTGTCGTATTAGAATCGATCCCCGTTATCTGCAAAAGCTGTGCTCCGGTGTAACGGTTTCGAGTGAACCCAAAATTTAAATCCCCCTCGTGAACACGAAAACGTTTGCAAATGACCAGAGACATTCGATTCGATTCGGGTAAGGCAAAATTGAAGCGTTTTGAGATCTCTCGTCATTTTTAGAAGGCCTAAATAGGAAAATAAAAATATTTTCAAATTACCCACGGGATAACATGAAAACGATTTTAGAATTCCGGATGGGGCATATAAAAACGCATGAAGACCCCCACCCCCACCCCATCATCAATCCACATTGAACATGTTACCGTTTTATTTTAAACGTTAACAAAAGGCTAGTATAAATTATAAAATAAGAATACAATTATCGAACGAATGAGTTACCATGATTGGAGAGCTTTACCAGCTTATATTAACCTCATATATAGATTCAATTTACGAATATTAAATACTAATAGAAATACATGTACATGTACCGCCTCGGTGCGGGAGGTCGTAGGTTTGATCCTCAGCCACGACATAACAAAGTCGTAAAAAATGGTACTGTTATAGCTCCCTTGCTTGGCGCTCAGCATATAAAACAGTTGCAGGACTGGTTGGCAGTTTGTCTTTTGTGTTCATCTATCACCTCAGCAACCGATTTCTGAGTAAATAATGGAGTATATATAAAATCCTTGAATCTATATTTACTTATATGTCTGAACCTATCATATTCAAGTAGAAAATGAATCTCTGTTTCTATATCACCGTTTTTACAAAACATACGCGAACGATCCTCTCCTCGTTCGTTTACATAACGACCCGTGTCAATTCTAAGCGGTAAATTGTGCAAGTGTAAATCTTTCGCGCTTTGAAATGATCAACAAAACATACTATTGAGTGATGAGTGAGTTTGGGTATACATGTAGATCTAACCACTCGACTGAAATAAGGGCTATCGAAGAGGTAAATATTCATACACAACAACATCAACAACAACAACACGCACTACTGCATGCTTTAACACATCATAAATAACAGAGCATAGATTGTATCATTGATATCTCACTGTTTCTTTTTGATAGACTAGGACTGCAATAGGAAAATGCGAATTTGATCCTTTCACAGACAGGCACAAACTTTCCAGAGTATTTCACTGTCATCATGTTATCAAAAATGATTATGACTCATGATTGTTGTGCAATGTTTTAAGCAATCAGCTCCCGTAGTCATAAAAGAAGATGATGGAGGCACGCGATTTATCGATTGAAAAAACTGATTGATAATTTATGTAATTGTCGATGATAGCTGGCCTTTGAAGTATGTTCATGCTTCTTTCTTATATAACTAAAAAATGTTTTTAAAATAAAATAGACATGACTGTTCTGTGATTATTCTAGAAAACAAAATTAATGATGCAAAAATAACAAAACTGATAAAATATATGTACCTTAGAAACGTATACTACCTTTAATAATTTACATGTACAAATTTAGGACTTAATGAATACTAATTCACCGAGTTTTAAATGGCATATGTAATAATGGATTTTTCTTTACCACACAAGTTATGTACAATTTCATTAAGCTTAATATTGTATGAGCAAACAGTGGAGACTCTGATGTGAGAGTTCTATATGAGTTGTCTAACAGTTTTTATAGGAGCTGATAATCAGGATCTGTTTACTTTATATGAGCTGTCTAACAGTTTCTATATGAGCTGTCTAACAGTTTCTATATGAGCTGTCTAACAATTTCTATATGAGCTGTCTAACAGTTTCTATATGAGCTGTCTAACAGTTTCTATTGGAGCTGATAATCAGGATCTGTTTACTTTATATGAGCTGTCATGTCTGGGTTAGCTCTGTTTGCCAAGTGCGTCAAAATAGGTATAAATAAAGAAAAAAGTTTAAAAGAAAAGCGCACATGTACAAAAAGAAATTTGAGATTAACAATTTGACAGTGTTACGTGTTACGCATTTACAAAATACGTCCGGGTCGAGACATAGCATATTGCTCATGCTGAATATGATTTAACCTATTTGAATAATTTTAAGATAATAAAACATTATCATAACAACAAGGAATGCAAGTTGAAGTTTCTATTAGGAGATATTTATTCTAATTTCATCGTGTTAATTATCGTACATTGTTCTTCTTCTTCTGTTGTATTGGCTAACAGTCGTTTTCTGATTAGGCGAAAAAAAGAAAGAAATTATTTGTTTCCACTAACATCTCCGAATAAAACAGGATCGGTAGGTCGGCTAAACTTTTTTTTATATTTTTTACCATATTTTTAGAAGATTTGACGTTGAGTCGTTATAAAAAAAAGGATCGGTCGAGAAAATAAAATAAAAATTGATATGTTTTTTAAGGAATACTCAATTATTATAATAATAAAAAGCTATCGGACAAATATATTGTATTATCTTTTATCTCATTTTATTAATTCGATCACTGAATCCAAAGAGATTTGAACACGTTCAGGAATATTTTGATTGTATGATAACGTTATTACCATTGAATATTTCGGAGAATTCTTAGAATTGATTCGTCGCATCAAATTATTGCCGGGAGGTAATTTAATATTGGTGATTCTTTAACGTTGATATTTCAAAATTCAGCAAAATAGCCTCAATATCCAATTATCCCTTTATTTGATCAAACTTTATTGCGCACTGAGTAGTTCAAAAAAAATATTCTTTTATATTTGAAAATATCTTAAAATCTAAGCTGATATTATTTATGTTTTAGAAATTGAAGCGACCATAGCAGACCAAATGTAAGCCAGTATATCCTTGAAGTCTGTTCATGGCTTGAACTGTTTGCTATTTAGTCATTAAATTTTCAGCAGGTTCAACAATAAACAACTGATGATACAGTTCAAAATGATTAAAGGGCAAGTCCAATTAAAATATGCATTATGGTAATGGTCAAATGAAAACTATGACCGGAGCAAATGGAATACTACTGTTAGGCTATTTATATTCGTCAGGATTACATGCTTTTTATTTTATGCTATATTCACATGGATATACATATCTTTCACAATTTGTTTACCGGTCCCGGTAGCCATATGATTGAAGTACTGTCGATGGAACGTTAAACCCAAAAAACAAACAAACAAAATCATTCGTATAAAATATCTCCCACCCAGAACACGATTTTATTATTTATCGATATATTTATACTTAGAAATTTATTTTAGGCGGAATTGAACGATTTTGCATAAATACAATAAAAGACAACCCTGCTCTCTGAGCCAGTAGAAAAGTTTTCATACCATTTAAATTTACCTATTGTTGAAATTTATTTTAACTGTATTGTTTGATTTCATTAACGCATATCCTTTCGCGGGCTGTCGTGCACAGACTGTCATTTATCATCCCGGGCTTATTATAATCTTTATTGTACCCCAGCGTATGTATCTCTGTCAAGAATTGCATCAACCCCGCTGTTCGTTTGAAGGGCGAATTTCATTCGTCTTATTTCTTTTATAGAGATACCGAAATATTTCTTTTCTTAACAATTATCGTTAGTTATTATGGTTATTATTCATTTCAGCCTCGTCGTGTACTTGAATATTACAGAAAATAGTAATGACGGAATGTGTATCTACCTTATTTAAGAATTTAAGTATTACTAAACTTTGTTGGTGGAATTTGAGCCAGTTTTCTCCTTTTAGAATATACTTACACCAATCTTGACCCTGTTATTTATTATGAGGAGTTATTTTCTTGGGCCTTTACATTCTGATTATCGATGGTAGTGATATACCGAAACGCTACTCGCTATACTGAACAATATTGTCACCATCGTTTAGTACCTGACCGTTCCGGGTTCAAGACCTGATCTTAACAACTAAATATATCATGTGAGGAAATATTCCAGTTTGTGGTAATTGGTTCTATCAAGGTGACCTTTGGTGTTTCTAGCTAAATTGTATGACTTATATTCTGTCAAACTAAAAGAAACATGAGCAATGTTGAAAACAGTATACACCACAGCAGTTTAACTGGGATTTTGGATTCAAAATGTTCTGCAATGTCAACCACGTCTTTGAAAGAGTACTCACAGAATTGTTGATAAACGACACATGCAAGACTTAGTGATGATAAACCGTTGTGTGTGTGTTTATGTGTGTGTGTTTTATTTTTTTTTGTTTGGTGGAGGCGTGCGGGGGGTCAATACCACGAGCTCATTTACACACATGAAATCTAATTTGAATCTTTACGGCGTTATCTATAAATGGCAAAAACATTATTGGGCGAAAGAAGCATTTGTTAATTATCACACATGAACACATTGCAAAAACAACATCAATAACGATAATGATAATATTAATGTCGAAAAAACATAAGAAGCAGAATATTTGAATGTACAATTTTATAATGAAACAATTTAAGAAATCAGAACAAAACCTCACTAATAAATAAATTCAGATTTGACGTATTTCAAAAACGCTAAACCATTATTATAATCGTAAAAATGATTTTATAAAACTAATGGTGTTCTTGAATTTCATCATCTACTCTGAAACTGTTTGAATCCTTGACATTCTGTTTTAATTATTGGGGAAGTTATGAATTATTTCAATATCTAAAAAATATCCACATTAGTTTATTAAAACAATGATAAGATAGTAATTCAAGAAAGTTATCAATTTTCTAGATACAGAACTTTTAATAAGATTCTCTTATGGGTCTATCGCCGTCTTGCAATCAAGCAAAATAATGGATCAACTGTCATGCAGAAAGTATGTAATTTGTTGACTGTAACACCTTTGTACAAATGTTTCTAGATAAAAACTGGAAATTTTCAGATATCAATTCCACCAATACCATTCTTTAGGCTTGCCATATGCGTCTTGATAATAATGACTCCAGATTTTTGGGTATCTCATAGGGAGTACTTGAATTGACAGCGTGTAATATTACGGGCTGGTGCCTGTTGATAACATGTATTTATTAAATGATGCAATTCTTCAACCGCTATTTGTTTAAAGTGGTACTTATTTTTATAGCAAAAAAAAAAAAAAAAAGAAAAAAAAGGAGAATATATTCGAAAATAATAAGACTTGAGAAAATGGGACAACCGATAGAACATAAAACAAAGAAATGGCATGGCTGGTCACATCTCAATACTCAATTTGTCGGAAAAAAAAATAGTTACGCTATCAGAAATTTCATAGACACTAAACACAAACTTTGTTTTATTTTTATTTTTTTTAATTTTATTTGTGTGTGTCTGTGTGGGGGGAAGTATTTCAGTCATTTAGAGGCTATGTCTACTTGAGATTGATATAGTGATGTCACACTGTAGTATCACGCCGTAGACATATGACATGATACCACATCCAGTCACAATCATGACACCGGATCAGTCAGTCCTGAAACTACCATTATACGTAGGGCGCCAAATAGCTATACCAATACTATCCCGATTCCGGGGCGGACGATTTAAGTACTCGGCAACCGAGGTCGATCTACAAACTATGTATATCTTTTATATCTGTATGGAATTTATTTCTGATAAAAGATCAAGGTTTGTACAATTTTTAGTTTCATTCATAACACTGTCCATGAGGTTGACTGAAGCATGACATTTAACATCCTTAGACATTAGGCTAAAACCACATGTGTAAACACATATAAATGTATATATTTTAATGGATGATAATCACATGACTGCTTTATCGGGTGCTATTATATATACTATAATGTAAAACAAAACTAATCGTTCTTTGTTTTTATTGGCTGCGCCCGCTAAGACATTTCAAACATTTAAACTAATGAGTGCCGATCTATTGCCATATGTCTCACAGTTGTTTGATTTGAACAGAAAAAAATGAGTTCATTCGCTTATGGGCGTTTTTCTAAAGTTAAAGTTTTAGAGAAATTATGTTTCTGATAATACAGAACATAAATCTAATAAAAACATCACACACTCTTTAACTTTTGAAATTGTTAAATGAATATTGTCACGTGTACGACGCTTATCGTCCATAAATTATTTCTCCCATGTTCAGCATATGAAGATAGGGATTTCACTCATGGAAGATAACTCTATCTTCTATGTCACGTGATCAGCGTTATTCCATGTCACGTAAATAAACAATGATGACTGTAAGTTATACATTTTATCAAGATACAAAACTAACTTGTTGTAATTTATATGAATAGATATATGTTTGAAAATATTATATAAATCTAGTTAGTTATCCCTTTATTATAATTTATAACTACGAATGTGAAATAAGGCTTAATACTTGGGGGGAATATTACGTACCGTCAAGGACTGGTATTTTTAACTAATTTTAAGCAAATGGTAATTCCCAGTTGAACGAACATCAGAATTTAGGTATATACTTGCGAGTGAACTTTAAAATGCCGATTTCTTTCATGTTGTTATTGTGTTAATTTGTTAAGCGGAAAGAAAGCGGACTTTTCTTTAAAATGATAGTATTTGAACTTTCTAAAACCATTTCTATTTATCACTAATTTAAACTAAGCATCGAATATTGGACGTTGAAAATGCCAACAATTCTTGTCTGTTTTTGTTTTGAAAGATAAACTCCAACTCAGCTGACATTTTTCGGGATGTTTGATAATGTAAAGTTAAAACTTATTTATTCAACGTCGGTTTGGAAATACACTCTTTCAACTTATACACCTCGAAAATTCATCTGTTGGACCAGTACTTTGCGCCTGGGAAGGTAATGAAAAATCCTTGCCTGTCACGGGGTTTAAACTCACAACTTTCGGGTCCGCAGTCGGGAATGTTACCATAGAACCACGGCTCAGATGGTAACTGTTAAACCAACACCAACGATTTACTTAATTTTATGTAGATCTGTTTTTGAAATTTATGTTTCATTTACATACTGGATAATACACATGAAACGGTCATGAAACTTTCTTATGATTATTTACTAATTCACTTTCCCTTCAACGTATCGGCAGCATAGTTATTTAGGACTTGTCAAGAACTTGGCTAACATTTCAGGGATTTGTATTCAACAAGTAGGGTAATGATGACAGTTGATTGATAATCTGCATCAGATTCTTTTCACATGGTACTGATATGTCTATCAGAGTTTTAATGTCAATATCATATATTCTAAACCGCGGATTCATTTACACGGCGCTACCACTGCTCAACAAATCTAAACAGGAGTTCTGCTGTTGTACTTCCGTTGTAGTCCCGTCGCTCGCTCCGGAAACGGTATTAAAAATGAATTAAAAATATACCATCGACTGCTGTTGCTTGTTCTTACGCCAATCTTCCGAAGATGATCAGACGATGTAATACCGTTATTATCGATGTGATATCGTTATTATCGATGTGATATCGTTATTATCGATGTGATATCATAACGCTTCCGTATTGGAAGCAATCCCCGAAAAAACACTGTGGTCAAGTATAGCTACGGCGAACGAAATCGTCTTGGTGTGATAAATCCTTAATCAAAACGTTCATTTCAATAATATTAATTTTGTTTCTGTTTAATTTAAAAAAACAAACAAACTACGAAACGTGTCCTCTTATACGAATACAGTGATTATTTCATGTTTCCACGGTGATGTTTGATTTTTTTTAAGAAATAGGTTTTAATGTTTATTTGAACCTTATTCTGATCAAACTTGAATGAAATCTTGGTTAATCATATTAGGGAAACACATCTATATTTTTCCTGCGTTATCCCTTCTAGATTGAAAAAAAAAGATGTATTTCCGTCTGTGATTGGAGAGACATTAATCAGATATTTAGTGGGCGTATGTTGATCGCAGACGTATAATAATGGATTAATGGAGGCATATAATAGTCCATATAGTACAATAGATTATCCCTTGATGCTGGCAAAAGAAATTAGAATCTTGATTCACTTAAACGTGGTATAATTGCGTCACTCTCTTTGAAAGTATGCTATCTTTCAGGTTTAAATATATGATACTATATATTTCATTTAAAAATTGAACAAAAGAATCACTAAATCTTCAGAATAAATTTTTTTGTTGATTGAAAATAATGTAGACTGATTCGTTGAAGCTGGTGATAATTGCAATATTATGTTTTAGACATAAGTCATGATAAAATGTCTCTGGCAGAAAAGTGGTGGCTATGGCCTAGGTTGGGTTTGTTGCTTCTCTGCGACTGCCAATTGGCTGAAAAAATACATAAAAAGGCAATCACACAGTCATATAATGTTTTTCTTTATTATTATCCGAATATGAATAAGATATGAATAAAAATGAATATGAATAAATATGAATATACTGCTATTATTGGTAACTGAAAATAATGTAGACTGATTCGTTGATACAGTTGTTAATAGCAGTATCATGTTTTAGGCAATCAAGAATGTGTGTGTGTGTTTTTTTTTATTGTGATTTGAATTTGATTAAGAATTAAATAGATTATTATTATTATTATTATTATTATAAATAATACAGGATATGTCATTGCGCGATTTATTAAATGACATAATTAGTTGCGATTATATACTCTTATGAAACTTTAAAATAATAACCTACACGACAGATTGTTTCTTTTAGTTTAAGAAACACGTCTACACAACTCAAATCAAATCAATTTTAATTTCATTTATAGAGAAAAATCTTGATGCAACAATTCAAGTGTTGATGACGGGGTCATCGCCCTGTGATACCTTTAATCCCAAACGTACCCGGTACGTTGCTGCCCATTAAAAATACCAATGACCTATTAGGAAGGTAGGTTACTTCTTTCACTAAAAACGTACATCATGTCGTATCAATTGCCATTAATGGTGGATTTTCATAAAATTGGTCTTATTTTGCGTGGAAGGGATGAATAAAGACAATCAGGTACAAAATCACCCCCTTGTTAAAGGAATTGCACTGCAACAGTTTGCAACGTCGAAAAGGCGTTTGGTCAGAAGAGATCTGACCAACGGAAGAAGAGAACGGAAAGTGGGGATAAAAAAAATTAGATGTAGATTGAATAATACAGATGAAATGACAAAAAAAAAGAAGACTTTTGTCAGCATACATTATTAAGGTCTAAATGAATAGAAAACGATGTGAATTAACAATTTATTTATACATATTTAATTAGCTATCATTCATTAAAACTATTTCAAGATTCACAATAGAAACTTTAAAACGTATTATGTTTTCTTTTGAACAGTTTATAAGACTTAATGTATTTTTTAAAAAAACAACAGTAACAAAACAACAACAACTTAGCTACCATTATAAATGCTGCAGTCCGTGAATGAATCTCTTCATCATGTCATTCAGTTGCATTTTACAATTGGCTGATTAAATAAGTGTTACACATTTAAAACTATATACTATTTTAAGTTAAATCTGTGAAATATTGCATTCTAATGAACTTTTTTTTTTTTTTTTTGGGGGGGGGGGGGGGGGGGGGGGTCTACTGTTATGTATTGTTTGGAAACGTCGCGCGCCCTTGAATCCGCCAGTGATTGCTGCTTTCAATATAGAGTTTGATATCTAATTAATTAGCGTTTGGGATCAAATAAATATGTGCCTGTGCTATTTTACGCCAATGGTTTGTTACACACATCCGATGTATCTATTTTAAGTATGAGCCCAGCGATAGAAATACGGAAGAACTACGGTATAATAGCTCGTACATCAGCAGAACTACAGTATCGCAGTACACATTTAGGCCACCGGAGAGACTCCGATCTATTAGGGACCTTAACGAAAAGTTACGAAAGTTACAAAGCTATACTCGTACTTGAGTCTTGATGTACTGCCATTGTGGTTCCTTCACTTGGTAATTTTTGAGTGTGTTAAAAATGTATCCCGTCGCCTGTCGTTGCTATTTTACGCCGATGTTC
This sequence comes from Solen grandis, assembly GCA_021229015.1. NCBI lineage: Eukaryota > Metazoa > Mollusca > Bivalvia > Adapedonta > Solenidae > Solen > Solen grandis. The sequence goes on along the minus strand of CM037792.1, from coordinate 21,867,194 downwards.
TGAAATTGATCTGATGGATTACTAGCGTTCTTATCGATGATGTATAGTTGTTCTGTCGTATTAGTACCGACCCCCGTAATCCACCGAAGCTGTGCTCCGCTGTTACGATTTAAAGTGAACCCAAATTTATGTTCCCCCGTGAACATGAAAATGTTTTCAAAATACCCCGGGCATTTGAAAACGTTTTAATATTTACGGGTGGGAGAAATGAAAGCGTTTTAAAATTAATTCCCGTTAACATGAAAACGATTTTTGAATCCCGATTAGGGCATATCAAAACAGTATTTAGACTCTCCCCCGAAATCATCAATCTACGTTGTACATGTTACCCGGTGTGAATTTGAAAAAACGCTTTCAAATTCCCCTATCTTACATCATATTAAGGGAAACATCAAATACTAATAGATACATTAGTGGAGTACAATTGTTTAAGTTATGATTGTTTGACGTTCCACCGATAGTAAGCATAATTTTTTAAAGTATGATATACACTTATCCAACGAGTGAGTTCCCAGGATTGGAGAGCTTTACCAGATTCATCTTAACCTCATATATATATTCAATTTACGAATATTGAATACTAATAGAAATACTTGTACCAATAATGCATCTCGTAAAATATGGTACTGTTATAGCTCCCTTGCTTGGCTCTCAGCATATAAGGGTAGTTGCTGGACTGGTTGGCCTGGTTTAAGGATATTGTCATTGGGTATGGTATTATGCCACATGTCTACAGCTTGATACTGCAGTATGGCAGCACTATATCTGTCTCAAGTAGACTTCTTCTCCAAATGACTGAAATACTGTCGTCGGGACGTTAACCCCAACAGACAAACCAATAATGCATTACATCATTGTTTTTGTTATTTGTGATTAAGTTTAAGGTTTTTCCTACGTAAGGGCCTCCGTGGCCGAGAGGGTAAATTCGCTGACTTTAACACTCACTCAGCTCCTCACCGCGTGAATTCGAGTCAAGGTAATTCGGGTTTTCATGTGAGGAAGCCTTCCAGCTGGCTTGCGGTAAGTCGGTGGTTTTACCCGGATGCCTCAGTTCATTTGGGGTTTTCCTCCACCTGAAATAGCTGTCGCAGCGACGGTAATCTAAAAAAAAAATCAACCAATCAATCAATCAATATTTTTTTTTCCTAAGTAAAGGGAGGGGGTCCTGTGAATATGTTTTAAGTTTCCGGGAAGGGGGTTTGAAATATTTTAAAGTGACCAGGGGGGACTTAAAATTTTGGGACTTGAGAACGTTACACCGGTATAGCTCCGACTAGCAAGATCGGCTTAGTGTGACAGACACTTAACCAAACATTTCAAACATCTAATTTTGATATTGTTTAATATTACCACACAGAAACCAAATGCATTAAATAGCATAAACGAGTAGTTCTAGTTAATGGATAACGTTTTAAAGTCACTATTTTAAATGGTATGGTTCCCTATGGATATACTGTACTTATTTCTAATGAATCCTAAGTTAAGTAGCTCTGATTTTCGTGGGTTAAAAATCAATGTGTGTGAAATATATGCCACTTATACGTTGTTTACCTACACACATTTATATCCCTGTACAGCAACCCAGTTATTTCTTTAGGCATCTTATTGATATTAGTCTCTCATTGACATTTTCATTATCAGATCAAATGGAAACTTTGGCGATTTTTAAAGTAATACATGATTTATTGTTCCTGTAACTATTTTCGTCAACTGTATCGAAGCGTTTTCCTTATGTTGGTCAAAGTATGTAATACATGATAATGTTCATGTTTGTATCATTGCAGTCTCTTTATCTCAGTGGAAGTAAGCGTAAACAATTTTCAATTACTTCCTCGTTGTTTTGCCTTTTCAAAAATAAAACAACATATTATGCTCTTTAATACATTTATAAAGATAAGGCACAGCTAGTAACCATTGTCATTAAAATAAAACGAGCTGCTGATATTAAAATACATCAACAACAAAAACAACAAAACAAAACAGAAAAAATACACCACCAACAATAAATCAAAGGACTGAGAGTCGTAATATTGCCTTAAGCATAAACTGAAACAACAAAGGAGAAAGTCAAATGACTTGTAACTTAGAACGGTGTTATTAATTTCCCTCATCAAACGGATCTTGTAGATTATATATCCTTTCGCGAAACATATTCTAATGATTGCCATAATTTTATTTGCAATAAACCAATAAGATTAACTTAGGACATATTACATGCAGAACGGTATACGTTCGTTGTGTGGCGTGACACTCTCTATAATAAAATGGTAGATAAATCATATAAGGATGATTGTTTTGCATTTTATCTACGAAAAATATGTAAAAATATATCACACGCTTAAATAGCAACTCGACATTTAATTGTATAACGATGATACGAGCAAACAGATTCACGTATCTCTTGCCCGCTAGAGGGCATTGTATTTAGATATCCTGTATAATCATAACCGCGAAAAGTTATAGAGTGAACAGAGCAACATAAAAACCAAACCGACAAAATGAGTATTTACGTTTACGTTATCATTAATGCAAGATATGTCGGACTCAGAAACCTTATTTACCAAGACAATTGACATGGAATAAATTGTAAGTTTCGTTAAACTGTATAAATGTATTATTTGTCTTTAAACCTGGCTTAGGCAGCACAGTTGATCCTTTTGCTCTCTGACTGTTCCAAGGCAATAACTGCCTATTGGTATCCCTCTATCTTATAAAATGTCCTGTCACCGTGTCTTAATGAATATTCATCTTTTCGTTACTTACACCTCATTCTTTTGTAGTTCTTTTTTTTCATTTTTGTATTTCCATATGAAATTATATTTCTCTTGATAAAGTAAAGAGTATGTTAAGTCTTGCATGTAACATGATTTTCATGTTTCGACAGATAATTTATTGCATTTGATAAAGATACAAAATATATGGATTTATCTGATGATGTCAGATCCTTACAAAATTAAATGTATTGCAATATGGTTTCCTGTGCGACTAATTCTTTAATATTCGCCCTTATAGGCTTGAATGTCATTTAAGCATTTAATGCTTTTATGTGTTCGTTTATACCCCTTTACAGTCTTGATATTGCTGAACAGGAATATCGCACTAGGTTTAAAATATCGCGAGTTTTGATATATTGCGTTAAGGCAAAATGAAAGTTGCATTTAAAAATTGAATATTATCTACTGATTGGCACCATCATGTCATGATATTTTAGCTGCACAGTAAAATTGAAAGCAAAACTATTTCCTTCCGTTTTGATTTTATCATAGGCAACATTATGATTGATAGCAATAAAATTTAGTTTTGAATATTCTATACATCAAAACACAATTTGGAAAAATATATATGCATATAGAAGAAATTGATTTCATACAAACCACTTTTACGCATTTCTACTAAACTATTTACATATTTTCCGATGTTATTATACATGTTTACAGTAAAAAATTTTAAGTTTGCACAGACATATAGGCTTCAAAAGGATCTAACTTTAATTTTAATGCTGATATTACATGAATTTTTTATCGTACCAGCCGCTTAAAATATTACGAGAAAATATTGTTTTACGAAATACGTCTTTTTTTTTTTTTTGCTTTTATGATAAATTTATTTCAAAATGATGAATGAAAGTTGTTAATGAACTCGAAACCGTTAAAAGAAATGCTGTTCATAGACTATTTCTGTTGAGATATTGACAATAGGTTTATTCATTAACACATGGCTGAACCTACAACTTCCTACTTTTGCCTTAAAAAAGTTAATCATATAAAAGAAACCTTAATCAATGACATATAATATTTTATAAACAGTTCAAATGTAACAATAATACATAAAAAAATAATTAAAACTATCACAGATAATTTTAGCAAATCCTTATTCCAGAAGGAACCATAAATGAGTAAGTCAAATTTGGCCGTCAGTTTACTGTAGAATCATTAATTTTCGTTGACATTAAATTTCGTTGAATATGTACCTAAGGGCAATTCGTGGGTACATTTCATCATTGATCTATGTTCTAGATAACGTGAGGTCTATATAAGAGACAAATTTCCGTGGGGATATATTATATTCGTAATTAAAACCCACCAAGAAATCTACGAGAATTCGTGTACCACGAAAATTAATGAGTTCACAGCATATTGATAAACATGTGTAACAAACAGTTCCTAAGTCATTTGAGACGATGATGAGATATCGATCGGACAATCCATTTCTGGCAAACTTTAAGTCATAAAGTGGTTAAACCGTATAAATAATTAAAGGATTTCACCAAAATCACATTTAGCCATCTCTTTGTTAAGATAAACATATATACCAAATAGTATCTAAATCTGTTGAGCCTATGATGAATCGATCAGGCTATGATGAGTTATCAATCGGATATTGTATTTTTGGCAAATTCTAAGTCGAAAAGGCACTAAAGCTCTGTCGAACAATTCCGAATTTGCCTTATAGGTAGCCCCCCCCCCCCCTCCATTTTTTTCGGGGCTAAGCAATGTAGCTTATATAAGACGTTAAGTTGATGAATGCAAAATATTATAGTACAAAAACAATGTTCACCATTTGTCGCCATCTAATATTGACCACATATAATATTGGGAACGAACAAATTAGCAAAAAAAAAAAAAAATGGCTGTCTGGAATACTTTACCCTAGACTTTATAAAAATATAATACCGTTTTTGAGTGTAATCGGAGATATATTAATAACATTTTGACAGTTCGTAGGTTGAACGCAGACGTATATTTTTGGAAGGAAGAATTTGTATAATAGTCCAATTAGAATAAGTGACAGTTCTTAAACCCACACATCAAATATTCGAAATGCGTCAATTTTTTTCTCGGGGGGGGGGGGGGGTGGGGTGGTGGATAACAGACTATTGAATTTCGAAAAGAATATATGATGTTTATCGTTGAAACATGCATAATAAGATCGGTTTCAGGTTTTTTCAGACCGACTGTCAAAAGCAGTATCCGGTTTGAGGCATGATGAGTAGCCAACTTTGTCTGGTGATCAGGGCGGGCTATGAATGAGTTTCGGTATTCATCTAACCGCTTGAGTGAAATAATTTTTATCGAAGATTTAAACTTACGTTCATACACTAATATCGCAACAACAACAACAACACAACGACAACAGCAACACTTGCACAAGCTACTTTATTCTTTTACGCATCATAACTAGCAGGAAGAGAGTGTATCATTAATATCTCACTGTTTCTTTTTGACCTACTAAGACTGCAAAAGGGAAACGCGAAATTTTTCTTTTCACTGCGTGCACAAACTTTCCAGAGTATTTCCCTGTCATCAAAAATGATTGTGAATCATGATAGATTAGCAATGTTGAAGTTATCAGCTCCCGTAGTTGTAAAGTAATATGATGGATGCACGCGTTTTCTCGTTTGAAGAAAGAATAGCTTGCTACATTATCGGTAGCTGATGTACAATTTATGTAATTGCCAATGAAAGCTGACATTTGACGTATGTCCATGCTTATTCCTTATAAAAGTAAAATGAATATTTTAAAATAAAAAAGACATAACAGTTTTTTTTAACAATCCAGAACACATTTTCAGTTAGGTAAAAGTTAAACAGTATCTTACATGAAATGTTTGAATAATTATAACAACAATAATTAAATAAGAATACTACTGATAAGATGTATGTACCTTAGTAACGTGTTTTACCTTTCAACGTTTAATCTCATGAATATCCATGCGCAAATTTTGGGCTTGATGGATAATAATTGCCCTAGTTTTATATGGCATATGAAAATATGGGATGTTTCTTTCCCTTGCAGACTTTGTACAATTTAAGCGTTATTATTGTAGGAGCAAAAAGATGAAACCCGGATAAGATCGCTCCTATGAATGAAGTTGCAAAAGCAAAAGGTAACTTTAAAATTCAGAAAAGCTACATGTAACGCACTGTTTCTTTGGTCAAATTATCCCCTTTCTCAACTACGGATCTAATGAAATACCTAATTAATATTTCACAAGTACAAAGTTTTGCTAATCATAATACAGAGGGTACGGTTCCGATGATGGATAAATCGTAACTTCATAATTTTACCTTTACTCTGCCTGTTTTAAATTATATCTTATGCTATACATTTTTTATAATTTATGCATTTAGTTACACGACAGATAAGATAATCATTGTATCATAATTTAATACAGACGTATTATTAATGTAGACATTTATTTAAGGAATTCAAATCCTATAGTATCATATTTTAACAGAAAACACTGATCAAAGGTTACGATGAGACAAAGTCAATGAAAAAGTATACAAATATTTAAAACAGGAAACGAAACTATCGAATTTGATCACTTTGTACTAAAATTAAAAATAATAATAATAATAATAATAATAAAAAATAAAATGAACCATGTCCAATATAAGCTTCGTAGCTATAACAGATTTCATAATTGCCAAGTTACGAAATATTTCTACTTTCTTGTTATTTTGTACTCAATTGAAACATGAAAAACTAAGGTCTGATACGTTGTCCATTATATGTTATGTCAGTTTTAAAACGCAATTCTTTAACAACATTCTTTGGAAATAATCTTTAGCTAGCTTTGTCAATTGTCATAAAGAACAAGAAATCGAAATGCCTTACCGAGAACTGTTTTTTTCTGATGAATTTCTTATTTTGCTTTCAACGCAGACAGTTTGCGAATTTTTTTTTTTTTTTGCATTGCAAAAAAATCAAAGAAAGAGCAAACACGTTTTAAGGAGTGATATCAGTCGCAGATGAATAAATAAGAATCCTGATATCCTAGATGCTGTAAAGAACCGTTTTGAAGATATCTGGATAATTCAATAATATTCCAGCCCTACCATGACGCGCGGGCGTTTCAAAGGACATAATACAATTTGAGTATATGTAGACCATAGAAATACCGACGGAACTACAATTATCTTAAATGTACCATTTTATTCTCATACAGGATTAGTGTAACACTGCAACATATCATTATATGCACCATCACAAAGGCATAGTATTTTTATCATTGTATGTTAACATTTAGTTAGTATATAACATAAGACATAATTGTTCTTGAGAAAATAAATGCGCTTTAAATTCTTTTTAATGTAACTGTGAAACCCACGATTTATCTAATGATCAAAACCATTATTTACTACGAACTATTGTCTTTTGTATCGTTTTCACTTTCAATGTTCATTCTGTCTTCATATTGTTGAAACTTTCAACACTCTTTTGATGGAGAATTGATATGTTTTTAAGGCACGCTCAATTATTGTAATACATGTAATAAAAAGCTGTCGGACAAATATATTGTATTACCCTTTATCACAATTTATTTTACTAATTCAAATACTGCATCCACAGAGATTTGAACACATTCAGGAATATGTTGATTGTATGATAACGTTATTACCACCGAAATATTTCGGAATATCCTTAGAAATCGATTCGTCGCATCAAATAATTGCCGGGAGGTAGTTCAATATTGGTGATTCTTTAACGTCCGCTTTGGATTCAGAAGGTCATGCCGCGAAATACCAAAGTCGTAAACATGGTACTGTAATGTAATAACAACTTTTACAATAATGATACTATTAATGAAGAAAAAACATAAGGATCAGATTATTTTGAATGTACAATATTATAATGAAGCGTTTAAAGAAATCAAAAGAAAACATCACTAATAAATAAATTCATTCAGATTTGACATATTTCAAAAACGCTTAACCATTATTGTAATCGTAAAAGTGATTTTATAAAACAAATGGTGTATTTGAATTTCATTATCTACTCTGAAACTGTTGTGTATTTGAATACTTGATATTCTGTCTTTATTATCGGGGCAGTTATGAATTATTTCAATATCTAAAAAAATATTCACATTGGTTTATCGAAAAATTGATAAGATTGTAATTCCGTAAAGTTATCAATATTCTAGATACAAAACATTTAATAAGATACTCTTATGGGTCTTTCGCCGTCTTGCAATCAATCATTTAAGAATATCATCCGGCAAAATAATGTATCAACTGTCATGCAGAAAGTATGTACTTTGTGGACTGTAACATCTTTGTGGAATCGTTTCTTGATAAAAACTGGAATCTTCAGACATCAATTCCACCAAAAACATTCTCGAGGATTGCCATATGCGTCTTGATGATAATGACTCCAGATTTTTTGGGTATCTCATGGGGGAGAACTTGAATTGACTGTATGTGATATTGCGGACTTTTGCCTGTTGATAACCTGTTGTATTCATTAAATGATGCAATTCTTCAATCGTCATTTTTTAAAGTGGTGCTTATTTTTATAGCAAACAAAAGGAGAATATATTCGAAAATAATCGCTAAGAACGATTAACTATATTTTGAGAGGTTGAGCATTTCCAAATGTTGGTCATTAAGACTTGAGAAAATGAGACAAACCGATAGAACATAAAAAAGAAATGGCAGGGCTGGTCACATCTCAATACACAATTTGTCTGGAAAAAAATAGTTACACTATCGGAAATTTCATAGAAACTAAACACAAACGTTGTTTTATTTTATTTTATTTTAAATTTTATTTGTGTGTGTGTTGGGGGTGGATGGGGGGAGGAGATATTTCAGTCATTTGGAGGCTATGCCTACTTGTGAAAGACGTAAACATATGACATGATACCACATCTGGTCACAATCATGACTTCGGGTCAATCAGCCCTGAAATTACCATTATACGTAGGGCGCCAAATAGCTATACCAATACCATCCTACGAGCATCCGATTCAGGGCGGACGCTCTAACCACTCGACCACAAACTATGAATCTTTTATATCTGTATGGAATTTTTTTCTGATAAAAGATCAACAGTTTGCACAGTTTCTAATTCCATTCATAACACTGTCCATGAGGTTGCACTGAAGCATGACATTTAACATCCGTAGACATTAAACTTAAATCACATGTGTAAACAAATATTAATGTATATATTTTAATGGATGATAATCACATGACTGCTTTTTCGGTTGTTATTATATATACTCTAATGTAATAACGAACAGCTACATTTAAAATTAGTTATTTGTAATGAATAGGAAATAGAACTAATGTTTCGTTGTTTTTTGGTAGCGCCGGCTAAAACATTTCAAAGATTTTAACTATAGAGTGCCGATCTTTTGCCAAATGTCTCACAGTTGTTTTTTTTTAACAGAAAACAATGAGTTCATTCGCTTATGGGCGTTTTTCTAAAGTTAAAGTTTTAGAGAAATTATGTTTCTGATGATAAAGAACATAAATCCAATAAAAACATCACACGCTCTTTAACTTTTGAAATTGTTAAATGAGTAATGTCACGTGTACACGCTAATCGTCCATAAATTATGTTTTTGCTTTAAGATTAAAACTCTGTTAAAAAAGGATAGCCGGAAAATGCAAAAGTCGTTTGTCACTTTGTAGAGACTTTGCTTTTAAATGTTAGTTTTTGAACTTTCAAAAATCATTTCTATGTATCACACAATTAAATTAAGCAACGCATATTGGACGTTGAAAATGCCAAAAATTCTATTTTGTTTTAAAAGAGAAACTCAAACTCAGCTGACATTTTTCGAGATGTTTCATCATGTAAAGTTTAAACTTATTTATTCAACGTCTGTTTGGAAACAACACATTGTTACATCTTATACCCCTCGGAAATTCCTGTGTTGGACCAGTACATTGCGCCTGGGAAGGTAATGAAAAATCCTTGCTTGTCACGGGGTTAAACACCACAACTTTCGGGTCCGCAGTCGGGAATGTTACCATAGAACCGCGGCTCAGATGGATACAGATGAATACTGTTAAACCAACACCAAAGATTTGCTTAATTTTATGTAGATCTATTTTTGAAATTTATGTTTCATTTACATACTGGATAATACACATGAAACGGTCATGAAAATTTTCTTATGATTATTTACTTTCCCTTCAAACGTATCGGAAGCATAGTTATTTAGGACTTGTCAAGAACTTGGCTAACATTACAGGGATTTGTATTCAACAAGTAGGGTAATGTTGACAGTTGATTTATAATCTGCATCAGATTATTATCACATGGTATTAATATGCCTATTAGAGTTTTAATGTCAATATCGTAATTTCTGAGCATTTCGTCTCTAAATCGCAGATTTATTACGAGGCCCTACCGTTAATTAACGAAGCTAAACAGGAATTTTGCTGTTGTACTGCCATTGTAGTCCAGTCTCTCGCTCCGGAAGCGCAGAAAAATTTGAGTATGTTAAAAATATACCATCTACTGCCGTTGCTAATTCTTACACCGATTTTCTGAAGACAGTCAGACGATGTTATACCGTTATTATCGATGTGATATCGTTGCACTTCCGTATTAGATCCGATCCCCAAATATCGTTGTACTCCAGTGTAGTTACGGCGAGCCAAATCATCCGAGTGTGACAGATCCTGAATCAAACCATTCATTTCAATAATATTAATTTTGTTTCTGATTAACTTAATCTTTAAGAAATCAATCTCAAATTGTCCTTCTTGCCATTTTTTTATTAATGCACGATGAAATGGAATTCAGAATTGATTATATTAAACATGCTAAAGAATAATTAATTCATACTTATAATACTTACATGCAGGAATTCAGCCAATACCTCAAGTGATTGGGGTGGGGGTGGATGTTAGCGGGAGGTTCAATAAAGATATGTTAGCCAATATGAAAATTACCATGCATAGCCAACTATGAAATTCTGAAAGGGTGGAGATGGGAGGCCTCGAGCCACTCTTTTCAAGGTCAATCTATGGAAAAGACCGTACGTGCCTTCTCCATACTTTCATTTTCTTCTTATAAGATTCTTTTTTACAGAGGAGGTCCAGCGGCTTTTCAAAATGTGTGTGTGTGTGTGGTTGGAGGGGGGTTGTTAGCGGTTAGAGGTTATGACCTCCTAACCCACCTCTGGATCCGTGCATGACTTACTTTTAGGAATAAATATAAATCCTCATAGGTTCATTAACAATGGTAGTTAAAAGGCATTAAAAATAAGAATTAAGATCAACAATCAAATAGATTAAAGGAATGACGAGACATCGGCGCATCGTCTGTTTTCACGAAATTACTATTAAAAATGTAATGACTGTACTAAATAATAGGATTAAGATTTAAGAACTATAGTAACGTTAGCATATCAGTATCAAAGGAGGCACCACAGACGAAATATCAATATCTTAATGACGCATTGCAGACGAAGTTAATTTGTTGAATAACTACGACCATGGCTGCCTCCCATTGTCCATCAAGTTTTTCTTAATTTTGTTTATTTAAATTTTAAATCCTGATTATACTTTACAAGGTACTTACATTCAAATAAATTCCATTATGTTTTGACGGTCATGGTTATTTTAATACATAAAAAATGAAAATGTCCTAAATCATTTTTTTGCGAAATAAATCTTCGTTCTTGGAATAAAAAAACAACAAAAAAAAACAAAAAAACAACAACAAAAAGTAGGGACCATTAAGATAGCTCTGGTCGGTAACACACCTAATGCCATCGCATTTGATATCTATTTAAGGACATTCGTTGCATAACCCTAGAAACATATATATAAATCTATGGTACACATGGATCCATAATCCTTTTTGATGAAGACGAATGAGATACAGTCAAAAATTTAATCCATTTTTTTTTCGCGACCTTTTTGAACCTTTAATGCGATTTCCAATAGTAACAATATTGTCGCCAAAACCATTTCCAAGTCAATCTGAACCTGACAATCAAAGGAATATTCATGTTAATGTAAATCCCCATCGATCTTGAATCATATGATACTCGATGTTTTCAGAATATTTTCCAGGCGCCTTCAAAGTCTAATAATCCTCGGCAGCAAATAACCTAGATTCAAAATAAATTAGACGTAAAATCGCGACTTTGGATTTTATTGATAATAACATTAAGGTCGATAATCCCATTATGCAAATTTCTGAAGGAATATGCAGACTAGATATGACCCACCGATTGATTGACTTCTCAATTCAGACGCGGTACTTATAGGTTTGCTTGCAGATTTAAGGTTGAAAGCAATGTTGTGCCCTTAATTGATTTATTGACAAAGATAACAATGAAACTAAAAGTAAGCGTATATAAACGATATCATCGATTATCGAAGGAACTCATATAAAAACACCATATCATTATTACTCTTTTTCAAATTTTAGCATAATTATGTGATAATGATACAATGATATAATTATACTTTTATTATCCTTTGATTAAAGGTAAAATCATGAATCGCACATGTTTAATGAGTATGATATATCAAACTACGTCAAACCAAAGAACACATCTGCTAGATGTTCTTGATTGCCTTTCTTCTAATTTGTTAACGTGTTATCTCCCCTGAAAACTATGAATATCTCCACGAAAACTACGAATTGTCTTCCCTGAAAATAATACAGTAATTATTTGATTTTTCACGGTGATGTTTGATATTTTTAATACAACGGTGTTAATGATAATTTGAACCTAATTCTAATCAAACTTTAATAAAACCTCGGTTTATCGTTTTTATTTTAGATTGCTTTATAATGACAAAGAGTTGTCAATCATTTCGTTACTTTATATCGTGATCAAATAATAATCATTACTATAAACGAAAAGCATTGGAAACGGTCAAATTAGAAAATACATGTATATATATTTGTGCGTTTTCTCTCCTAAACTTAAAGACAAGGTGATATATTTCCGTCTGTGATTGGAGAGACATTAATAAGATATGTGCGTAGGTTGATCGCAGACGTATAATACTTGATAGAAGGACACGTATAATAGTCTAATTAGTATTAGAGGCTACCCATTGATGCACGCATAAGAAATTATAATCTTTTCAGATTCATATTAGATTCACTTAAACGTTGTACAATTGCGCTGCTCTCTTTGAAAGGATATTATCTTCAAGTTTCAATATATGATATAATATATTTCATTTAAGAATTGAACAAAAGAATCACTAAATATTTAGACTGATATTTTTTGTTGATTGAAAATAATGTAGACTGATTCGTTGATACTGATGTTAATAGCAATATCATGCTTTAGACATGAGTCATGATAAAATGCATCTGACAGAAAAGGGGTGGCTATGGCCGAGGTTTGGTTTGTTGCTTCTCTGCCGTAAAAAAAATATTAGGAAATTTTTTTTTTTTTTAAATTTTAAAAGGTTTTTAAATTTTATACTATTATGATACTTTAAAATAAATGACCTACATGACAGAACTTTTCTTTTAGTTATAGAAACACATGTCTACTCAACAGGTCAAATCTATTTTAATTTCACTAATAGAGAATATACTATATTGATGCAACAATTTAAATGTTGCCGATGGAGTAATCGCTCTGATGCTACCTATAAATCTTGAACTGTGTTCTACTTTCGATTAGAAATGACAAATAGGTCAAACAATAGTTCTGGCTTATCGGTGGAACATCTAAATATATCAAAATGCTTGTTTAAGGAGAATAATGACAAATTATGGATACGAGAGTATAAATTGACAATAACATAATGGCTAACAATTTTACAAAGGATTACTTATTTTTATTTCTATTACGACTCATTAAAACGGACAAATACAAAGAAGACAACGTGACTAACTTCTCTGTAATTACTTAATCTAAGTGTGCATGCGTGGCGCAAACTAAACAGAATCGCACGTGCAAGATAATCCTACAAGTGAACGAAAAGGTGCGATAAAAGATGGTAGATGTAAAGTGACTAATGGAGATGAAATGACGAAAAAGATTCTTTCAAAATTCATAGTAGAATGTTTAAAACGTATATGCTTTCTTTGGAATATTGTAAAAGTCTAAATGTATTTTGAGGAAAAAAATAGTTGATATTCTAAATGCTGCAGATCGTGAATGAATCCCTTCATCATATCAATTCGTTGAATTTTACAATGGGCTTGTAAAATCATTGTTACACATTGAAACTATACACATATGTTTGTGAATTATCAAAACATGTGCAAAATGTAACATTCTCATGGTAACATTTTCCGAAAAGTATATATTTTACCTTCAATCAATATATTTAGAAATGAAACTGTTTTGTAAGTTTTCAGGGAAACAGTCACAGAGAATGTATATATAAACTAATCTTTATGCCTTACATCGTTCAGAAAATATAGTTTTAAACAAAAGTTTGGAGAGGAGTTAATTACAGTTTAACGAATAAAAGTAGAAAAAAATGAGCGTTTGAAATGGAATAATTATAGAGGAATTTTGAAATTTGCAATCGTATGTACGCAACTATAAATCGTCGCAAATGTTTTAACGGTGAAGTTGCAAATTTCAAATTAAAAATGTACTGTTTCTTTATGATACAATCATATTTGAAAAATGAATAATTAACAATTTCAATGTCATACCTGATAGATATATTATTAATTTTTATGTCACTCTCATATATATTGCAAGGTATTAATTTTAAAGAATTTCAAAGTATTGACCAACATCATTTGTTTGCACTTCGTACGGTATGCTTCATTTGAAGTCATGTAACATATATTGATTGCTTCTTTCCTTTACTGACCAGTAGAAATTACATAGTAATATAGGGATTGACATGAACAAGAATTTTGTGTTTGAATTTATTCAGCAAGACGGGGACAATACATTTTCCTAACGAATAGTTTAGGGGCAGAATTACAACCATAGCTAGATTCTCTTTCAATTTGCATGATACGACATTGCTGCTTTCAATATAAAGTTTGATGTCTAATAAAAAAATGGAGAAAAAAATAGCGTTAAAAAATGAATAAATATGTGTTTATGCTATTATACGCAACGGACCTGTCACACACAACCGATGTGTCTAATTCAAGTATGCGCCGAACGGTAGCAGTACGGTAGAACTACCGTAGAAATACAGCATCACAACCGGCATATCAGCAGAATTACAGAATCACATCTGAAACTTCACGGTACACATTAAGGCACCGGAGACACACCGATCTATTACGGGGCCTCACCGGAAAGAAGTTATACTCGTACCCAAATCTTTCTGTTGTACTTCCGTGGTAGTCCCGTAGTCGGTAATTTTTGAGTGTGTTCAAACATGTACACTGTTAACTGTCGTTGCTATTTTTACGCCAATGTTCTGAAATTGATCTGAAGATGTACTAGCGTCCTTATCGATGTGATATCGTTGTACTGTCGTATTGTTATCGATCCTCATAATCCGTACAAGTGTACCCCAAATTTAAATGTTTTCAAATTACCCTGAGCGTTTGAGATTACCGGGTAGGGCAAAATGAAAGCGTTTTAAGCCCACCCTTAAATTTAAAAGTCCTACTTGGAAATATAAAAATGCTTCCAAATTCCCACCGTTTGACATGAAACATTTTTTTAGAATTCTGGATGGTGAATATTGAAAAGGTTTTTAGAACCCCGCCCCCCAATCTTCAATCTACATTGTATATATTACCCCTTGCGAATTTGAAAACATTTTCAAATTCTCCTAATTAACATCATATGAAGTGCATTCAGGAAAATCAAATACGGATAGATACATCAATGTGATAACAACATGTAAGTACAATTGCATAAGTTTTAAAATAAGAATACTTTGTATGAATTCCCAGGATATTAATTCAATTTACGAATATTGAATACTAATAGAAATACAATTAATGCATTAAATAACTGTTTTATTATAAGTGATTACGTTAAACGCTTTTCGAACGCAAAGGGATGGTGGAGTGGTGAAACATATTAAAGTTACGTTTCAATGGGGAACTTAAAAACGTTATTCCGGCAAAGCTCCGACAAAAAAAAAAGAAAAAAAAGAAAAAGAAAACGGTTTCGTGTGACATATCCTAAATCAAACATTTCAAACACTTATTTATTTTTGATATTGTTTAATATTAGCATTAAGTAAACAAATGAACAAACAACACCCCATTTCCATTTAATTCTATGACAGGAGAACAATTTAGTGCAGTATATAATACAGGATATATGATAATATCAAATAAACACATCATTGAATAATGAATAATAACATTAAATAATAAATATACCTTACATCCAAATAAGGCGGCTTGAAGCCATCTCCCATTGCTATTTTTATTATTATATTAACATTTCAATATCATACAGCTAGGGGAAAGGCACTGAAAAAAGTCTTAAGACCAACAATCAAATAGATGAAAGGAATGGCGAGACATCAGCGCATCGCATGCTTTGTACAGAATTGCTATTATAAATATACAGGCCTTACTTTAAGGGTAAAACATGACTATAAATTATACTTTCAAGAATCAAAGGACACATCACAGACGATATATCTAGATTTCAATGACGCATTGCAGACTTTTCGTTCCGTCTAACCTATTTAACGACCTATTATGCTGAAAAAGAAAAGGAAGTTTAAATTTTATAAGAGCTTGAACATAATATCTTTATGTAGATGCTGCCAGAAGACTTTTGTCATCTTAGCATACTTCATGTCGGAAAATATCAAAAGAAATAAATTAAAATATCATTTCAGTGTATATTTAATATGTAACTTTTTCATTTAAATGAATTCCAGATTTACAATAGAACATTTAAAATGTTTAAGTCCATCATTTTAATATTCCTACAGACTGAACGTGTTCTGAAAAAAAAAATCAATATTTAAATAATTACCGTTGGAAATCAACTGTTGAGATTACATGATATACAGCGGCAGATAACTCAAAAAGTAGAATGGGGACCCGCATTTTTTTTAACAGATTTGTTTTTATTATGATTCTTTTTAATTATGCAAAGTTTAAGAAAATTATCTGCGCTTGTTTTAATGTTCCTTCTTTGTCTATATAGTAAAAATCTGTTCCTGTAGGATACTTCTTCAAATAAAAATGAATAGAACATTTGATCAAATGATTTTTGCTGTAGTTAGAATTGTGCACGTTTATATATGTTTATTGTATTTCTATCTCTTTGTGTCTATGTTATCTATCATATTTTTATATGGAAGCATACTAATCAAACAATAATAAATCATTATGTCAATACAAACAAAATATATCATTTATTTCTCGTTCTCTATGGCAAATATGATTTATCCGATAGTTCTTTTAATGGGCACTAGTTTTCCAGAGTGCCCCTCGTCATGAAAAATGATTATTGTTCTTGATAAATGAGCAAAAGAGTGAACAACAAACAGCCATCGCCATCAAGTAACTGATATGAAGGAAACAAGATCTTCATCGATAACATAGACCCATTGGACAATATATGTAATTAACAATAATAGCCTTTCTGTGAAGTAGGTATAACATACGTATCAACGTTTTTTAAGATAAGATTAAAATGCAATATTAAGATTTATAGGACATAATGTTGAAATATTAATCACAATTTATTATATACACTGGACTTGCGAATAACTCTGGAATTATATTGCTAAGTTGCATCTCATCCACCTAGAGACTTAATATATTGTTCATAGCATTTCCTTCTATTTATCTAAAGTGCTTTCAAAATTACAAATTCGTACGTCGTATTTCTAATTTGAAATGTATACAGAATATGACGAGAAGGCACGTTATATAGATTAACGTATAGTATTCTATCATCCGATTATTCTCCATGCCTGCCAACTCGAAGTTAAGAATCATGTCTTTTGGAAGAAAACAAATTCAGTGAAAAACATCAAAGGAATTATTATCTTTCTTTCAGGAAACTGATAAATATTGCCGTCTGTATCAATCATTATCATATCAATACTTATTGAAAATGTTGTGTTTTTCGATTTTTCCTTGTTGCCATTTATCAATTCAGAGCTATGTCTTTATATTGAAACATTTTATTGTCTGTTTTATTTCAGGTGATAGCCACTAAAGAATACTCGAAAAAGGGTTTGTGCCCCTCAAAAGTCATTATACACTCAATAAATTGATGACATCGATTACAAGGTTATCTGAAGGTCATGTTGCCGACCAGCAATTAATCATGCATGTTTGGTGATTTACCAAGGGAGAAGGTTTGTGGTATACTGCGAAAAAATCTAAATGCACTGAGAGACTACCGGCGGGTTTATCATGAAACAAAGAGTGAGTTCAGCTGACTTAATGCTGGTATCTTGTGATGCAGGAAAACGTGTCATGGATTACATGTTACGCTAATTCAGCATGCAAATCCTGCCTACAGTCTTTAAGCACATTATGCGCTTTGATTATATATATATATATATATATATATATAATATAAAATATCTTAATGTCCTATTTACAGTTTATACAAACTGACTTTATATTCTTCTTTTTCGATTAGTACTCTGTATAATTGTCTAATGAGTTAATGTGTGTTTCATAAAAGAGAGTTTGCCATATATAGCAATAGGCTATGTCATAAAGCAATCTGTGTTTGTATTATTTCATCAATTGGTCTTTTTTATTTACCTATGTAATAAAGTATGTGATGCTTAAATATATTTAAAATTGTTTTTATTATTATTTCAAACGGGATCTGATTTAAATCAAAGCACATACATGTTTTTACACGAAAGTAAAATAACAAGCTTTACATACAGTAATACTGACGTAAAATTAAAAATGACAGTATCGGAGAAATTAATTCTTTATTTTTTTTTTTGTTCTGTATAATTATTGTTGAGTGCTTGTTTCTTTCAGACAAAATCAATATATTTGATATTTAAGAATGAAAATAATAATTATATCTCTCGTGGCAGGTAAAGTCAAATTTGATCGTAAATGCTGATAGTCAGACAAAATTGAAAGCTAAAAGGGCACAAGCGTCTGAGCAATAAAATGAGGCATATACCAATCCGTTTAAAAAGTACAATTGTTCTTTTTTTTTATAGTATTACTTTTACAGCATTTTAGATTATTGAAAAATTGTTGTACGCTATCATCGATCGTTAAGGTGCCTTTGTTTCAGAATAAAGAAGCACCATATGCGTGTGTGCGTATGTTAATCGGACAGTCTGTCATGCCTTATTTTTACACACAATTAAATAATAGAGTCATGTATAATGGATCCAATTTTAATGATCTAAGTACTAACTTATTAGAGTAATGTTTTCGATATCATTATTCTTTCACTAATTTTTATTTCGGATTACGTTGCGTTGTAAACAACGCAACGTACTAGGGTCGGTGGTGGAAGCCTGAATACCGGATATCTAAATCCAATGCCCTCTAGCGAGCAAGCAATACGTGCACCTGTTTGCTCGTACAATTGTTATACAATAGATACATATGCTTGCATGGACGAGTTCCAGTTTAGGCGAGTTTCATTTTTACGTAATTATCTTACATGAAGAAAATGCACTACAATCTCCTTTGTTTGATTTGTTATTATTTTCACGGCACATAACGAACGATAACTTTGCAACGATGCGTAAGCGGAAAAAAATGTCAATGAAAATTCTCTGAATTGAATTGTGCGACATTAGCCAGTGGCGCGCTGTACGATTCTCATACCTCTGGCATGTAATATTTCCATAGTTAGCCAAATAAGTATTGTCAATGAATTACGTGTATATAGCCCTTATTGTAATTCGGCTCCATTTTATGTGAAATACCAATAAAACATTTCCAAATTTTAAGCCACTTGACTTTCTTCCTTACTGTTTCAGTTTATACTTAACGCATCATTAGGACTATCAGTCCTTTGATTTTATATTTATGTTACGTGACGATAACATTATATTTATATATTCCATTTGAAACTTTAGCGATCTTGTATTTATAATCATTATAATCATTTAATACATGTCTTATTTATTATATCAAAGCCGAAAAGAACAGGATACCAACGAAACATAATTTTTGAAAAGAAAAGAGGAGGAGCATATTCATTGAATTGTAATGGATAAATTTGCTTGCAATGTCAGAGGTTATAAATAATTACTTTTATTTTCTTTTCATGAAATTTATGTCATAGAAAAGCATCGTGTTGCTTGCTTTTCCTAACATACAATTATTAAAACAAAGAACAATATTCTAAAGAGTCATGTTTTCTAGACGGAGCGAGAATAGTGTCAAATGTATATATGAGGAATTATTTTGACTATATAGTGAAAGATATTTCGACCCTCAGTACTGTGAGATTTGACGTAAAAAAACCCCAAACAAATTCAAGTCTTTACAGCACTGAACGTGTGAAGTAATTAGAAATACGGACTGAAATGTCATTCTCAAGCATTTACTCACCAGATACACTATATATTAGTAGTGCATAAACGATATAACAGGAATAATATAAAAAAAAATGTTTAATTTAAATATAAACTGGCGCTTAACACAGACTTGCTAAAAGGAAACTGAATAATTTAAAGATGATTTGTTCGATTTCCGATGTACGGAATATGATAACATGATTCTTCAGTTAGACGCAAAGGCTCATATATCTCGTTTAGTAAATTAACATCTTGGCGCTAAGTTCGAAATCCCAATATTCTTTATATGTTTTATATAAAAAAAAACATTAAAAAAAAACATTCAGTCTGAAACTCCAATTCATCTAATATCTCATATTCCACATCGCTCGTTTTGAATCACGGACATAGATATCAATTTTGAGCAAATATTATTAACTTATTCATGTTTGACACAGGAATGTAATTTGGACATACGGCATACAAATTTGTGCTTCGGTGTATTTCTATATAATTCATACGTATGCATTTGACCGCACATAAATGAAAATGCTTATTCAAATTGGAGCTAACATGTTCCTGTGATATACAGATGTACACACGAACAGATAAAAGCAGGCCTATATTGAAAATGTTTTACTGGCATATGTTAAAACATCATTTGTATGTAATACAAAATTTGAATTGCGAGTTCTGAATAATCTGAAAAAGAAGAATAACGTAGTTGGTGGGTAATTCAGGAGGTACGCGTGTGTTATTTGATTGATTCATTTGAATTATTTCGTATAAGGGTATTGAGAAACGGTTCTTGGATTAGATCAGTTTTTACGCTTGAGGAGTCATGATAGAATTATGACCAAACATGGTGTATTCCTACAACCATCGGCTTTATAAACGATACATCTGGACCACACGTCTCTTTTACTCAGATATCGATATCAAAACTCATTGGCTCGATTTAATCTTTATTGACTAGTTGGCGTCTCTAACAGCTATTTTATACGTCCCGATGCCACGTCTGATTGCTACTTACATGTAATATAGCATAACCTCATAAATGAACATGTTTTTGATAAGGCATATAAGGATTTAAGAAAGTCATACATGTAATTGGTCAAACAGCTAATTCTTACATTTATATTTGAATAATTGGATCTACCAATATTAGTCAGTTTCCAGTCTTATAGCTTCTTTTACAAGCAATTGTTTTCGGTTCTCTAACAAACAATATTAACTAATATCTTCCAAAGCGCTTCAGCACAACCTTTTGATATTTCGTCTTTAAATTCTCAATACTAGCTAAATTTATGCTGATCTGAGTATGTACAAGTATTACTTAATGATATTTTAATGTATTAATTAAAACAATCGGCATTTAAGAGTTTGAGTTTATTAGCTGTCTTTCATCGCACTATTCTTTTAATAGTAGTCCTTAAATTTGTTTGTTATTTTTTGGGTTTACCGTCATACCCACAGTATTTTTGAGCCTTTTGTCAGGCAGGATTTATTTTTGAAATGATGTTATACAGTTTATTGATTCAATCTTACGGAATGAAAAGAGTCAGGCAAAATTCAGATGGAATAATCTAAATAATAATCATAGCAATAGTTTCGAATGCAGTATACTCTTCTAGAAAGCTTCCCATGGAATAGTTCAAAGCTAAACTTAAACATCGTAGTTAGATTACGGATTTTCAAATATCAATTAATGTTTATTACAATAAAATACTCGTAGTATGTCATTTGCATCATTTTCACTATTTCTAAAAATTAAAAGTAAGCGCACATCAGTACACTTACGCATTACGTGACAGGAAACATGTTTTCTTTTTTATCTGTTCCACTTCATGGTTTAAGTTTTATAGTAGGTAAATATCGAAAAAAAATGGCTTTCTTAGACTAATATTTAAACAATATATATTTTCTTCTGTATTTAGATTACTATTAGCAGGTAGTCAAGACACCTACGAAGAAAATGTGAATTTCTCATTTGCGAGTCTGTTGGAATGTCTCTCTGTTACGTACTTGACAATCATAAATACAATTTTTGCTACAATCATACGTCTAGGGGCTTCCTGCACGCCACCAATATCGGACTAATTCCCACATACTCACCACGCACAAAGTCTTATCATGTGATTAAGTCTGGAAATATATTTTATTGAAAAAATAGTACAGTCGAACTTCGGTGACTCGAACAGGCTGGGGGGCGGCAATTTGTTCTAGTCATCGGTGGTCCGTCCAAACCGTTGTTAAAATGATTTGCATACTGTATCAAACATTATTATTTCTTATTAGGCCTTCTTTTAGCACTGCTCGATTAAAGTAGATTATCGTATGTTGTCGATTTTCTTATCCTAACATCGGTGAATTAATGTTACATGTATCATTAAATAAAATAATTCTTTGATTCTTTAAATATCATATAAATCCATTAAATGTCAGCTGACGTGTGTGTAAGCCTAACAGTTTGCATACGATGTTTATTTTTTTTCTTTGCAGAAAAATAAAATACAATAATCTATTGTGAATAATCCACAAACTTAGCACCATCAAATTACATAGATATCAGCTCAAATTTGAAAGAAGTAATATTTAACAAAATAATTAATCAAATTAAACTATCATAATGCTTGTGACAATGTGTGAAGACACGCTGCACTGCAGGTTGCAAATAAATCTCCAGCAAACACGTTGGGTGTTAAGTAATACGACCGATAGGTGTGAAATACAAAGCACTTTTAACCTTGGGCTCGAAATTTCGTTCGAGATTTCCAGCCATCTGTGTTCGACTCATCCCAGGTCGAACAATAAAAAATAAAGAACATTTTTTCCGGGACCTTGAAATGTGTTCGAGTAAAGTATGGTGTTCAAGTTTTCAGTGTTCGAGTCACCGAAGTTCGACTATATTATATAATATTCAATTTTTTATATATCGTTGGTTATTATCTATCAACTATTTAAGCTTAGCCTATGGATATATTTTCAACTTCGTATTCAATATATTCCTAGACATGAAATTTCGTTTTAACTTTATTTATTTTTACATCGATTACGAAACAAGTTATCATAACTTATATAAATCACTCTCGATGGCTCTGGTAGCAGCGTATGCGGTCATTATTGAAGGAGTAAACCGAAGAAAACCCAAGTGTCTACGTGACTATTATAATTCGTTCCTTATCTAGTATTAGGAATTAATAAAGGTAGTTGAGCCTTTAACGTTTTAGTTGAAGAATTGTAAAATGCACTTATATCAAAAGAAAAAGAAAACAACATAAAATGTATGAAAATATGTAATCATATAAAACATATACAAAAACAACATGAGCATTTGTTTTAGTTCACTATACAAGGTCTCTGGATGTCTTCATTTTATATTAAAATCACAGTCATGAATTACAAAGAAACACCTAATAGTGATTGTCAGCTATAGTTTATTTAACAATCTTGGTTGAAGTTTTATTCGAACATCTGTAGAACTGATAAAACAAATTAAAGACAAATTACTACAAAAAGTCAATTTTACTTGAATATTTTTAAACTTTCAGTTTGTATTTTACTTTTTAAAAAAAAAAAAAGTTTAAATGGTACTTTAGTATGATTATAAAAGATACTGAAACAGATCTGTTTTAGATATATATGTACCATACAATTTTACTCGTAACTGCTTAAACAAAGGCAAACACAGATGTTAAGATTATCTTTCTTGAAAAATTGTTCACAATTTACAAGTAACGTTAAACATAGAAAATTTCATCCCAGAATAGTTCCTGTTTATGGATTAAAAGTGAATATATCATTTATGATTTTTTTTCAAACTATATATTGTCTGTTTTATATATATCATATATTTGGGTCTAAATTGTTCACACAAAGTAAGTTTGATTAACTAGGTGTCTAAAATAAAGGAGAACAATCTGTCTTCATTCTTGTAAACAGAACTTTCCTGTTCTGGTAATGAACAAAAATTTACGTCGGGAGTAAGATAATGCGTTTGTTGATTCCATTGCTGATCTTATTAGCAAAAGTTTGACGCTGTAATCACCTCAATTTGCTGGTCAGCATAATTTGTAAGACACCGCCTAATTGTATTTTGTAACACTAAGTGGATAAAATAAGACGTTGTTTTATCCTGTTTTAACTCATAACAACACAGACAATCTTTCATATGTATATAGAAGCGAACAGCCTCCTGAATAAAACACTGCAATATCCCCCTCCCCTGTACGGATTACAAAGGTATATTTAGTGTGCATAAAGATTCAAAGTATATAAACTTATATTCGCTATTCGAAAATATAAGGTTCATGTAGAGAGAGTTTTATTCAATATGGAATCCATAGGGAAATCGGTTCGAATGCCGTAGGGCAATATTTTTTCATATCTCGCGAAGAACTGGTCTACGTGGCCCAGCAACCTCCGAGAAGAATTCGAATTTCCAAAATATATTCTGGCAATCTGTGATCTTTTCTAGTTGATAGGTCTTCATAAAATATATGTACAAAAAAGAAATGATTGTGATTACATATAAAATTAAGTACTCGTAGTTAATAAACATAAATGTGTTTTGCAAGACAATGTTATAAGACAATGTTATTTATTGCAAGACAATGTTACTTATTGTTTTCGAGAAAAAGTGTTTCCCATCAAACTTGTTCCATATGCATTAAACTTCTGTTCAACAAGTATCTATTCCAATGCTATTTTTTTTTACATCCTGTTTACATCACATTTCTAATACTTGTTTTATTTAGACAGATATCTATGTAAAAATGCAACATCGCCTATTCTTTTTAAATGAATTTAGCACATTGATAATGTTTTAAATTTCATTTATGACATACACACCTACAAGGGTAGTTCGTAACAAGTTGCTGACTTATGTCTTCAGTTTGGTAAACGCAAGAAGGACATTAAAACTAAAAGTTATCGCATTAAATCAACCTTTAGTGAGTTAAAACAGGATACGTTTACAAGTGTGGCATCCCTATATCTAGGTAACTGCACTGAAAGATATGAAAGAAGTATTTTTAGTTTAGCTTATTATATGTTCCTTTTCATATGAAATCAAATCCATAGAATTGTGTTTATTACAGACACGAAACTGTTTCACTACATATCACTTTTAAATTATAGTTTATTTTATTTCATTTCCATTGTGCTTTAAGCACATGAGGATACAATATGCATGTACACACAAGTTATTACATATTAGAAGTAAATCATAAATATATATAGAGGCTTGTAACATGGCAGTCAGCTCTGGATACATTACTATAAAATGTATATAAACATGCGACGGAGAAGGCTTATAAGTAATTTTGTTCAACTCATATATGAAAACATTGCGAAAGAGCGGAGCAAATTGGAGAAAGTAAACACACATAAATACACACTCACACAAAAACATACAATATCAGGCGGTTGTTACTAAAAGTTTCACATGTATATGCATTAGACTTTCGAGTGATCCAGAAAAAGTGTAGGACATTTAAAACTGCATTTAACAACATTATACAGATATTGAGAGAATCAAGCACTATAAATTCTTTTATTCCTTACATCAAACGCATAATGCACAAATAGGCCTAGTTTTTTAATCACAACTGCGTCTTCAGAAGTAAAAAGACTAATCAACTTAAACATATTTGGTCTTTGCCAGTAGAACTTATCTATATATTTTTTTCTTAAATCTGAATAAATTGGACATTCTAAAACAAAATGAAACTCATCTTCTAATATATTACAAAATATACATTTCCTGTCAACAATAGGCAAAGCAACAGGTTTATTCCATCTTCCAGCTTCTATCATTAATCTATGGGATGATACCCTTAATCGTGTAAGTGATTTACAACTCTTCGATGAATTGAAAACATTAAGGTATGTCTTAAAACCAAAGTTTGCTATATTAACATAAAACAAAGCACGTGATGAATTTTGTAGTCTGCTATACCAATTTTGAATAAATTGATCATTCAATCTCTGCCTTACTAAACTCAAGAAAAATACACAATTTCCTACACTCTGAGACAACCAGGCTTCATAAAACCCCAATGAACACAACGAGTGTTTCAATAAAGATGCCCAATTAACAGTATTACTATGAATTTCCATATCCCTTATCATCATTTTGTAAATATTCTTCACATATTTATTCTCATTTAAACTAAGTATCTTGATCCAGTATTTAATGATATTATAATATCTATTAGTTACACATGAAACTCTTCCAAGTTCACCATATATAAAATCATTTTGCGAGGACCGTTTAACATTCAAAATCTTTTTACAGTAACAAAAATTTTTCAAAACCCCATACCTGGCTTGCATAACTTATTATTGGTGTGACCAGTTTATCAAATAGTTCTAATCTATGTTTTACTGAAACATAAGTAAACTTATAGAGATATCTGTTTAATTTAAAAATAGCTTTCATACCCTGTCCTGATAAAGCTTCATGTGCCTCTGCGAAAGAACCACCAGTAGTGAAAACAATTCCTAGGTATGTAAATCTACTAACAATATCAATAGGAATACCATCATACATGAAAGAAAGATTTCTAGATAAAGTACCCCCTTTTCTAAATATCATTATTTTTGTCTTTTTAACATTTATCTTTAATTTCCAACGATTGCAATAGTCACTTAATATGTCTAATAATGTTTGTAACTCTTCTGCAGTATTAGCAAAAAGAACAATATCATCCGCATACAGAAGCATTAACAATTTACACATTCCAATGTCTATACCCTGAATTCCTTTATCAATGATATAACTTTCTAAATCATTAATGTACATGGCAAACAAAAATGGCGATAAGCACTCGCCCTGTCTCGCACCGAGCATACATGGATATTCGCCACTTAATTCATTACAATATTTCACTCTGTTTTTAATATCTTCATACATGGATTTAATTATATTTATAATTTTTCCATTAATCCCAAGCTTTAACAATTTGTACCATAAATTATATCTCAGCGCTTGAAATTAAAGTTCCGGAGTGGTATGGCTTATTCATGGGATTGATTGTTAAAGCAAGGAATTATCAAACATTAACAATATGATCTATAATTTGTCAATTTATGTCGCAAAAATGCGTGATTCCTCAGTGTTAAAAACCTGTGTTTTGAAATATATTCAGTTTCATTAAAATGCACGCGTGATAAAAGTCAATGTTCATGATGACAATTTTTTGTTTTGTCTCAAACTGTTTTAAAGACAGAGAATTTATACCATATGTTTTATCTACACTACTGCCTACACTCGAGCGAAATGACATTACGTTGCATTATGCACCTCTGATATACGCCTACTCACGTAATTGCCTATATGTTGAATAATGAACAAGTCTCCAACTAATGTCCATATCAATTAATGTTTATTCCGACAAGTATCTTCCATAAAAATACATATAACACACCTTTCTTGATAGAGACTCACAACAAGTAGTGTAAGTCGCGTAGTGCACATTTGCAAACGGTTAGAACCATCGATTTACCACAGACTGACTGGAAGGCTTCACCAGAGAAGAGATCCGAATTACCAGACGGGCAGTTAGTGACAGCATGTTTTTTTTCTGTACATCTATGATGTAGTTGTCTCTTCTGTTTTTGGCTGGCAAGTAATCCCCTCCCGGTGTTTTTCTTCCCATTTCAGTGTTTTGGCTGCTACCCCAACATCTTCTATGATGATATAAAGAGGATGTTCTGATGCAGCATCTTGACAGGTTAATACATGCTGTTTTGTCCCAAACAGCCTGTTGAGTTTTGTTCATAGCCGTATTCAATTCATATATTTAGGATGGCATTATCCTCCGTTACAGACTTCGCAAAAGGCAAATAATTCTGTCAGACATTCGGTCTGACAAGTCTGACAGTTTTGTCAGACCGAAAGAAAATCCGTCAGACCGAAAAACAAATGAGACAATATGCAAAATATCTAGTTTATCTTTCTTCGTGTGTATTTAATTGATATATGTACATGTGTAGTTTTAGTCAATTAAACATTTAATCTACAAGAATCAAGCAAGACAAGTTAATAACAAGCAAGAATAGAAAGGAAAGTTGTTTCCCCCTAATATTTACATTTTGAGTTCGCTGAAAAATCGCTGCCAGTCATCTGGACTAAGGAGAAAGCATTTTTATCAGATCGAGATGCACTCTGTCAGACATATCTTCTCAATTTTTCACTTGGAAAGTCTTTTAGCTCTCGTTTTCTGTCGATCGTTCTCAATGTTGCCTCAGCAGCTGCTTACCAATTGTCTTTGGCCTCTTTCAGTGTTGTCTTAATTTGCAGTTGGCCTTCCTGTATAGCTTTGCCCAATATGACTCGAATCCGTTGTTCATCAAGGATCTGCTTTCATTGCAGGCATCAAGTATGTAAAAAATGACCCAAGTTTTCTTAACATGTCGCCGTTTGCCAAGAACCTTGCCTGCTGTTTCAGACATTCAGTTATTAAATGATGCTGTAAACTTATATTTGTCTATCTGTTCAGCACCAAGAATGGTCAGGGAGCAAATCGCCCGTCTATGTCTGCTTGTTATATCTTAGGGATCTATGATTTTTAATGTTGCACTTTATCCTAATGTTGTTTGGATTCTTGAGTTTCTTCAGGCACAGCTTGAATGACATCAGTAAGAAGTTGTGGTCATTTCCAATTTAGCTTCAGGGAGGATTCTTGTTCATACGATGTTGAGAACAAATCGGGATCGGTTCATGACCAGTATGTAGTAAATCTGGTTATGGTGCTTACAGTTTGGGCGAAAGCTTATGCGTATCGGAATTTAGAAAAAAAATCATCCTTTAACAAAACAATCAGAGGCTGGGGTATCAATTTCGGAAAAAAGAATGATTGTATGTATGCATGAACACAATTCATTAATCACTTACATCGTCCATTATAAGGAAATATAGTGTAATATAAGGAAAGCAAAATAAAACTAATTTAAAAGATCATTGACACTTTAGCTTTGGAACACATATATCAAGCAAGCAATATGCCGACAACTGATTAGCCAAACAACGGCCCCGAGATGAGATAAGGGAACATAGTGCGAAAAAAGTAAACAATATGCCAACAACTGATTAGCCAATGCAAAAAATGGAATAGCCATGTAATCAAATATATACCACGTAACCTACATCTTTTTTTTATAACCAGAATCCCAGGATAACAATATTTGATATTTATTATCGGGAATCTTCTGTAACATATTGAAATCAGTGCAAGCTGTTCATATAGGGCGTGTTGAATGAATCATAGTTTTTGGTATGATTTTTTATAAAATTATTCCAGTGCAAATGGTAATACACTGATTGAGCGAAACACACAAATATTCGGATATAATAATTTTGATAAGGTCATTTCTATTATTGCTACGATTCATTTCATTATCATTCAAGCAGAAAGGGGTTAAAATTATGTGTACACGTACGTTATTGGCACTTTGCCTTTCGAAAACTGTATACGTCAACATCTAATATTTCTTTCATCGAAGCAGATGTGATAACGAATTATGTTTCATTCCTCTTTTTTTTTCAGCGATGAATTTCCATACAGCTTTTGAACCGTTTCCAATATAAGAAGTTTATTATGTAGATTATAAAGAAAACATTTAATTTCTGGTATTAATTATAAAGAACTTTTCTCTAATGTGTTCTGCCTAGAAACCATCACCGATTTCACAAAACGGTACATATTTATTAATTCTAAATTCAATCTTGATATCAGTGGCCTCTGCTAAGTGTATAGCCATAATGTCATTAGATATATGCTATGAAAATGTATCACTCAACACAGAAAACATCAGACATTACTTTGTAAAATATTTTTAGTGGAATTTGTATGATACATTAATAACATGATATAAATTAACTACACTGCAGATCAGGTTATTATTATTATTATTATATATCTTTATTTCCTCCAATATTGAAGATTACATATAAAGTCAAATTGACAAAGACCATACAAAATGCAAATATTATACAATAAAGACATGCATAAAACAACGATTAAACATAGTTTGCTTATAACCTACTATCATTACAGCACCCTTACTCTTACCCTTAAAAAAACAACCTTGTCCAAACAGAATACAAGGTTATGATGAAAGGTTAAGTCATATATTATAAGGTTTACAACCATATAAACACGAAATCACTTACCGAAACGAGTTTTTATATGGTCAATAACAATATAAGTATACAAAAAAATAGTGCAGGCATACATGAAGGTGTGTTTAAATGTGTACATTAAAGTTCGCTAATGCATGCGTAAGTGCGTGCGTATGTGCGTGCATGATTGCGTATGAGTGTACAGAAACATGTGCGTGTATGTGGAATTACACATTTCAAGGATTATTTACAAGTTTATTCAAACATAAACATATAAACTATATATATATAAACATGGAACTATATATACAGTTTACAGTTTACAGTTTTATTTGAGGCAAAATCGGCAGTATCCTGCCTTTGGCCACATACAATTTTATAAAATGGCAAGTACAAAACATAAGTAATAAAACGTACACAATATAAAAGCGAAAAGTACAAAAACATACAATACAGAACCAGAACATGAATAAATTATATTAAAGCGGAACAGTTAAATTTTCCAGAGTATTTTTACGAATGTTATTAGCTTCATACACAAATTTAGAAATATTACAAACTATTTTCATATTATTAGAAGACAAAAGTTGAACAAAATTAGTCAGCGTAGGCCATGTTAAATTTCTAAAATATTTTTTTCTTAAGTCTTTATATTTTGGACAACATAATAAAAAATGGTATTCAGATTCAATCATATTTTGATTACACATTTTTCAATATCTATTTTCTCTATCAATACCATTAAATCTACCAAATTCGATTTCAAGTGAATGTGAACATAGTCTAAAACGAGTCAAAGCAATGCGATATTTGTCATTTTTAATATAATCAATATATTTATCAATTTCAAATGTTTTTTTATACAAGCAGAAATATTTTAATTTCGACATAGAATTAATAGATACATTCCATTCTTGTATAAATTGGTCACGTATACGACGCTTTAAAGTGGCTAAATAAATATTTATCAAACTAGAATTAAAAGTTTCCCTAATATAGTTTAATCCTAAGCTATCAATAGTCAAATTTATTTTGCTAGCCCAACATTTACCGTTTATTTTATGAATCTGATCAGTAAAAGTGATATGAGTTAATGAGTTTTCATTACTTTTAATTTTTAACCAAAATTTTAGAGCTCTTTCTCTCGCTATAATGGATAGCGGGAATCTTCCCAATTCACCATAAATTGCATTATTTGGTGTTTGAGTTCTTATTCCTAGAATTTTCTTTAAGAATTTTATGTGTAATTTATCAATTTCTTTATAGTCATAAATACCACAAATATCTGATCCATATAATAATATAGGCGTAATCAATGTATCAAAAAGAGAGATTTTTGTCTTAATATCAAGCTTAACCCGGTCAAAAATGGAAAATAAATGATGATATGCTCGTAAAGCTTGATCATGTAGAGCTTTCACGGCTGAAGATAAATTACCAGTATATACAAAGTTAATTCCTAAATAAGTGAATTTTTCAACTCTTTCAATTTCTACTCCATTTATATAAAACTTTTCGTCATGGTTTTGTTTTCTTTTTTCAAAAATACATACCTTAGTTTTTGAAACATTTATCTTTAAACCCCATTTAACAGAATATAAATATAAACTGTCAATTTGAGCTTGTAAACTCACTGGATCAGTTGTAAATAGAACAATATCGTCTGCAAAAAGAATTAGATAGGCGGACAAAAGTTCAAAATCATTTTCTGATAGTGAATTAAAATCAGTTTCGTCTACTATATCATTTATAAAGAGGATAAAAAGTAATGGTGAGAGGGGCTCACCTTGTTTCAAGCCGATAGAGACATCATAAAAATCAGACAATTTAACGTTAGAAGACAATTTAATACACGACCGTACACGACTATATATAGACTTAACAATAGAGAGCATTTTACTACTTATCCCTAGCTGTACCAGCTTGAGCCACAACGCTTCTCTTATTACTGTGTCAAATGCCTTTTCATAATCGATAAAAACACACCACAGTTTCTTATTATGTGCAAGTACCTTTTGTATAACTGAATGAAGAATAAAAATTGCATCGGACGTTGACTTATTATCTCGAAAACCAAACTGATTTTCATGAAATTTACCCTCTCGCTCACACCAAATGTTTATTCTATTGCGTAAGATCAAGGAGAATATTTTAGCCATGATATTAACAATAGTGATTCCTCTGTAATTATTTGGATCTTTTGCATCACCTTTTTTGTATAATGGTATAACGGCCGCTTTCGACCATGAATCAGGATATACACCAGTATCAAATATATGATTAAAAATAACACACAAATAGGGACTAATAAACTCATGCGCGTCAATGAAAAAATCAGCTACGTTATTTTCAAGGTCATTCGATTTATTTCTCTTAAGAGATAACAGTGTTTTCTTTATTTCATCCAAATTTATAGGAACATCTAATTCTTCAATATAAAGATGTTCCTCAAAATTGATGCCATGTAAAGTTTCATCGAAATCACAATGTTTTATATTAGAAATAGTTGAAAAATGATTTACAAAATCCTCCATACTAATAACACTTGATATATTATTTTTATTCTTTTTAAACTTATTAATGTATTTCCACAAATTTCTTGGATTATTTTTACTCAGGTAACATAAATTATGCTTTTCATTTTCATAAAATAACATTTTTGCCCTACGCTTGACTTTTGCAAAATGTTTGCGACTATTTATGAAAATAACTTTATCATCTTCCGAACGTGTTGTCAAGTAAGTACGTTTAGCTTTATGAAAATCATTCTTAGCTTCACGACATTGTTCATTGAACCATAAAGACTTTTGCTTTGTTTTGGTACGACCCGGAGTAATTCTTTTACCAAAACACTGAAACGAAATATCAAAAATGGTTTGAGATAATCTATCTACACACTCGTGTATATTGGTTTCAGAAGAAGAAAGTCTATTAATTACTTCATCAAAGATGTGTTTTTAAGCATTAATTTGATCTTTAAGGTAGTCAATTTTCGAAGGATCCCAAAATATTTTATCCACTGAAGGAATCTGAGTTACCTCATTATCACTAACGAAATACCTAAGAGAAAAAGTAATTGGGCAATGATCGGAAAAATCAGTCATATCAAGCACACACATATCAACAATTGTGTACAAATTCACGTGATCGGTTATTACATAATCAACAGTACTACAGGCTGGCTTATTTCTATACACTGAGTTAAACGTAAAATCACCACCCTCAAGGCGTCCATTGGCTATAAACATATTGTTTCCTTTACATAAAGATAACAATTTCATGCCAAAACTATTCGTTTGCTTATCATTATTTTTACGTGGTTTAACATGAGAAAAATCATCATCATTCGGCATAGTGACGTAACGTTCGAGGTTTATGCTTGATATATAATCAGGTAGTTCGCCCGTGCGGGCATTAAAGTCACCAGTTATGTAAACAGACCCAACATTAGAATATTTACGAATATTATCATCTAACTGATCAAAGAAATTATATTCAAAAAGATCAGAGTTTACATGTTTATATACTGTAGATTCCTCTGGTGGAAATATTACATAAATAAGTATATCGGTATGTTTTTCTTTTCTTTTTCTTTCTTTTTTTTTTAATCATAAGACAGCCACATGAAATGAACCTAGCGAAATACAAAATACAATTTTTATAAAAACACTGTATTGTTCCCTTAGGAAAACAGATAACACTGGGCATCGAATGCCAAGAAGAAAATTTACAGTTTAATTTTTTTTGTCCAATGAGGGAAATATTAATAGCACGTGAGCTAGCAAGCAGTTTTGTAATGTGTCATGCAACGTCAGTCGATGCATACCCAGATATGGACATTCAGTAAGAAAATGGCCATTGAAGCAAGTATCGTGAAGCTCAGCACGGCATCTACGACATAAGCCCTCGTACCTTGAAAGATATGCTATCAACTTACATATCGTCCTACAATACGTAAGTTGACGTGGATACTTTTGACAATACTGCCAAATCTCGCACGTCTGGTACAATGTATGTACACATCGAATACGATCAAATTCTGCTTCACTATATCGAACAGCCCAGTCCCCAATTACTTTTGAGCGAATCTTAAGTTTTTCGAGGCGTTTTCAAAAGAATTTATTTGGAAAATTACCATTACTTATAAACACATTTAAATAATTTAAAAGTCCTTAACTGTGAAGAATTTCACATATGTCTGGAAAGAAACCGGACATCGCAGGCGGGTTGAGCTTGCTATATGTTAAACGGACAAGAAATATTCCTCTGATTGCGTTACTACAATTAAGACGACAGAGTTGACCAAAAAATAATAAGTTTTCTTTGGTCAATTAGACACTTAAGGGGTAGAACATCAATCATACTGAGCGCTACGTCAGTACGAGATATCCAACCTAACCCTTGCATAGCCTTGATGCACGTACGGTGCGCTCTATCAAGGGAAATAATTTCGTTAGATGATAACCAGTAAAGAAACTCTGAGCCATACAGAGCTTTTGGCAAGACAATGTGATTATAAATCCGTTTACATGTGGATTTAATTGACGTAGAGACTCAAAATCTAAAATGCCAAAGAAAGTCTTCCGTAATTTTTCGGATATAAATTTCACTTTTTGGTTTGACTTGTAATCAATATAACACATGACACCAAGATGTAAATAGGAGGTTACTTCGGAGACCGTATTCACTACCAGCGACTATTTTCTGGAGGAACGAAGGTTTGTTAACTCCTTTTCAATAAATACCATAACGGCGCATTTCGAAGGATAATATTGAAACCTCCACTTGCACGCATAACGGTAACAAGTGTTCAAAAGGGTTTGTAAACCCCGCATTGACAACGACAATAAAAGCATGTCATCCGCTACGGTCGGTGAACAGAGGCAGTAACCGTTCATAGAGAATCCAACCCTCATATCAACAAAATGTTGTATTAGGTCATTAATGAAACACAAGTATAAAATAGGGACCATCTCGAGCCTTGTCTCGTACTTTGTAATATAGGGAACCATTCTGACTTACGTCCTCTGTA
>CM037792.1:21782764-21831798 GCA_021229015.1 Solen grandis | reverse complement strand
TTCCTCTTCATTAGGAAAAGCGGATTGACCACCAACAGTGCCTTCATCCCCATTAGACGCGAGATCTTCTCCCTTGTCCACACTCATGATTACTGAAAAGAACACAAAAATCAAAAGACCTAGAATATATTGGACTTCAAACATAAAATGGTAAAAGGAGGACAAAGTATAAAATTGAGAAAAATAAAAATAAATCAGGGAATCATAAATTAAAGAAATTGGAGGGAGCAAATATACACTAATCGTACATGGACTATAGCTTAATTTTAAACTTACTAAGTAACTACTCTCACACTGACCTGTGAATAAAGTGATAATTCAATTTAAAATTCAAAAAAGAAAACCAAAGTCACACTCAAACACTAAGTTAAAGTCAAACTGAAATTCTATATCAGAAATCAAATAAAGTTCTTGACTTGAGAAAAGTTTTAAGTTATTTTTGTTTTTGTAATTGATTCAATTAATAATCAAGATGTAAGTAAGGGTTTCAGTTTAAAACACAACACAAATTAATCCACGTAAATGAATATATTTAGACTTGGCGAATAATTGGAAATATCAAGTGCTAGTCCAATAGTGATACCAGTACATTGTTAAGGTCACATCAGCTAACAGGTATTCAATGGCTGTAACCAAATTTGGGTGAACCCTATTTTCTTATTCACTAAATGGTAAAGAAATGTTAAGGAATAAATGTCAAACTAAATGTATAGAATATGTGTATCAATAATATAACTTCTCAGCAACATTCAACTGCGAAAAAACAAAAACAAAAAAACAAAAACAAAGGGAAAATCACATGCAAAAATTAAAGACAATGCTGTACAAAAAACTACACAGAGCTGCTCTGAAAATAAATAGATGTCCACAGAAAATATATCCTGTAAAATAATCAAATAAGTCAACCAAGACAATGAAATGTAGATATTTGGAAATGATAAATATTTATAAATCTAAAGTATCAAGTGTTGATGGTCAACCTGGAAAACAGAATTTAAGACTGGAAAATCAAATTTTCTATGTCGGTCAATCTGAAAAACAAAATGCTTGACTGAAATTTCCTATACAAAATATATTACACAGGACAAAATCTGCAGATCATCAAAGCATGATATGATATGCAAAAAAATATTTATACACAAATAAACACAAATCAATTTATGAAACAATTTATGGAACAATTTAACACAAATACATGAAAATTGACAAAAATATTCTGAATTCACACAGTCACACTAATGAAGGAAAGGAATAGGGTGGGGGTCAAGATGGAATGGTAAAGAGAAAAGGTAGACTAGAAGTGTTAAGCAGTGACAGTTAGGAACATAGAGTGTTTACTTCACTTATACAAAACTAATAACATTTTTGTCTTAAATTTCAAATAAAAACTATCTCAAATCAATATGAATAACCAAAACTATCTCAAAACAATATGAATAAATTGCAAACCAAACATATCAAGCAGATTTAAATTAAGCTAAGTAAATTAAATGTAGTCAACAAAATAATTTAAAGCGAGCAAGCTTATGGAACTAATGGAGCTACTTCAATACACAAAAATGCAAATAATAACTGGTTAAAATGGAAGCACTAATCAAAAATAAACAAAGATTTAAAGGTCGCGAAAACAGATATCAATCAGACGGGAGAGGCAAAATAAATAATGTCAAGCAAAAATTTAGCAGTGGCACTAATAAAAAAATGGCAACTAAATTGGTAACCATAAAAAAATGTATTAAAGAAAAATTCCAAAAATAACCATAAACTAGCAAATAAATCAGCGTGACCCACTTACGAGTTATCAAATGACAGAAGCGATAGGAAAAAAAAAAGAAGGGAACTGAGCGAATTACTACGCAAAGAAAATAGTGCCTGGCAGAACACAAAAATTTAAATCAAAATATAAAGGAAAATATTATTTACGGTTCCATTCAAACAAAATATATCCTCACCTTAAAAAAATAAATAAACTTTCTCAAATAAACACTTTTAAACTAAAAATTAACACAACTACTCCTTCTGCCTAAGTTCGTCCCCCTCAGTCTCTTTGCGGTATCCTTCCTTCGCGCTGACACTTATCGCGTGACAGAAATCAGCTGTTAACTGTCAAAAGTGACAGAAACATCACAGAGCTCTGTACAGAACAATCTCTCGCAAGAAAAAAAATAATGCACAGATGCAGTGGGGGAAAAAACAACAACACTAAACACCCACGATACACAGAATGTTGAGGTCCGCGGTGGATCACTTGATAGTCGGCCGGCCTCGGGCGTCCTCCTCGGGCGTATCCCCTCGACATTCGGGTACCCGACGGCCTGGTTTTCAACGTCTACCTCATCGGTGAGCCAATTTGTAGTGGGTGTAAATTATAAGACCACTAGCTGGGATTTGATTTGAATACATGTATACTTGTCGTGGTTCATCAAAGAAAAACCTGCAACATACAAAACACGGTGAACAATTTGAAAATATTTTCGAGTAATTACACATGTAATCACCAACGTTTACTAACAAGATAAATATTAAGATTTACGTTGTATTTCTGATAAAATCTGCTAAAGTAATAATAGTAAATATACTAATAAACGTTTTAGTAACAACCCCACAACTCACCAGGCACGTCGAACAATATAAGACGAAAATGAAAATGTAGAAGCTCAAAGGTAAGAGCGACGACTATTAGATGTTAATTCAATGACATCGAAAATTTGAAGTGCCTGGAGTTATAGAATTGGTGGTGAAGTTAAAAACAATGCGCGGGAAAGGAGCACGGGGGACGAGCCAACAAATAGTAAACTTGCATCATACTCGCATCATACCACCCTTACATAACTCTTAATTACGGTATACCTCACTCGGACTCTCTCGGACATACCCTCTCATTCTCTTGGACAATTACAGAACATTCACGTGATAGTACAAACCGGAAGTAGATAGAACATCACAATAACAGAACAATGTACATGAGACAAACAAATGAGAACATAAGACAAACCATTAAAATTACGCTCTGCTACATAATTTTAGAGGAATCCCTTTATGGACTTAACTGTTATCTCTGTGTAATGTAGTTGCTGATAGCCAGATTAACACTTCAATATGACATTATGGTGTAAACATTGTGTATTTCATAATCGCGCCATAGCTCTTTATTGATAATAAACCGGTAGACGTCATTCATTCAGTGTGAACTCCATTTACATGGACGTGATTATCCTTTACATATGACAGCCTAACAAAATAATCACTTTCCTAGAGCAAAATGTTATTTACAACAGTGGTCGTTACAGTCGTTACACTATCCCAGTGGTGTTTAGTTGTGGCGATATTGCACAATGTTAACACTTGTCTCGGGTTAATGTAATCTATGCGTATTCCTTATCTAATTCAGTCTGTGTGTCAGGCATGTTGGAGAAAATAAGTAGCATTCATGTTATAGATTTAAATTATTATAAGAATTCATAGTAAACCAATACCGTTTGATGGTTTTTATGTAGGCATGTAATATAAAGTAAAATAGTTACAGTATTGGTCGAACTGGTACTCTACTCTTTCAATTTATTTATAGAATGAAACATATATTCAATGACCATTTCAATAGTATGGTTGACTTTTTTGAAATGATTTTTATGTGTTTATCAGTTATTAATATATATATATATATATATATATATATATATATATATATGTGTGTGTGTGTGTGTGTGTGTGTGTGTGTGTGTTTCCTTGTTAATGTACTACATACCCTAACATCTTTGAATAAAGAACAGTGTATTTTTTATTATAAATTGAACACATATGAATAAAGAATGGATAAAAATGTTTCTTTATCTCATGAAATGTTGATGGTTTTGGAAAAATAAAAAATGTAATCAAATTATGCGAATATTAACAACTAGCTGGAAATAAACAACATATTTCAGATAAAGATGCAAATGCTTCTCTGAACGAATTTTAAATCTGACGATTTTGAGACATGAAAAATATATTTCAATAAAGATATGTGTATCGAGTTGTATCGCGTTTTCCTTTCTTTGATTTTTCTGAGGGAAGCAACTAATAATATTATCTCTACAAATTGTATCTGAACATGAACGTTTGAAAATGAAGGATTAATTAAAATGAATGATTTAAAGCATGAAACAAACATAGTTAAACGAGAAGAAGTATTAAGCTTACATCTTATCAGACGATTGCATATTTTGCCATTATTAATGACCCATTGCAAATCAAAATACCAATACAAACACATAAAGAGACAGATTTATGCATTTAAAATGAAATATCTTAAAATATAAAGATTTGCTTATTTAATATTTAATTTATAAATTAATCTGATACTTTTTGGCCCAACCTGAGCAGTGTAAAATTAAAATTTTTTTAATTTTAATTTTATTTTATGCAAATTAAAAAGAAAAGGTATGGTAACAAAAATTAAATGTAAATTCTTTATCGGAAATCCATTATTAAACAGCCTGCAAATTACTTGCATTGTTTGTTATTTTAAATGAAACCTTTTACCAAACATAAAATCTTCAAAGTACATAACTGGAATGATTGCTACTTCTAAAACTGTCATCGCCAGTTACACCTCACTATAGTAACTTACTGTCGAAATAGTCATGGTAGATAGTTCTAGAAGATGTTAGACTTAAGCCACTTACTTTCTGTTAAATCATTAGTTTTCGTTGGACACTAATTTACGTCGATTTCGTGGAGGGTTGTATCCACGAATATTAATCCCGAAGAAAACTTATCTCTTATATAGACCTCACGATTTCTAGAACATAGATATACGAATAAATGTATCCACGAAATTCCTTTAGGTATATAATCAGCAAAATTTAATGTCAACGAAAATAAATGATTAACAGTAAATCTTTTTATGATGTCGCAATGATCTAGGAATGCATCTGGATTCTGTTAATAAAAACAAGTCTTGAAGCTTTCCAACAATGCTTTTACTACGGCGTCTTCGGAGTTCCGGGATTTAATTATTTTGTCAGTTTGGTTATTCGTCAACGAATGCAATGCGACATAATAAAACACACATTTGGAAGAAATCGTTTTTTACGAGCACGGGCTTTTAAAGACATCAACGATTCAAAGACAGAAGAGTATTTCCAAACAGAGGGGACGTAATTAGAAGCAACGTTCGTTGAAATAAATGAATTGGTTTGTATAAGTTGCAAGAAATCGTTTCCTAATCGATTTAAAAGAATAAATTTAAACTAAACTAATGCATAATTAATTTTGCCTTTGATGATTATAATACATGTTAGAAAAAGTAAAAAGACAACATTTATTCACAACTCATTTGCGTTCAAATATTGTAAAGCACATCGACATATGTGTTTAAATGTCAGTGTACATTCAGAAGCGTTTCAGAAATAACAACCAGGAATTAAGCAATTGGAGGACCCAAATATTACTCTGATGTATGTGAGACTGATTTCTGTCCTGAGAAATGAATGGTCAATACGAAAGGTTCGAAGAACTGTTTCCAGTCTTTCCATTGCCACGCCGGGAATCGAACCGCCTCATTTGTGGAAGCTGACCTGTTGACAACATCCTCTAACTGGTCTATGCAATCACAGTCAGAACGTCTGTACTTCTGTTTGATCAGACCAAAACCACCATCAATCCTACACCTGGCATGACCTGGAATTAGAGTTCCAAAATCGGCTAAAATCAAAATCGATGATCGGAAATAATAGGACAAGACATTTCGATCAATCATCATCGATTTTTACCATCACTTACATGTAGAATGTGACTTGAAAGCAAAACCATTTAATAGACGAAGATACCATTAAAGAATGTTAATTACAAGAGACAAGAATTTGCAGACTATGAATGCAAGATTGAAAATTAATTGGAAAAAAAATAGAACTTCCATAAAAAATCAGAAAGAGAGAAGATCTCATGTTCATATTGATTCTCTTTTTTTTCTTTCATTTCTTTTACACATACTTTTAATTACCGACAAGGAGAGAAATAAGGAAATCGATTACGAAGGAATACAATTGATGATCGCCGACTTCCGTAGCTTTCGATCAATCATCGATTATAACCGATTAATATCTACCTGGAATTTGCATCATGTACTCTAGTTGTTGATTGCGACCAGTCATGACCCTCCATATGAAGTAGGCGAGGACGTACTTATTCTTATTTTGTCCTGAAATATAATAATAATTATGAATTATATTTGACTTAAGCAAAGACCTAAAGCTACTGAACTATTGTTCAAAATTAATGTTTTGAAATGCATGGATAAAGATGGAGTTATCTTAGTTGCAGTTAATCTTAACAGTCCAAAATAATATAAATTATTTTTGTTGCTATGATAGGATATACATACATTATAACTTAAGTTTAATGTTTATGTATAATTTGACTAAGAAGAATCATTATACCTGGACAATAGTCTGCATGGAAGGCACAGGTCGGTTTATCAGCAGCATATGTGTCCATGGCCCAGTCAACCATACTTATCACAGCATTTGATCCATGCGTTAGCGTTCCATCGATGCCGATTGTTTCTGACTCATCCATCAGAGAGTTAAATTGTTTGAGGAGCCAATCTAACCTGACACCAAATGGTTGTGAAATACAGTGGCCCGATCAGACGTCCATGGTGGGGGTATTGTAACATTCCGACAAAGGTTAAGTGTGATGTGGTAATAAACGGAGCCATCTTCATTTCCATTTAAGGCATTCTGCATACAGGAATTATAAAGCTCCCTTTCCTTTTATGCAGAGAGTGCTGGGAGAGTTCGTTTGCTGAAGTTAACTTTTCTTCCTCTTCTCTGGGGTCTGACACCCTTTTTCTGAGTCTTCACATATACTGCAAACATCATCCCTAGGTGATGCAATTCTAATATGTGGTAGGCATCTATTCCACACAGCAACAGAAGTTGTGTATTTCATTGCTCTTATACCCTCAGCCAAAGATGTTTGAAAGTCATTATATACAGACTTCTTTGTTTGTTGTTTGACAGTGAAGATAGATAATAGGCACATTGTCTCGACCTCTTGGCGCAGCTGGTTGAGGGAGTCCATTCATGTCAGCAAAATTTGTAACAAAGTTCACAGCAGCTTTGATTGTATCAAAGTCCAGTCTGTCAGCAGCTTTGCTTCCTTTGTTGCCATGAGTTCTTGGAGTATGTTCATTTTCATTCATGTGGTGAATTATATAATTTAGAGCTTTTTTCCCTATCCCAATCACAGACATAAAAACACTTTGCACACGGGCTTCCCGTACAATGTATATGTCCGTCTCAGCCGACAGCTCTTCTTCCCCCTTTTTGTCTGTTCTCTATCTCCATCAGTTATTGATGTCATTATGTACATCTCCATTCCTCTTTTAAAAGTTTCCTCATGTTGAGATGTTGTTCAATGAGATCAGACAAACAAAACTGGTAAGGATACTTCACATGACAGTTACATTCACGTTCCTTCAGGCTCTTTAGTTTCACAAGACCAGCATCTCCACTGCAATCAATCTCACAACTGTTAGCTGTAGCACACGTGTCAGTCTCGCTGTCTGATGAATTGCTTTCCTCGTCATCAAGGTATTCACGTATGCGCTGATCAAGATTGGCATCAGAGGCGTCAGTTTCCTGTATATTATCATCTGGTATATCGACCACAGATGCTTCCGCCTCTTGAAATGCTTGAGGAGTCCTTCCTAAGTGATCAGACAGTAAACACTACAAGTCCTGAAATATATTGAATATGTGAAATGTCCTAAGTACCAAATGTTCATATCTTTAAGAAACTACATGCTTTATGATGTGCCAGTTTTGGTGGACTGATTAAATCAGTAGGCCCACACATAAGTAAAAGTT
This sequence comes from Solen grandis, assembly GCA_021229015.1. Taxonomy (NCBI): domain Eukaryota; kingdom Metazoa; phylum Mollusca; class Bivalvia; order Adapedonta; family Solenidae; genus Solen; species Solen grandis. The sequence continues at coordinate 21,823,945 of CM037792.1, read as the reverse complement.
TGGGTTACAACGAAATTTAATAAATTAATGATACTATTAATTTTGTGGATATATATTCCCTTAAATAATCTTTGAAAATTATTCATCATATTTACACATACAAGTAATTGAACCTTTAAGAATACAATATCTACACATCTATGAAGGAATATTATTTCCTATTTCATCAACAAAAAAAGTCATACAGTTGATTTTTTTTTTCTGAGTAAAAGATTACTTTTATAATAAAAAATAATCGCGGATTTGAACGTGATTCTCCTGCGTGACAAGCAACGCCTCTGCACACTGAACTATTACGGCTTATTATTTTAAAAGAATCATTTTTAAGTAAGTATTTGTTGTATATAAAAAAAAAGAAACCGAAAAACTCCGCGGTCAATACCGTATTTTTTTTCTATTTGCATCTACATAACAAATTTAAAAATGTTCATACAGTATAGCTAATTCAAACGACAAGAACACGAGTGTATTCAGTACTGTAAATAGTGGCTTGATTTGGCAAACAACTGGCGTAGACTCAGACACATAAATTTAGTCACGTGTAATCGAAATGTACCTCTGCATGCCCATATAACATCGGACAATTTTTATATAAAGTTTGTCGTTCTTCACTCGAGAATGCAATATAAATGACACTCGTTGCCGTTGTTTTCAATATTTAAAGTTAAATGGTTTCAGGTTTTCGTGTTCTGCTTCAGAAGCAAAATGTATATTTTACATTGAAATTAGCTTATAAATAAAAAAGCTACTTACATCAAAATCACTGTTGTTAACATCCATGGTAAGCAAAGCAGTACGCGAACAATACGCGAAGGCTGCTGGCTTGTTAGTTGAAATTGAAATTAAACAACTCTTTTAAGGTCACACACTTTTTACACAATGTTGATGACGTCAACTTTAAACACATTTTTTCGCAACGTCATAAATGATGCCAATAAGACCTCCTTTCCCAAATATTGCCTCATATATATATATATCTATCGATTAAGGTAAAGAATTTAGGAATTTGTTTAATAATTGCAAACACCTATCTATCTCTTATCTCCACCCAAAATTATACAATATATGTGTTTTGGTGCTGAGCAAAGTTTAATAGTACATATTCGACAAATGATAATATAGAAAAATACGTATAAAACAATTATGATAATATATGCATAATACACATTTCCGATTTGCAATAAGTTGCATGATGAAACGTTTAAATTAAATTATAATTTGCATTTTCTAAGACAAAGAGAAATCTTTACAATGCAGTATCAGCTTCTTTCTAACTAATTAAATAAAGCATTTCAAATTAATTAGGGTGTATTGTTTCCGAAATAACGCTTGCCTATAAAAACATGCAATAATTGTCCAAAAAAAAAAAAAATGAAACATCATATGAACATCATACCGGTCCCAAATTGAATTCGTATTGCATCACTGAAATGAACAATTTTTAAGATCAGCTTATTAAGTACGCCGCAGAGGATTTTTTTCCATGACAGGCACAAAATAAACGTTAATATATTACAAATCAAATAGTACTATAAAACTAGACGAAAACGACTTTTCTAAAAGAAACAGGAACTAATTAGCATCACCAAATTAAAGAAAATAAAATTGCATGTTATCAAGGGTATTTGTTTTGAAGGGAATAAACCGTTCAATGCTAATTATAATCATAAAAACGCATTCACTGTTTATTTCGTTTCAGTCAAATTACAATACATTTTGTTCGAGTAATTCAGTCACATTTGCTTCAAGAAAGCTTTTTCCTATTTGTCGGTCTTAAAAAAAACAATTCCATTTAAGATCAAATTAATTGATAGTAAGGGTCTGTTAAATTTATATTTTGCTTCAATGATCATGAACAGAACATACAATTTTGTGAATATTTTATAGGTATAGAAATGGATTGGCCATAAAATTATTGACAAAAGCAAATTTACCGTAATGGAAACATAAGAGCTTACAATAGCTTTTTCCTGAATTTGTTTACTTATAATTCAGATATAGTTATTTTATCATAAGACTTCATTATATTCATTTAGATAACTGATAAAAAGTATTTGTATGATTTATTTTGTCAATATTTATATAAATACCAAACATGCTACATATAATTGGTTAATATAATATAGCTTTTAATGAATAAGGAATGAATGTGTAAATATATATTATTTATCGATATTTTACATTGTTAAACATTCAAGTTGGTGACTGACGAACATTATAACAACGCGTTCATAGAAATTATTTCCGGAATTAAAAAAAATCTACTTTGAAGATTTCTGAGATATTTATAATCGGTGAATTCATGCAATTAAAACAATATACTATCGGCATAGTTTTGAGAGTAAATATAATTTTAAATATATTCCTATTCCATGACAATAGATGATAATATATATAAGTACGATCAAAAATATAATGATGCATCTTTTTTGAAACAAGCTATAAATAATACTGATATGAAGAAAATGTATAAAATCGTATCTTAGCTTTTCAATGAATTGCAATGTCTTGAAATATAAAATAAATTGTTATAGTTATAAAAACACATATCCATTTCATTTCATATTGCACACGGGGTTTGCCAGTGATCTCAACCATACATTGGGACTAATAACATGTAAAAGGAATCAGTTATTGGCGGATTTCACGGAAACATAGTTTAAAAACTTCAAATTTCATTGATCAAATCATTAGATTGGGAATCCATTCACTACATAACTATTCCGGACGCCAACATTAAGCAAACTCAGTGAACCGTAAGTATCAAAAGATAACTAATATCATAAATAAACCTGCCTGCAATTGACATATAGAAATACATAGTATATGTTAATAAGTTGCACTTTCATTATTCCAAACCCATTAACAGGGCACTTGACATTTCCGTCTGTATCACTAAAAACAACATCGGATGGATCTGCTCTGATGCTTATCTGAATAATAAGCATCTTAATAAATAATAATACAATATCACGAAAGATTCCCCGTTTATATTTTGCACTATTCATATTTGCTTTTCAACCTTCATTATAAGCAGGTGCCAACATTTTAAAATAAACCCGAAGTACCTAAGCAAAAAAAAAAAAAAAAAAAAAAAATCCTATACATCCGGATACTTATTTTAGACTGTTAAAGTAACTGTTATCAAAATTTAATAAACAACATATAAATGATAAAAGTCTTTCTGACATCCTACATGTATTGTCGCTGCAGTGAGATATAATCATATAACGGTCTTACCGGTAGTAATTAGATAAAGGAAATCATGTGTTGTTTGTAATAGCTCAAGCAGTTATTGAAGAGTATGTCATATACGTGAAGTGTCAATATTCAATGTGTATCCTATTAATTTTATTATATTTATAAATCCCAAAACAACTTATTGATAATGAAGAAATAGGACAAAATCATAAGAAGAAAATAGAAAATGAAATGATACAAACTGTTCATGAACTTGTCTGTTTTCAAAAGGCAATCCATTATTTTACTCAAATATTTATATCCTCTGAACTATAAATGACGCGTTAGAAATGGAAAACTATAATGTTCCTTTATAAATTGAACAAAATACTTTTATGATGATTAACTTATATTGTTTTACAATGTTTTTTTAAATTTTCAATATCACTATTGTCTTGTTGTTTACGTATATATTTTGCCGTGGTCTTCAATCTTATATATTGTTTTGAATTATTTTAACAAGTACGTTTTCTAATAGATTATATAGATTTTTTCCTTCCTGTGCAGACCTCTGCTATTAGGTTTCTCATTTTGATGAACAACGTTTTTAACTATCCTTAACAGACAAATGCCTTCAGAAAGTTAAGGTCTATTGAAACATAGTTTAAACACCCCACTTGGCCCCTTTACCGTCTGACCGTTCTTATTCATTAACAATTCTCCTTATAGGCAATTTTTAGAAACAACTAGATTAATGAAATCATTTCAGCGAATGATCACATCGCAAATGTGAACTGGCATCATACATGTATTACCATATAAGGAAAATAAAGACACGTTTGTAATGAACACAGGCAATCTGAATGAAATTATTACGCCTCACGATCACATGCCATTTGAAAAAGCTGAACAAATGTTGGATATCAAGAAATTATCTGACATTATATCTGATAGTAATGCATAATATGAAAACACTAATTTGACGCTTTCATTTCACTGTCTGGTGATTTGCATATTGAAAGGGTTTGGAATTATGATAGCTCGTGCATTTCATTTGATGCATATCTGAATAAGCATTTTATTCCTGATTTAGCTCAGCCATGAGGATTTATATAAGGAATCAATAGTTGGTTTATTTTGAGGTGACTAAGTATACATGTTCAAATCAGAATAAAGTCATCCAACGCTTCTTCTTCATACTCTCGAGGCAAATAAGCAGCGCAAAATAGACGAACAGCACTTATGAAACAAAATTCAAAATAAACATTAATAAAAGAGGTGTAAAAATATGTCTTCATATCAAAGAATATGTTGACATTTAGCATCAGTCGTGAAATATTCATGCACATATTATAGAAATACATCTCGTCTTTAACAAGGACAAATTCTTCCAGTAAGGGCAAGGTCATGTGCTTAGTTTATGGTAATGCAGTTTTCGATTTGACAACGTTTCTGAGTTGTTGCAGGATCTATAACGACACTATTTTTTCCTGTACATTTTTGCCAGTTACTAAGATATGCGAGTAGATTAGACCCTGTTTCACATAAAACAGTCTTAAATGATAACTTTGACCCTAAACATGATGTTGTACTGAAATTGCTAAATATCAGTTAAATACTTCTTTAAGCTATATGTAAAACAGTTTAATCTAAAAATATTGCCAAAAGTATTCCTTGTACAAATGTATATCAATCAATATCACCCCTTTGCCCATCACATTTGTACCCGTCAAGTTTACAGTAAACCACACTTATACCATATTTTTCGATAATGTAGATATGGAAAATATACAAAAAAGTTGCAATAATATTTCTTTCCTTAACTCGTAAGCACAGCATCATTTTTTATTCATTTCTTTTCTGCTTTTTACGCAGAAAGCATATTGTTGCTGACTTTTGTGATATTTTTTTACTAACTTGAGTCACTTTATCTTTGCACTTCTTATCATATATCGATACATTTATCTAATCAATTTGAAATTTTAAGGATCAAATGTATATATTGACTATCGCCAATTTAAGAATATGTAAGTTATCTGATTGTCATTGGAAGATCAAACCCGTATCATCAAATATTTTCTGGTTTACCTTTTCTTTAAAATATATAAAAATAAATTCAATAAACTGATTTGTTATTGACTATACTATCGTGGGTTACTCCCGTCTGATAGCACACAACATTAATTTCGATTATGGTAATATGTTGCAAATATGATGTGTTGTATCAGATTGCACTTGTATACTGTATACTTGTATATGCATATTTCTTTCAGATGAGACAATAAACTAATAATAGTGACAGTTACGGTATCTTTGGGAAGGACAAAAACTGCAATAGCTCAGTTTTCAAGATATTTATGTTATATTGTTATAGATGTCATATGTAAATGGTAGTATGGAAATTTAACACCAGATAAGTACAGCCTCTTTTCTTATATCGGTGCTAGACTGAGATTATAATGATTTAAACAAGGAAAGTCGCATATGCAGGCAACGATATTTATATATTTGTCTATATAATATGCATATAAAATCTAAATTTGTTCACAAAACCCAAACTGTGCGACATCTAAACTTTCAAAATAGTAAAAGGCTGCACATGGAACCACAACTTAATTTAAATGATAGGAACCATAGCATAATGCTTTCAAATTATTTTGATGTTTAACAACGTCTTTTATTTTTCATCATTACCATTAAGAGGAAAGGCAATTCTAAATGGAAACCCTTCCTAAATGTAAATTAACAATACCCGCAAGTACTGTATACATTTGTTCGTTAGTTTTGTTGTTGTTGTTGTATTGGGGTTTACCGTCACTGCGATAGTATTTCAATCATATAGTGACGTCCAGCTAATTACAGGTGGAGGAAGACCCCGAGTACACAGAGGTACCCGGGTAGAACCACCGACCTACCGCAAGCCAGCTGGAAGGCTTCCTCACATAAAAAATCCGAAGTCCCTACCGGGATTCGAACCCACAGCGGTGAGGGGCTGAGAGATTTGTAGTCCACGACTGTAACCGCTCGGCCACGGCGGCCCCCCTCGTTAGTTTTGAATGAGGAAGTGAAAAACATGTTAATAAAACACGAAAGGTATTCATATTTATATAATGAACCAAGCAATATATTCGTTTTTATACATTAAATCACTGACATTCTGTATGATACATTAAAAAAATAATACTGTTTAAATTTAAAAGAAAAACTATGGCGTTGTAAATTTCTTACATGATATTTACATTGTTTATTCGTAGCAAAACACACTTTGTTTTGTAATTATGTAGAAAGAGTATTTATCAGCACTAATTTATTTAGAATACTTTGGCATATCTAAAGTATGACATATCAAACATTGTTTTGCTTATACAATTATATCATCATTGTGGTTAAAATAACACCCATTCCGTGTCTATCATTACCTTACGCTTTTTTTCATTACTCATTTACCTATCGTTATCTCTTTTGAAAAGGAGTAACATTCGTAAATGAGTTTCGGTGAGTTTTATGTAGAACATTCCCTTGAATAAAATACATTTGATATTTTAATTGCATTTATATAAATCTAATTCCGTCTACATTTGACATATTAAGACAATTCATCACAGTTAATCTAGATTCATTGCCTGTTGTTTCGTTTACTCGCAAACTGTTAAATCTAACTTTATTAAACTTAATTAAACACCGAAAATGTCCGAGTGTCTGTTTACGTTCCCAAACGATGATGTTGTTAATGTTAATTAAATAACATACATATAAGATCACATTTAGATGTATTTATTCTTATATAAGCAGTGCTTTTGGTGCATATTTGATTTTAATACAGATACAAAAATATATGTATTTAATGTTAAAGGGTAATTGCAGTACACAAGTCGTTGATGTGTGGTTCATTCGAATTATGCTGTTGTATTTGTGACTTAAGTTTTCCTTTTCAGTATCACGAATTCTCATCTTCTTGTGAATCAAAATTACGAATTTCGATCTAGTCGAACGGACTTCGCATGTCGTCAGCTGAAATGACATTTCATTCCTGGTCAACGAACCTGCATGAATATGTGTTTTTGCCCCTCATTAAAATCAACAACAACACCCTAACAAGTTTTTGATTGCATTCATATCTATTGAGCGTTATATCATCTAAAAATAAAACATATAATGGTTTCACTCTAGTAAAGCAAGCAGATTTACATTTGTTCCACGTAAGTGTGTCTTCAATACAATTACATTTATTATAACATTGTAGAAAAAATCATCAATATTATTGCAACTGAACGAGGAGTGATGCAGTAAAAATTCTGATGATTTTCGATTTTCATTTCCAGCTACTGAAGACAACAGCCGATAAACCAAAAATAAACTATTCAGATACAACGAGTCCTTGCGAGATAATTGATATCAAAACGCATAAAATAAAAGAAAATAAGTATAACTGAGAATGCCGCCAAAGAAAACATTTGCTCTCAGATTATTATAAATTGAATATATTTCAATGCAGCGTAAGAACCCCATCAATGTGTTTCAAAGTTCTATTATAGTTATATGTGTGTTATATGTAAATAAAAGACTGTTTTGTTATCGACAAAATATCAAATAATTTAACGCAATATCTTAAACTCGGATACACGTAGGTTTGTTTTAAGTAGAAACGTCTTAGAGGAACACGTAAACGCTTTGAAACTAAAGTGTGCTGGGAACTCTCTTTTTGTTATGAATGGTCTGCATGATCGTCAAGTGTGTATCCACTATAGTCTTCAAAAGTAATACTAAAGTGTTGGTTTTATATAGTGTGACAAATACACGCCTAATCAAACATCCACACACACACTATTGGTTTCAAATATTTAAGGAAAAATCACATCGAAAGTCCTCGCGAAAGAGAAAGAAAAAAAGATAATGTCAAATTGTTTAAATTTACATTGATAGTACCTTTTGATACTTTTCTCATTAAACTTTAAGCTGAAACGTCTTTTTCTTTTTATAATGCATTCTCTGAATCTTTCTTGCCAATGTTTTGTACTGAGAAGATACTTTTCGGGAATTAATGTTTTACAAAATGTATTCCACTTTACACTGTTATGTTTTGAAAACATAATACTCTCAGCTGGTTCTAATATACGTAAATTAAATTCATGTCAAACACATATTTTGTCGGCAGATATATTAAGCAAAATCAAAATTATCTATGAGACAATCTTTTAGATATAAGAAATCGTACAATATTTGCTTCAAAACAAATCTATTAGTCTTAGTTTTTCATAACTCGGGAGCAGTCTGTGTCTGAATATATATCGCACGGTTTCTTCCAGCTCATTTTATTTGGTTGCCCTCGTAATACTGCTGGCAACTGAACCAGCAAAGGTAAATTTGAAAACAGATCACTGACTTGGATAGATATGTTCGCCTTACTGCAATTATATACCCATTATATAGATTTCTTTCGTTTAAAAAATGATAATGTTTACAGATTTACACTTTAGAAACATATAGCATTTATTTTCTATAAAATAAAATAAGTATTGAAAAGGCCTGAGGTATGCAGAATAACAGTAGATTCATCAAGATCTTCTATGTGTATTTTTAATTCACCCAGCTTCTGATGTTGATCTGTTTTTCTTCGATAACGTTTTTCTCTGATATCGTTTTGCACTATTTGCAGAATGTCATTTTCAGGCGTGTTTTAATATCAGTGACAGTGACGGAAAATTGAAAATACATTTATACATTGTAGTTCTTTACTTATTTAGGAAACCTTGCCCACAAACTGTTCAAGTTAAATAGACCTAATAAAGAATACACACCTATTATACCATGTGGTGAAAATAGAAAATAATATTATGTCATTTCCTCGACAAAATTGCATGTCAGTAATTAGATACCATTGTGTAAACCTATATATTTCAACGAAATGCAATTAACTGATTACTAATTTAAATTTGCTATATACCTTAACGCGTCTGAAAGAACATTGGCATGGCCGCAGATATCTCCGACTGCACTTGTTGCATGCGAAGACGCATTAATAATTTCCCGACGTTTCCAATGCTAAGATTTTTTTTTCGGAAGATGAACAGCAAAAGAAAGTTTACAACAAAACACAAACAATATATGGATCTATGAGTTCAGTTTTCCTTAACAGGTGCATTTGCACTCAAGTGTAATTCTGTTAGAAAATCAACAAAACTATTCGATTTGCTTAGAAAGATCGTTTCTGAAAATTCGAGCCGACTCAGGATAGTTTTTATGATTTTATGATTTCCAATTTATTTTATGGACCAAATTTAACATCATGGAAAATTATTTTAACATAAATATACAATCATTATATGCCGGAACATTATATATCTAAAAGAGAGTATCGAACTTCAATAACAGCTAAGAACTTGTCCAACCAAATAATTCCTTAAAGAATAAGTATATATAGTAAGAACAGAGCAAAGATTTATACGGAAAGTGTATTGTAGAAATGTATCGTCATATTTTTTTTAAATTCTTTCACTAATGTATTTTTTTCTTATACAACATGAGACACACATCCACATATATACATGAAGGACAATTCTAACCGATTATTTCAATTTTTTAAAATATCTCAAAACCTTGGGAATTGTTAGAATTAAATTTTATTTCTTTTCAGGTATGTGAAAGGTGAACAACATGTGCAAAATTTCACTGAAAGTGGTTGCGAATTACAATTACAGTAAGGTATGGTGTAAAGCTATCCTCTTTCAAAGTCAAAACAGATAAATTAAAAATTGATCAGTTAGAACTTTCCGTCAGTGTGTATATAAAAGCACTGGCACAGGCATTCGTTTGGTTATACAAGTAACAATCGGTACAATGATTTATTAAATTACAAAAAATACTTCTAATAAATAATGAAACGCATCATCAATTTGAAGTGCATACAGTGCGTTTTGCATTTCCTATCATTAAGCATTCACCCTTTTCTGTTGCTACATAATGAAAATGTTTCAGAATATTGAAAAATAGACAAACATAAGAGATTGCGCTTTGTTCTTTGCTTTATGATAAAAGTATTCATGAATTATGCACGTGGCTTTTCAAACGAGAGACGTGTTGCGTCAGTGTTTATTATCGATAGAATGCTTTTCAAATATCACAATGATAGCTTACAATAAACAATAACAAAACAAGTACAATGTTATTGGTTAATGCTTTACATTATGACGCATTTATCACGTTATCGTAGAGGATTTCTATTACTACGTTATAAAGATGTCCCGTAAAATGCACAGCATAAAGACATTAACGCAGAAACTGAAATAAATTCAAAATTATCATTTGCATATTTCGATTGATTGTTAGTACTTCTGAAAGAACATTATTATTTATTCGATATTGTATACCCAATTGTAACAATCGTAATTTCATTTGGCAACATTAAAACCATACAAAGATATTTTCTAAATATGCGAAAACAGGGTAATGGACGTTTGTATCTTAAGTGTATTAAAGAGATTGCATATTCTGTAGCACTTTACAATAATTGGCCTATAGTATTGCAACTCTCATAGATTTTTACATAGATTATTTTTGCAGTCATACTTGAGAAAAAAAACTGAATATGTATATTTTCAAACTTGTCCTGAATGGCATTCTTCTGGAACACACCTTACGTCCCTTTGAGAGGGAGTTCTATCATTTCGGACCTAAGACATAGAAAGATCTGTCGACAAGTTTTGTACTTGTCTGTAAATCGTAGTTTGTATTTACGACTGGTTTATTTCTGCATTCTTCAAGATAATCTTCTAAGATAATGTTCCATTCAAATTTCTGAGCACCCGAATGATTCATATGCAATATACAACTCAAAGTAACTTTTGTATTGTCACACAATAATGTTTGGAATTCACTTTTAATTTGCTTTAATTCAAACACTTATATAAAGGTAACAGAACACTTCCCGGTCGATTGAATCAGCAAACGAAAACATTGAAATATGCCCTTTTTCATTTTTTTAAAAAAAGTTTAATTTTGACTTATTTAGAAATGTAAAATTCGCACAATCTAATTGTAAGGAATCGCATAATGATCATAACAAAAAGGTTTATGTCTGCATGCTTAATTATTTAATGGTTACAGTGTGCCATGATTTTAATAGTGTCCGAAAAAAGTTCCATTCTTCTTTTTATCTCCATAGGCAACAAGGCCAGACGGTAATCCAGTAAAATATGAATCCTGTCAATATCACAGAATAATAATACCATACGCTATAAATTATCTAGAGCTTTTCGACATTGATATATATATATATATATATATATAATATATCTTGCATAGATATCAGAAAGAATCATATAGGATTTTAAAGTAAAACAAAGAAAAGACTCAATATACTTTGCTCAATCCCATTTCTACAGGGCTTCAAATGGAAGTAACCGCGGTTTGAATATTGTGTAACAGATCTATATATAACAAAAATCAAATGTGAAATGCTTATCACGGAACCTGCATATTAAGCACAGTTAAAAGCAGCTTAGTCTAAAAATTAATTATTTGACCTTCATTTATCAAATATTGCCGTTTTACATAACGAATTATGATATATCTTTTAGCGTTTTATATATGAATGAGTGTGGTTAATGCGGTCCGACTTAGTGTTTTTATGATCTTTTATTATTAGCTTTTTTTAAATTAATATAATGTAACAATTCTGAACAAAACAGCAGAACTATATTGTTACACGTATTTCTAAACTAATAATTACAAATAAAACTTTTTTGTAAGAAAATATTATTGCGAAAAATAAGCTTAAAAACGTCCATCCGAAATAGCAAGAATGCCTGAAAAGCTGCGTAGGGGCATTAATTCGCTTTTGAATTACAGGTAAATGTTAAGATGACAGATATGACATATGTGTAAAACGCCAAATTTTCTGTTCATGCTTTTTATATTACTAAAGCACTCATAATATTATTTTTAATAAGGCATGTATGAATGAACATGAGTCAAGCATCTATTTACGCGGTAAAAATGTTAATAAGGAGTAACCGAATCGAATCACATTATTATCCTTCTCATATGAAAGGTTCGAATAAACAGGACGAAAGTCGAACTCGAAATATTCAGTATTATCATTCGGCTTCGAAGTTCCAGATATTTATTGCTACACCTAGATATGGTTCTAGACGCTATCTTTGAATTCTTTGAATAAATCAATGCATTTAATTGGCCAACAATATTTTTCACAGCCTCTATGGCACATACAGTCAAGTTTTACTTGAAAACTAATTATTTAAGAAAGGTATGTCGATTAAAGGATTTTTTCAAAGTTTCTTTCATTTTTTAATTATCACTGAGGACTTTTTCTTTAAAGAAAAGTCTAGAAGAAAAAAAAAACTCAGTCGGAAAAACACAATATATCAATTAACACTATAATACTTCACAAATATCAACATTGAAATCGTGTTATCAATCTACCTAAACTAATATATTTTTCTTTATTCATTTTTATGGAAGATAATGACAATTATCGTTGTCGAAGATAATGGTAATGGTGTTTTGATATAAAAAATGTATGAAATGAAAATTGTATTCCACGAATAAAAGAATAAAATGTTTTATTTTAACATAAATATCATTCTTATTTATGATTTTATTCAGCATTATATAGTTTAAGTATATTTTACATCCTACACTTTGACGTAATCTTACGGAAATTAATCGCATGTTGCACATATCTAATCATTAAGTTCGAGGTTCTAAAATATATTGTATTATTTTTGGAGCCTTCAATGAATAAAAATATGCACTTGCTAGGAAATTGTATACATGGGAAACATACCTTTTCTGTTCATTACCGATATGATATTGTACAGAGATTTGGTAAATAAACATGTTTGACACAATCTTGGTAATTGTTATCCCAAAGGATGAGTGCAATTCTGAAAATAAACCAATGCAAGTCGTTAAGGGAAATCATATTGCGCTACATTGTAGTAATTAAGCTGATCGGAGCTGCTCTGATTACATTAAAGAAAAAGTACGTGAATAGCCACAAGTGTCTTACTAGAGTGAAAATGAGAAACACATAAAATATTTTATTTTCATTTAATAAGGAAAAAATAAATGAAACAATTAAGTAATAAGAAAACATTGACAAAACGTAGCCCCATGAATCCTCCCTTAAGCATCCTATTGCCGACTAACCATTCCAAGGCGTACCTGTTGGTGTTTCTCTGTTTCATGTAATGTCCAGCCTCCTTTTTCGTCCATATAAATGCACTTCCTTCTGAAGTTATTTCAATCTATTATTTTGTAATATCTTGGTAATGATGCCAATAGTCGATACTCTATAATAAGAAATTGCTTTTTTTAATATATATAGTCATATTACTCTGAAAGCCAATAATGAATCATAAACAACCCAAGAAATGCAGGCACAAAAAGCATATGAATAAACGCTTGTTTTTCGTATACACATACCAAGGGCATTTACTTAGAGACAAACACAATAAACGAACTGATATACCAGCAATCCTTAGTTATCGTTGGCTGAGCAAATAAAATGGTTTGACGATTTGTCAAGATATCCCTTTGTTGCCAGGTCTTAAATCTCGGGTATTTGTTAACTTAAAATTTATTTTGACTGTTCTGGCATACCTGATATATCAACAGAAGGGGTGACATCATTTAGTAAATTTTACATTGTAAATTTTTACTAGTTTATGAATATATGGTGATTATTGTTCATCATAAAGACTTAGTTTCTATATTCATATTCTATTTAGAAGTCCTCCGAATCCCACACTACAATTATAACAATAGCTTTATCTAATAGAATAATTACATATTACTTTTTATGCAAGGAGCAAATGATTGTGTGTGTGTTTTCTTAAACAAAACGTTTGTACAAAGCTATTTGTGGCGTATTAAATTCCATTTATCATTTAAGAATTGAAAGATTGCTTTAAAGCATAACAATAGCAACAACACATACATGCCATTGTTTTGGAACATTGTTTTATTAATGATAAATTATGTGAACTCATGTGAAATGAAAATAAGATCATAGCAATAATATAGAAAATAAAGATCTCAAATGCTTGCTATAAAAACTTCTTCATGAGAAATGACTAATTATATTTGATATTGGCACAGGACACTCAGCAATTTTAACAACTTGATTGCACACCGTCATTACGTAAAATTATACTCTTTAAGAAAGATGAAATAAATACTGAATGACTAAAAGCAATTTATCGGAAATATTGCAACGCGATGAATGTCTGGTTATGCCTCTTTTAAAGAAAAGCGGCTAATGGTCATCATCCACGTAATGGTTTAATTATGCAGCTGACACACGTTTTGTGGGAAATTTCGTCCTAGTATCTGATAGAGGAACTGCCATAACGAATTCTTAAGAAATCATTTAATACTTACGTCCGACTTTTTAAGCGCAATGCATAAAATTATTTTTTATGACATTATGCAAAACATTTCATAGAAAAAAAAAACAATAACACTTTAATATTCAGTCTATTTGGTTCTGAAAATATCAACATTATTGCATAATGGTTTAGAAAATGCACCACCGTTTTGAGATCATGCTCATATTTTCTACAAATAAATCAATGGCAGTTCATTTGAAATACTTAAACCCAGCGATTCCGCAGACTTTAAAAGAAAAGAAGAACACAAATATATAAGAATATATCATTTATTCAAAGTGACTAAAAAATGTCTTGAGTAACAAATATTTTATAGAGCATATATAAACCACCTCGATATTAGTTGAGACCACTATTTCGTGAATACATTGTTCTTAAACTAACTAAATTTTGTATGATATTATTTTACTTAATTATTAGTGATTTGGCAACCGTTTCATCATTGGTTCCTGATTTAATTTTGGTTTTGGTTTATATCAAGTCTGGTAGGAACCATCGACTAACTACAATCCAAACTAGAATGTTGCATTCAAAGATTGAATTGAAGACAAAACTTAAAACTTTACTCCTAAATGCATGCAGTAAAAAAAAATTATTCACACATTAAAACAGAAACATGGCATTAAGGAGATCCCTGTAATTGTTGCACTGCTTCGTTTAAAACGTTAAAATAGCAAAAAAAGAACATAATGTCTGTCCCTTAATTCCGTCTGTCTTCAATGTACTAATAATTGCTTTAGTTCAATTTCATTTTCCCAAACAAGTTATTGTTAATGAGAATTTCATGTTGTAACCCGGATTGCATGAGTACAAATGGTACGGTTCATCCATTGTGATAAAGTAATATAGAAATATATGTTGACATTAAATGGAGGCAGTAATTTTGCGATATTTCCTCGAAGACAGAAAGTAAAATTTAAATACATGGAAACTGAGAGACTAGATATTAAACAAGAGGGCCAAAATGGCCCTTTAATAGCTTACTGAGAAACACTGCCTTCATTACCTGCACTGCGGAAGAAATGAAGATGCTAGTGTGTAAACAAAGTGAAATCCGGCATTTTTGTTTAATTAAAAGGGGCATAATTCCTGACTGAATTTGTCGAAATCAGCCACAATAAAGCTTGATCGAGAGCTTGAGGTAATGAACATAGTCATAAAGTTTAAGAAATTTTAGAAATAAAATTAAAAAAAATATTTAAACTCCTTAACTTATTAGCCAGTATAAGCCATAATCGATCTGATTGACATATTAAGGTCATAAACATTGTCATAATGGTTGAAGATGAGTGTTAAAGAAATAAAAACTCTAGAATGTAAATAATGTGAAATCTGGAATTTTATATTAAAATGGCCCTTTAAAAACTTACTGAGAAACACTGCCTTCATTACCTGAACTGCTGAAGAAATGAATATGTTAGATTAAAGACAAAGTAAATCCGGCACTTTTGTTATATTTAAAGGGGCATAACTCCTGACCTAATTGGCCGATATCAGCCATAATCGAACTTGATCGAGAAATAATAGTCATAAACATTGTCATGAAGTTTATATATGATTGTTCAAGAAATGAAGACGAAAATCTGGCATTTTTTACATTAAAAGGAGCATAAGCCCTGACCAAATTGGCCGATGTCTGCCATAACCGAACTTGTCCTAGAGATTATGATCATAAACAGTGTAATAACGTTTGAAAAAATCAAGGTGCTAGGGTGTAAACTTATTGTGGACGACGGACGGACGACGGATATTCAACGACCCTGATAGCTCATTCTAAGCACATGTGCCAAGGTGAGCTAAAAATACATGATTGTATGATCAGTCTCATGCCAATACGATGTATATTTTACATAACATACATGGTATTTTGAAAAGCAGCTCGTTCACAACTGTAACTGAACTTCCCGAAATATACGTAATTAAGCTATTTGTGTTTGGTTTACTGGAAACTAAATATAAATTATATATATAATTTTTTTTTGTAAATTAGGAAGATAAAGAGGGATGGTGAACAATATACAGGTTATTTTTAAATAGTTATGGTCAAACTGATGGTTTTTAAGAAAGCAATAGGTTCAATAAAAAGGAAACTGTGCGTGATACTTCATTCGAGTAATAGTGAAGTCGTTCGACTAATGTTTGACCTATAGTCAACACATAACAGAGATGATATTACATTTTAGCTGTCTTTATACAGGACATAAAATAACCTTTCATTACATGCCAAATGTGCGTATGTGTAAATTAATTAATTTCGTTCATGTTTGTCTTAACTATGCACATACTGTGTCGACTGAACAAATCTCCTCTTTGTCCGACGATAAAATAATCAAATTTCAGTGGCTGACAAAATTGAATATATATTTTTGATAATGTATATCGCGTTAAAATGCTAAGACTTTTAGGATACAAATCAAAGAACATTTTAAATTTGTTTCCTCGTTTTGTTTTATGAATAAATTTTTAAAGCATGAAGAATAGATACGAATAATTCCATCGCATAAAATTAATTTTCACATATAATACGTTATAATTTTGTATAAATCAAATTTAAACTGTTGTAATAGGTTTTCAGCAAATAACATGTCAATCAATTATTAAAACATGGGCCTTATTTAAGTACAATATTGAGTTTTCTAGGGGGAAGCACATTTTAAATTTAATTTTAATACAAATAAATAGCCATATGAAAAATGTGTTTGTCCGTTCATCATGCCGACATGTTATTTCATATTTTATGCGTGAGAAAAAAATTGAATAATAAAAATCAACGTTAGGTTTTACACAGTTTTCAATGTTTAACATCACATCAATTGTCATTGTATAATTTACTTGAAAGTACCAATGGATTGAAATCTAACACGCAGTTTTTCTTTTGAAAGATAAAGTATAATTTATGACAAGGCGACTTCAAGGTGATTAAAAAAACAAATGTCTTGTTTATATATTATACATTTTTTTTAAATAAAAGCACACACCTTTTTACACTTTTTGTAAGTCGAAAACACTTAATAAACCTCTGGAAGCCTTCATAATAATTCCTTGGAGCAGATCCATATCAAACGTACTTATTCTGGTATTCCGGTAAGTCTATTTCATGTTGAAGTCGTCAGAACATACCTGTGTTTTATTTGAACTAATGGAAAAAATATATAAGTCGATAAAACGGCCATGCGATGTCTCAGTACTGATATCCGTCTCTTGGAACTGTGTAATATATATTGAAAGAATTGAAGTGGAATCTAGTCAATTTCAAGACTAGACTAGGTCAGTATTTGCATAGACAATCATATGGCTTGTTTTAGAACATTACATTTTCTATAAATAGCATAATCTCATTATTGTACATAATATATTAAAAGCGTTCTTCTATTTCCGGGAAGGCATTCTAGTCGCATTAAAATGGAAATATTAAAACAGCTGGAAAACTCCATCAAACTGCATGTTGAAGGAATCTATCTAAATAAATGAATGAATTTCAAAGCACATGGTTAGTATAAAGCCAGAAACGGTCAGTTATTGGTTTTCAAAACGTAACTGACAAATATCCAGAATATGAATTTTTCATATTTCTTACTTCGAAATAGCAAAAAAGAAATAAAATAAAAAAAATAAATAAAAATATAAAAATACAAAAAATATCCTGTTACAATTCATGTATTTACCTTCGTCTTGTGACAGGCAATCCACTTGACAATGTTGTCTTTGTACCATCCAGAATCAAAACACGGAATAAGAATTAGCATTTCATTTTCCATTGTATAGTTTGGGCTCACTACTCGAATATAATACTACAAAGTTTGAATTATATTTTTAGGCAGACAAGGAAGTTCATCTGTATAAATAATGCTTTTTATGCTAGGCTCTGCACATTAGTTTTCCGTTCCAATTTTTATATATAGAACTTATTGAATAATGACATATCCAAAAGTGTTACAATACTTGATCCGAATTCAGAATTCTGCAGCTGAGAAGGACAGTAGAATGTAAGAAAGACTCAGTGACCTTAGGTCTATGAGAGAACATGCCATTGTTCAAACAAGTTGCATACAACCATCACAAACTTCTTCAAGAAAGTGAAGGAAAGTTCATGAATGTGACACTGTGGAAGTGTTTTGAATCTTACATTGTCAATTTTTTTTCAATACAGAGTTCAGTTTAGAGTTTCAATATGCTTATCTATGGTCATTTAAAAAACAAAAACAGAAAAGCTGAGAGCTAATTTCAAGTCATTTGCCATGTGCTCATGTCAGAACCATACAGTTATATTATTGAAGAGTGTGACTATCCACAAATAAGCTGAATAAGTGTTTTTATCATTTGTATTTGTCAAATGTTTTATTGAAAAGTGTGCATACCCACAAACATGCTGAATAAATGTTTTTCTTATTAGTATTTGTCTAATATTTTATTGAAAAGTGTGCATATCCACAAACATGCCGAATAAGTGTTTTCCTCATTAGTATTGTCTAATGTTTATTGGAAAGTGTGCATATCCACAAACATGCCGAGTAAGTGTTTTTCTCATTAGTATTTGTTTGAAAAATCTATTTTTAATTGTGATTTATACCTATTAGATAATAATAAAAAATCTTATCTTCATTTATTTTGTTTTTATGAATAAGAGGAAATAAAAGAGAGATAAAGAAAGGCAATATAAACAAGAAGGAGAAATAGAGAGAGAGAGAGAGAAAGCAGATATAGATTAAAGAGAGAGAGAGAGAGAGAGTAATAGAGAGAGGGTCTGGTTTATGGGTAAAGAATACAAAAGATTAAATTTTATAAAGAAAAAGTTAAGAAAATTAACAATCAACATCACAGCAACAATAACATCATACTTAAAATAATAGAATAGAATGTATATTAATCAATTGAATAAGTACATATATTGTACATAATTATATTGTAAATATAGCATATTAGAGCCTGATTTTCAAAACCTCCTTAATCCGGAATCTTCTTTAATCCGGACTTTTTTGATTGCCCCGAGTGTGTCAGGATTAGAGTCTTTCCACTGTACTTATTTTTGCATTTTTATTCTCAAACAGCTGGTTTTATTCATTAAACTTAAAACTAACTAAATGTGTAGGATTATATATTTGAGTAAATTGCTTAGCGTTCAAGACGACAAAAAGGAAAAAATAACAAAAACTCATTACACTTTTACGCTAGCTTACGACAATTAATCAGACAGTAGAGTCTTTAGCGATCAGATCATGTCGTCCGAATATCTTGAAAATAGATTGTATTGTGTACAGAGTCGTTTAGGAATAAAAAAGGATATTATACACAGGAGAGATAAAACCTCAACGTTTATTTCCGATAAGATAGTGTACAGAACTTACAACAATTTGGCAAATAAACAGAGTTAAACAAAATTATGTTAGTTGTTATTCTAAAATGAAACGTCTGCAAATCTAAGAATAAAGCAAAGTCAGTTGTTCAAAGAAATCATTTATCTCTTCATTGTAACTATTGTATTGCTAGGAGTTGCTTTGATACTTCCGAAAAATTCTGGAAATTCATAATGGATAACAAACTGGTAATAAAATATTCAAACCATAAAAATACCTAATGAAGTAGATGTAGTTTGATGCACCTACTAGTATATACAAATCGCAGACATCGATTCATCATATCCAATGTGCTTAACAGAAATATCAGAATAAGAGAGAAGTATTTACATTATGTACGTAATTATCACGTGTATAATAATTAAGTACGTGAACATCTCATATTTCTCGTCTGAATAAATGCAAACATGCAAAATAAGAATACATGTATATTAATTTAAAACATTGTAAGAAAATAGCAAACGCGTCAATTCAAGTTTGTTTTACGGTTATTTTTATGTTAATAAAAGTGCAGCGCACTTTGAAAAAAAGCTTTTTAAAATATTGTGATGGCAGAGGTAGTTCTTCATATGCTTTATTTTCTGGTAACATTGTGGTTATGTTACAGATATTACCATGTCAGATGTCGAGCCATTGTATGATAATAAATTGCTGGTGAGATTTTGATAACATATACCACGTATTCTGAAAGTTTACTCGGAATCATGTTATTAGTAGAAATTTTGTGAGCAGGATGTTATTTAGTACAGGGGGAAATCGAAAATGATTCCAATATGCACATCTATGGCGCACCCTGAATCTAAACCATCATAAAATGCATATAAAAAGCTTGCACATGTATACACCTACAAAGGACAATTTTAGCAAGAAGATAATCACAAACATTTTCTTTGATAAAGACACTGACAGAACAATAATACTTTATTATAATCTAATTTGT
Organism: Solen grandis; assembly: GCA_021229015.1. NCBI lineage: Eukaryota > Metazoa > Mollusca > Bivalvia > Adapedonta > Solenidae > Solen > Solen grandis. The sequence continues at coordinate 21,803,060 of CM037792.1, read as the reverse complement.
ATGTACAATGGTTTATCGACGTGTCTATTCATCCCCATATTTCAAGATCCATTTTTAGCAACAATAGATTCAAAAGAATAGGAACATTATAGTAAATTTTAAAGCTCACACAATCGAAGGTGGGATACACTTTTACTATTTAATGAATATATTATTATCAGTGTTATTTACAGAGACAGTGTGTCCATATACTTAGCAGCCAATGCTCTGACTCCCATTCTGCAGTTGTAACAATGGGTTTTTCATATCGATTTTTTTTCATATTGCTTTACGTGCAATGCACAAAACGATGATTTTTTTTTAAAACGTTTGAATTATACAGATTGTCGTATTGAATATCGTATTGATCCTTCATCAATAATTCCTGTGGTTGCACTACATTAAATATAGCCACGCGTATTACATAATTCAACTGTCAACAATACATTATTCCCAAATGTTAGTCGAATTTTAAAGACTAGACTATTTGAGTTTACTGTCGCATCGACAGTATTTCAGTAATATAGTGACGTCCAGCTAATAACAGGTGGAGGAAGACCCCGAATGCACGGAGACATCCGGGTAGAACAATCGACCTACCGCAAGCCAGCTGGAAGGCTTCCTCACATGAAAATCCGAGTGACCATGAAGGGATTCGAACCCACGCGGTGAGAGGCTGAGTGAGTGTTGAAATCAGCGACTTTACCCTCTCAGCCACCACGGAGGCCCCTCGAATTTTAATGTAATAAATCAAACAACGGAAGCTTGCAAGACAAAATGTACTGTAATGAAACCTAATGAAAACCAATGACATAATTGGTTTCGAATTTAAAAAAAAAGAATGAGTCATAATCATAGTAAAATGATTGTCTCTTTAGGTCAAGCGACATGCGAGCATTACAAAAACGTAAATTTGATTTGTGTCAAATCGTATTTCAAAATTATCCAATTATTCCCCAAAATTGAAAAGAGGTACTTTCTTGAATTTAATTAGCTATCTTGTCCGCTATACTGATTTCATTCAATTTGTTTTAGTTTTTAAATAATGGAAAAAAATGTATTGCTCTGAAAAGTCGTTCAGTTCCCAAGTAATCACACATGATTGTTTCCAGTGTGTGTGAGTGTGTGTTAGTAAAGTCTAAAAAAACCGGTTTTATAACCCCTCGATATTAAATATTTTCGTAGCAAAAGTCAAACCGAAGCTCTATTTGTACATGTGACAATTTTAAATGGTTTAAATTTCAAATATGTCTAATATGAAAATGTTTTGGTCTTTGTCGTATCTCAAATGAGATCTCTTTCAAATTAGAGAAGGTATCGAAAACGATTACATAAATATAGACACGCGGGGTATAACCGTTACGCATTGGAACGGGACGATAAAGATCAAGAATGCATTACTTTTCTAATAGGCTAATCTTTTATAATGATAGCAGATACAATAAATTCCATAAACGGTTAACCTCGGATATGTTAACAACTTAAAATAAAGAAGACAAAAACGAGTGTCATTACCTTACATGTAACTGTTCGAAGAAAACTGGCAAGGATTTTGAGATTTTCTTTATCGGAAAAATCGTCTTTACAAAACACGCTAAGTGCTTTGCTTCTTGAATGTAAAACACCGATATTGATCTTTTTATAATACTACGAATATATCTCGCATTTCTTTTTGTATAATTATGGTTTGTTAAGTCACGAGATTTTATTTTTCTATTTATTATGGAAATTATTTTATTGAGTTGGGTGCTTATTTCTTTGCTATATATTGCATTTTGCGACGATAACACTTATAACTTATTTAAATAATAATAATAATAATAATAATAATAATAAAATATATATATTTATTCCAAGGGTAATATAAAGGAGAGTAAGATCAATTAGAATAACGTGTAAATTGTTAATTCCAAGTGCAAGAACAGTTATTTGACAGTCATTTGATTTAGTTTTTATTACGTGACCAGCTCTCAGCTTATAACCTATACTTACATTGGACTTTTTATATTGGACGTTTTTATATGCTCTTAAACTGTCACACTACAGCACCACGCCATAGACATGTGGCATGGTGCCACATCCAGTTACATTATCCTGACACCGGGCCAACCAGTCCTGGAACTACTTATATGCTGTGAGCCCGAGATAGATGCTTTAACCGGGGAAAGTGTCGTTGTCTTGTCATCAGAAAAATATAAATTATAAATATTTGCCAATCATGGCAACTTGTTGCCTTTGGTTATAATCTTAAAGCACACACACACACACACACACACACACACACACGTTTAGGCTATGTTCTATGCCTTACTGTGTTGGGTACTGTACGATTTTGCTATGAATGATATGCATGATTTGAAACTAATATTCACAAGGTCAATAAATTCCCAATTAATGCTTACATTATTATTACATACATCGCCTATCATGTTGAATGAGATGCATTATTAATCCAAAACCAACTTGCATACTAATAGTTTTACATTTACCGAAGACATCATCATTCATAAGTGTAGAAATCGAAGACTTGCTTTTAAAATATAATATCTCAAACATACCATTGTTTTGTACCATTGTTTGGCTTTCGGATAAATTATGTTAAATGAAGAAAAAAATCACCATCGATTACATTTCATTGCTTGCTATAAAAACTATTTTATGAACGAATGACTAATTAAGAAATGCCTTACTATCACTGTTATTTAAGCTTATATTAATTTATAAATCCATGTTTCCGTGTTTACATCTTTTCGGCACAAACATGTTCATTGGTGGAGGTTTTGTCCCCGGTCTGATAATGATATATTTAAGTGATATCTGATATAATACAGCTTTTGTAGAATTTACTTTCAAATGGATGTTAGTAAAACGCAAACAGCTGAAACAATTTTGCAGCAATATAAATGAAATATATTTGTCACGGCTAAAGTAGTTGATTTTGAAACACGAGCCTCTATCAGATATAACTTATATTATTAAAAGTGTAAGCATTTCCGTATCTGTCTTTTAAGTCAAAATTACATGCCATTTCAAGAGTTAAGAATCAATATTGTATTCTAGGGAGCTTGTTATAAGTAGGTAGCGTAATATTCGCTCTTGAAATTCGTTTCAATGTCAACAACATTACACCAATGATTTACATTTCGGGTTTAAGTTTCGATACATCTGGATAGTTACATGTATTAATTATATCAATGAAGACTTCAAAATCATGACTTCGTATTAAGTATGAAGAGCGCAGATTCAAATAGAGGTTTTTGTTGCCATTTTTAACAGATATCATTTTCCGTATTCGTAAGTGGGTCTCACAGCAGAGACAAATTGATAACTTACCTTCATAACGTATATTCTTATGATATAAAAACTACACTAAAAGCAATTCATAGGTATTATGTTATCGCGATAAATGCTATGTTTATTCAAAGTAAAAGTAGCAAATGGACGCCATCCACTAATTGGTTTAATCAGGCACCTGTCACACCTTTCGTGGAAGAGTTTGTCCGAGTTTCTGAGAGAGAAAATGCCATAAAGTTGTATGAAGGAATCGATAAATACTAACTGCAGACCAATGTTCTTAACGCAATGTATACAATTTTTTCATGATACATGTATTATGAAATGCGAAGTCAGCGCCGATGTTTAGTCTCTTTGGCTTTGTAATACTTTACACTTTTGTACAGTAGTTTTGAGAAATGGTCCACCGTTTTGAATTTATGTTAAAATGCCCTTAAAAACTATACACTGTATCAGATTATTAGATAAGCATACAAATGCAAAAGTAACCGATATTTACGTTCTGTCATTGAACGATCGGAATTCAATTTATGAGTATGGTTGTATTTTGACGTATAGCCAAGCTTTTGATACTCTACATGAAAATTAGTTAGTCGAACATTGAATGTCCTTCTATGTGTTTATGAGATAAAATATTCTTCGTTCAAATTGAAAGGAGCAAAGCCTATCTTATTAAGTATTTTCACAATATCAATATTTTATCCTATTTGAATAACATTCATCATAAGCATCCAGCACAGTTCATAATACATCTTGTTTGAATGAAAATTAATTGGAAATTGGAATAATAATTGGAAATTGGAATAATGCCATTTTAAAAATACATCAAACGCATTTCGCTCAAAGAAAGCAGAATGCCTTGCATAAACTTTCAGGATAATTATCAATTGAAATGAGCGCTGGCTCATACATATGAGGTATGCCTTTAGAGTAGAACTTCTGCTGACACCTGCAATCAATATATCTTGATTGCTTTCATTTTGTCTTACGCTATAATTTAGACTAATCTGCATTTCGCAATTAGGGAAATAAAACGCAGGTTTTACTCTCCGTTGAAGAAGAACATATTTTGTCGCTCAAGTTAAACGAATCTGCATATTTTTGTCAACCCAAAACTGTAAGAGAAAGCTTCACTTAAATGAATAGTTAAAGAATTCAGCACAGTCAATCAGCAATGAATTTAAAAGAATACAAAGGAAAATCGTCGGAAATCTGCAAGCAAAACGGCGTATAACTGTATAAAACGACATCATTTGATTGGTTGAATAAATGTGACGGAACCAATGAATTGGCGTGATTTGACACACCTCGAGGGGCCACTGTCAACCCAAATTGTGCGTGTAGGGGGCGACATAAGTCATTTTCTTAATTAAATCATGTTTATTTCTCAATAATACTCAGTATACAAATTCATTTTATATATGAGAAAACAGTTTGTAAAGGGCTTTCAGATTTGGCCTCACATTCAAAGAAAATATTACTTGTCACATCTTCACCTTGCATGTACTCAATCAACATTGTTTGCTGTCTTGGCTAAAAAAATAAATAAAACAAACAGACTGCCATAGTCCATTTAACAATGTGTGCAGAAATATCAGAGAAAAATGTAAAACATGTGTAAAAGAACGTAGGGATGGTGTACAAAAATTCCCGCATTACATGAGAATGATTTAAAAAGAAATAAATAATAATAATAGTAAAAAAAAAAAAAATATTTATTAACAGCAATCCTTAAAATTTTTAAAGATAAATATGAAATTAATGGTATCATAATAAGGCTTGCAATATAAAAATTGCTAAACATTTTAAGTAGATATTATTATCTCCTTTTAAGTGAGATAAATGACACCATCTTATTTTGATTTATACTAGACTTAGTAATGCTGTTATAAGCAACTCTATTTATCAAGATTTAATTTTCATTACATGAGCAGTGATCTCAAATAAATGTAAGAAATTAATTTTTTAAAGAAATATAATTATTTGTAAATACTATACCAAAATCATTTATTAAAATAATCGTAAATGAAAGGTAAAATATTACGAACTTACTAAATTACAAAAAGGGCTACATTGATAGCGTAACTTTGTCGATGTTACTGTTTCCGTGTACGTCGATTGAAAAATATTGGAAATGTCGTTGATGATATTGCCGCTATATTTGAAAGGAAGGCATCATTTATACAGTTAACTTCTGAATTTTATTTATTTCTTTATTTATTTATTTATTTTTTTTTTTTTTCAATTGTTCCGATAATTTCGTTGATTATGTGAAAGTTTATTATTCGACACCCCTTGCAAATATCAAATAAAAATAAACAGATTCATGTAGTATAGTAAGTTCGTGATTAAGTTGTAATGAAGAATTTAATCTATATAAATGATTGAGTTGCTTATAACAGCAGTTTCAAGTCTGGTAATTGTAAAAATAAGATGATATCATTAATCGTAAAGGGAGGTAATACAATCTACTTAATATTTTTCTTATCTTAATTCAATGCAGAAATAATTGCGTAATAATTACGTAAAGGTTGCTGCTTAATCCATATATTTCACCATTTTTGTGTATGGTGGCACTTTTTGTCTACCATACCGGCCTCCTTTCTTTTACACAAGTTATTGACTTTTTTGGGACATTTGGAAATTATTTCTTCACAAATTGTTAAATGGAAAATGGAAACAACGGAATATGTAGCAGTGTGTTTGTTTTTCAGCCAAGACAGCAAACAGTGCATTCAAGATGTACATGTGACAAGTACTATTTTCTTTGAATGTGAGGCGAAATCTGAGAGCCCTCTGCAAACTGTATTCTCTTAAATGAAATTATTTTGTATACTGAGTATTACTGAAGAAAAAAAAAGTTTTTACAACTCCCACCCACTTTTGAGTTGACAGTGATCCCTTAAAACGACAAAATACAGGATTAAAATCTCACGGCCTGACATAGATCGGACGTGGGTATTCTTCGATGTCCAGTGAAGTATATTCTCATTCTAACAAATGTGTTTTAATATCAAAAGAAAACATGACAGATCCAGTTCAGAGTATACGCATTTCAAGATTCAACATTTTAATATTGTGTTTGTTCTTTATATATAAAAAAGATGTGTGTTACGATAAAATGTTCTTTTTTTGCATTAAATACGCTGAACGATTTGGCGCCAATTCTACCAATTTAATAAGCGCCAAGTAAAACTATAAAACCTAATGCCTGATTTTCCCCCTTAATTTACTATTAAAATACCCTTATAGTTAATTTCTCATCAATTGCTATAATTGTTTTTGTTTGTTTTGTTTGTTTTACGAAAAAAAAAAATTAAAAAAAATGATGAACCGTATTTCCATTGAAGCAAATGGTCCTTTTCATTGATTTGTAAACGATATACCGAACTGCCCAAATGATCTGCTTATGCATTTCTTCCAAAATAAAGTACTAATATTTGATTCGGTACTGGTGGCAAAAAGTGGGTTCGATCCCCGGCCGAGACATAGCACTAATCGTGAGGTTTATATCATTTTTGTTTTTAAATTTATGTCCTATATTTGGCGTTCGGCAAATGTAAAAGATTGTCTTGATATTTGCAAATCCATGTCTGTCTCAGAAAAGGTCCCAAGATGACTAAATACACAATCATTCAAAAATACACAATAGTTGTATTAAACAGGAAAGCATCAACTATTACTATTATTCGGTCTGTCGACTAACATATTAACAGAGACACATCTGTATTGTTCAATGTTTATATTTCAAAGCAGTAATCTGACTAGTAGATCTATTTGATAACAGCCACTTCATCAACACCGAAATAGTGGTGTGAGTATCTCCCTGTATCTGTATCTTTTCTTACATAAATTTACTAAAATTAATGTCTATTAGCTATACTTTACTTCAATAACATATTTGTCTCCTTGTGTTCCTTAGATTTATTTTAAGCAGACTTAAAGATATGTACCATGGTTTGGTATATCTATTTTGCAATATGTTACCGACAAGTCATTACACAAATAGAGAACTAATGCAAAGCTTGCAATAACTCAACCACTTAATGACGATTGTATCAGATGTGATTTATTATTTGTCAATGCGTGTATTGTTTATATCTTACGAGTGTTTATCATTTCAGGAGACATTAAACGGTGATTGACAGAACAATGAATAGAATGTTGAGAACATTTGATTTATCATAAAAAACAATGTAATCTGTCTGCATGCTGACACATAGTTGTAGACGTAAATGGTGTTAAAAGAATAGAAAACACTATATTTCGTTCTAACTGTAATCATGCACATAATAACTTTCTAACAAAACACTTCAACGATTGAATTTGTTATACCTTGATTCTATTCAGTAATTATAGGTAGCTTAACGCTAAAATGTCATTTTCAGATGCATTGCCTGTGGCCTGGATTACACGAAAGGTAAACATTTAACGCTTTGTTTTATTTTTGAAGTCAGACTATCTTAACATCTTAAATTATTCGAAAGTGTATCCTACTTACAAAATGTAGAAAATATCTTATAAAGACTACCAAACAAATGATACAAATAATGTAATTTTACATTGCCCTTAACTGAGGTTTATTGTGATTTTATTTAACGTCTTTTTGGCAAAATTCCTATTGCTTGTTTTGTTTTTGTGGTTCAGCTGTAAGCTTTAAGTGCAATTCTTCCCTATCGTTTGCCGTGATAAAACCGATTATCTTTTATACTTGATTTAAAATGCCCCCCCCCCCCCCACACACACTCCAGGAACACATTATGTCATCATTTATTTGATGATTTATTACGTTTAACCAGAGTTCGGACTTAAAGGATATAACTGTTATTTATAATTATCTTAATAATAATAGAATACCGTCAAGCTCCATGAACTCTTTCTTCATTCGTGTTTCCAAAATCTTATTTCAACTATAGCCTTTAAGGCATTCGGAAGTAAAGGGTAAGAGAAGATGTCAAAGAAGTCATGATATTCATTGACTACATTAACCGCATAATCGACTACAAATCTCTCAGCCCCTCACCGCTGTAGGTTTGAATCCCGGTAGGGACTTCGGATTTTTCATGTGAGGAAGCCTTCCAGCTGGCTTGCGGTAGGTCGGTGGTCCTACCCGGGTACCTCTGTGTACTCGGGGTCTTTCTCCACCTGTAATTAGCTGGATGTCGCTATATGATTGAAATACTATCGCAGCGACGGTAAACCCCAAATTCAACAACAACAATAACCGCATAATCACGCATTGCTTTAGGTGCATCCGTCATCTAATTCAAACAAGAACTCTCGTGTAATGTAATGGAATATAGGTTCTTGGAATGTATAAGCATGTTGATACAAATAAATACGATATTTCGTGGAAAAAGGGAACAATTTGATACTCGGACTTCTGCAAGGCACAGAAAATCAAGAGACAATGATTGCATGTTTATGTTCATGTAAAATAATTGTGCCGTTACTATGGATATGATTTGAAATATGCACGGTTAATTTAAAAAGAACTTTCTCCGCCAATCATCGCGAAGTGTGAACCAACCTTATTAAATTATTACCGATTTCTTAGTGTACATAACCTATTTAAACAACATTCGCAGATTTTCTATTACGATTACTGGAGATATGATGGGGTCAATAGTTCAGACGGATTTGTTGATAACTAAAAATAAATATTCAGACAAACTACATGTATTGTTTAGAGCAAGTCTTAAAATAGAATTAAGTTTCTAGATTTCGACGAACTTCATGTATTGGGGAAAATATTCTAATAACAAGTCATTACATTCCCTAAAGACCTCTCCAGACATGTCCCTAACAGGGTAAGTTTATTGCTCTACTGGTGAGCCTCCTAATCTCACCTCTTTAAATCCACTTCGTGCAAGAATAAAAAAATAGAAGAATTCGTTTCGAAACACACCTTGACGTATAATCCATATAAAGGGATGATTCTCTTTTCAGGAGTCGGGTTTCAACCCGAGTCGGTGGCCTCCGTGCAAAGGTAAATCGCTACTTTAACACTCACTCAGCCTCACCACTGTTCGATCCCGGACAGTCATTCGGATTTTCATGTCAGGATAACCTATCCACATGGCTTGCGTAGGTCGGTATTTCGGATCCTCGTGATACGGGTCACTGTAATTAGCTGGGCGTGCTTATACTGAAATACTGTCGAAGCGACGGTAAACCAAATATTAAGTCAAGTCCAACCGAATCGAGACTCTATTCGTGACTGCGTCAAAAGACAGACGTATAAAATCTGGTACCGATGACCCTTGACCATAATACCTGACTGCAAGGTCTGAAATTAGCACAGCATCACAAAAGATTTAGCTATTACTGCAGAAGAAGAAGATAGAAAAGAAGAAAAATTCTTATGTGTTGATACGGAGACTAAAATATGCCCTGCTTTTACGAAAGCCTTCAGATTGTAATGATTAAAGGTGTTCATCTGTTTAAGTTCACTGAAAGAACTCAGATTGCATTACTGTCTATGCAATTATGTGTTTATGACTTATTTTATAAAACACTGCGAGTTACTGAAATTACTTGAAGAACATTTGAGTCATCAATAAACAGAATTCTTTTTATTTTAAGACGAACAAAACCTAAAGGCATAAAACAACAGCCTGAAAATAAAAACAAAAATGAAGAAATAATAATTAAAAACAAAACAAAAAAACAACAACAACATAATCAAGAAAGGTAGTGCAGTAAAGAACATTGTGTATTGATTTTTAAACTTGTATAAACCTAATCATCATCATTGTTCAAATTGAGGATCATGATTTCGAAAGCTAAACTATTTAAATACGCAACTTGTTTAATACGGTGTGTGCTGGAAACGTGCATAAATTTGCCAAACATCTTATGATGTATGATGTTATATTTAAAAAAAGAAAGAAAATGCCATATATATTTCTATGTAAATCGAAAAAGACTAATAAACCTCAAGGAGCCTTTATAAAAAGCGTTTTTAAAACGATGTAATTGCTTTTATTTCTAACTCCCTGAAGCAATCTATATCAAACGCATCTATAGCTGATATTCAGGAGAAATTCTCTATCATGTTGGGGCGTCAGTAGATGCGTATGTTCCATTTAAGTTTATTGAATGGAAATTTAATCGATTAAACCGCCGCGCGATATAATATGTCTGTTATACAATCATTTGAGTCATCACACAAAACTGATTTTTTAAATAAGATTTAAGGGCACCTGATTTATATAGTCAGAAGCATTCAATTTGAAAAAAACAACAAAAAAACATAATTGGAATTTAGTAACTTTTTAACAGAAGCTCAGTAATCGAATGTTGATCCAGTTTTAATACTTCGATAATTGGCGTTAAGAACAACTATAAATCATATTGAGATATTTGTATTTAAATTTCTCAGTCAATATATAAGTAACTTTAACTTTAATGGAGGCGTAGACATAATTTTTAACATAATCGACTTTTTGTGGCCATACTTTGAATTATTGACATTTTTAAAAAGCTTAAGGTGGATTTATTGCACCACAGTAAAATTTTCTTTTTTAAGCGCATTGGTTCCGAAGGTAGGTGATTGTATTTCATCAACAGTGGAGACAGATTGAAAACGTATCCATTATGACTCTCGTTAAAATTGAAACTGACAAAATGCTACATTAGTGATTTACTTAGTAATTTGTATTTGGCAGATTCACATTTATCATCTATTTTTATTGACATGACACTTAACATTACCAAATGTGTCATCTTGTGGTGTATGATATTAACAGCGACATTTCAATGAAGATTTTATAACTGTTGAACATCTTAAAACATTTTCTGTAGGATAAAATAATATTTTAATGGACAAATATTATTTTTGCTGTTTCGCAGAATACTGTGGCTGCAAAAGTAGTTCAGTCATATAGTGAGGTCTAGGAAAATAACAAGCGGAGATAAAAAGGCTCCTTGGTGGACTAATCGACCTCCTGCAAACCGAAAGATAATTCGTTAATCAGGATGAAAATTAAGTCAGTACTATAAACGCATCTTCTAACAGCAGGAAGTGAAACAAATCATTTAAAACTAATAAAACATTCCTGCGGCATTAGCGCCTGTGGATTTGTCTGAGAAGGTCATTATTTTACTAAAAACAGATGTTTTATTTCTAAACATCAGCTATATGTCATGACAAAGAATGGTATTCATTGCAATTTTAAAATGACTCGCGTTCATGCACTCATGGTTGACGTTTATATTCATTTACATGTAGTTTAATATTTGGCGAGTCGCACATGTAATGACTAGGAAAATGCTTTGAACCGTGGAAGAAGTACCGTGAAATATACAGAGACAAAAATGTTATCACTGACTGTCCGAAGAAAAACATGATTTTAAATTACGCAGTCAATCCTTGGCAATATAATCCATTACGATCAAAACACACTTATTGTGGTAGGCTTTCCGCTTGTCAAATGAGATACCATCGAGAATCAAAATATGAAAACAGATTCTGTATTGTAATGTTTGTCTAGGGCTAACTGTTGGAATCCAAGTTACATAATCGGCTGTAATCTATGCAAGTAGAATTTTTAAAGACGATGTCTTTACAATTCGATTTTTTTTGTTGTTGTTTAAAGAAGAATGTTTAAAGAAAATCCAAATTGTAATATTTACGTGTTAACGTTTTTTAAAGTATATATGCCAACTGTTTAGTGTCCAAAACTTTACATTTCAGTGCTTGTATGCAATTTTGGCTAAAATTTCAATAAAAAGGCATATTTATTAAACAAAAAACAATCATGGTGCGGTATATATTTTAACATTTTCAGAAAGCCTTTATATCAGTTGAATGAATCTGAAAAGAAAGAAAGAAAGAAAGAAAGAAAGAAAGAAAGAAAGAAAAAGATATGTCCGACGATTTATTGCTATTTAGAAAAATACAGTATATATAAAATTTCATACGGTTAGTTTTTGTATGCATTTTGATCCCGGCAAAATGGATTTTTATGCTCGTTTCTTAATGTTTGGTAGTAGTTTCACCTGTATCTTATTAAATACATTATATTTTACAAATTGTGATAAACTATTTTGGAAATATCATTTAAATTTACATTTGAAGTACATGTGTAATTAGGAATGGAATCTTTCCAATTTTTAATTCCTTTTTTTTAAACAAGGGTCAGGACTGCCACAAAATACGCCCATCACAGTATGAGGACTCTCAGAAATAGCTCAGAGAAACAAGCTATTGTCTCCTAAATCCCATTAGTTAATGAATGTTACTTATTAAAACAATCATGTTGAAACATTTCCATTTATTTGAAGGAAAATGTCTCTTTTGACTTATTCAAGTGTTCAATGGCCATAACATCTAAGTCATTCACGCGATAATGCTGAATATCGAACTCATCCGCGATTTTATGGCCATGCATATGTGTGGAAAGTTTGAAAAGGATTGGTCTAACGGTATTGAAGTTAGAGCCCAGACAATCACAATTTCAAGTATTTGTGTACGTCAAGGGCCATAACTTCTAAGTCATTCATGCGATAATGCTGGATATTGAACTCATCCGCGATATTATGGCCATGCACATGTGTGAAAACTTTGAAAAGAAATGGGCAACGTATTGAAGTTAGAGCCCGGACAATCACAATTTCAGTATTTTGTGTACGTCAAGGGCCATAACTTTAAGTCATTCACGCGATAATGCTGGATATCGAACTCATCCGTGATATTATGGCCATGCACATGTGTGAAAAGTTTGAAAAGGATTGGGCTAACGGTATTGAAGTTAGAGCCTGGACAATCACAATTTCAGGTATTTTGTGTACGTCAAGGGCCATAACTTCTAAGTCATTCACGCGATAATGCTGGATATCGACCTCATCCGAGATATTATGGCCATGCACATGTGTGGAAAGTTTAAAAAGGATTGGGCAAACGGTATTGAAGTTAGAGCCCGGACAACAAATGTTCCACGCCCGCCCGCACGCCCGCCCGCCCGTGAGTGTTCACATAATACGCCCCATCTTAAGATGGGCGTATAAAAAGCAAACAGTGATGTTCTGCCAAAAGATTAATCTAGAAAACGAACGAGATGACCCCCAATTTTTAATTCATATATTCTATTAATATTGTATTAAGTACTTGTTTGCACAATTTTAGAAGGAAAAAAAAACAACAACTCTGTTGAGAAAAAAAAAAAGAAAACGCTTTTTAAGTCAAAATAAGATATATGTTCTGTTCTGTTCAATATTTTACAAACCGACTAGCACAGCCTGACCACCATACGCAGCTGAAATCCTTGTTGCCATTGCGTGACACTATCGTTAAACATGAACTCGCGAGAAAGCGTGTTGCTTGAGATGCAGCACAGCCGTAACGGAACAGTTAAATACACGTAAAATTCAAATAGTGTTTTGAGTGAGTTACAATAAAGAGTTACAGCGAATATTTTGAGAAAATACTTGTAAACCAGAAAGCCTAAGTTATATTTCTAATGAAACATAAACTACACTCGTTCTAAGATTTAAATAAACAAAGTAATATCTGATAAAACTATAAATATCAGACATACTGAGTGTGCTAAAAGCATATTTGTAAATTATAATTCACAGTTCGAATTTACTACAGAGAAACGTGTTGACAATACAATATGCTTTGATTATAGCAACTGCATTCGCCTAGAAAATCATTCCTTTTTCCCTTATTGAGATTAGCTTGCACTGCTCTGCATGTTGTGAAGCGTAATACTTACCCTCTTTTGATACATGCCACCTATGTCAATTGATTAGACAAATCAGGAATCCCAAAACATTTCTTATCCTCATATTATGAGGTAGTTTTCCATTAAAAATGTTGCGTTTCTCTCAAACCTGAAGACCCTAAAAAGGTCCAGATTTAATGCTGACTAAATAAAGCTTCTGCAGAGGATTCAAACCAATCGTAGATGCTGATGTGTTTTAACACGTGTTTTGAAAATGTATATAATCTGGGTTTGACTCAGAGGTGACAGACAACAATATCACGAAATTCTTATACATTTGGCTTTACACCAAAGTCTGATTTAGTACAAGGATAAAAATCATTGCCCTCACTGTTCATTAAACATTAAACACATCCTCTCTTTCCTGGAGGTCATACAAAAAAAAAGAGTAAAATATCATTACATTTCATGAAAGAGGATTCAAATGAAATTCACTCGAGGAATATCAATCAATGCTGATCACATCGGATAATATAAAATCAGACACAGACGCTTATCAAGTTAAAAGCACAAATTAAACGTGTCCAGAATACGGACATTTGAAAGTTTTTAAATGACACGCAGTTATTTAACCGGAGTCTTTTTTTATACTTTAAAATTGGACGTTACGAATAGCTTCATGCCATTTCGAGATATTTGTCTTCAAAATCATTTTCTATTGCTAGTTTGTACTTATTTGGAGGTGTATATATACTGTATGCATGTGTAAAACAAATAACTGCTGGTTGCGCTATAATGAATGGTTGGCAATCTAAAAACAAAAACAAACAAAAAACAAACATTAATTTATTTGATTTTAAATATTTTCAAAACAATTGACCTACTACAAACCAAACTATGAAGTATTATCAAGGACATAAAGACACAACATAAAACATAATATTTTAGCAGGCAGGCAGTGATACAACTATTATTCCTAAATAATAAAATCAACGACAAAAACACATAAAATATCATATCTCTAATGAAGGAGATTCTCATATTTGCTGCAGTGCTTTGTTTAAAACCTTGAAATTAGAATAAAAATGAATATAGTAACACAATAATTGTCTCATGATTTCGCGTCTCTTCAAATTACACCGTTATAATTAAAGGCACCTTGAGGCCTTTAAAACACAATATTATCAATAATTTTAAACACGTAACTACATTATTTCTATTTCATTTTTCAAAAATAAAAGTTACTATGAACTTGGATTTCATTTCTGTTACCATATTTACACGTAAAGTAAAATGAATGTTTTTCAAACATTTGGACACTAAGTCTACTTGAGATAGATTTAGTGCTGCCACACTGCAGTATCACGCCGTAGACATGTGACATGATACCACACTCAGCCAAATTATCATGACACCGGACCAGCAAGTCCTACGATTACAATTATATGATTTTCGTCAAAACATATGAGATCTTCTTTGAGAAGTTATTAATTTAAGCGTTACTATGTCATTTAATAAATGTTTCAAAATAAAAAAAAGTATTATATGACTTGGCTAAGAACGGTTAGGTATAATCATTGTCATTTTAAATATATCCTTACTAATAATTATCAAATTTTGCGGTAATACACATACTAATAAAAATCAAATGACTGAGAGACCTAATGTTTAATTAAGCATAACTGGAACAGGAAAGGAGAAATATAAGTGACATTTTGTGCTGTAAAGGCCAAATATATTTCAATGAACTACATAATTCTATTTTTCATTTACCTACTGTACATTGTAATACTCGTAAATATAGAACCTAGAATAACATAGTACAAATTACATACCAGAGGTGCGTGAACTGCTGCGCTTCACTGGCTTACGTTATAAAATTGCATTCGATATTTTTTACCGCTAACGCATCATTGCAGAGTTATCGATCGTTATAGGCCGCGACAGTTCTTACTATATAACATGACTTGACTTGACCTGACATGACTATTTGGGTTTTCCGTCGCTTCGACAGTATTACAGTCATATAGCGACGTCCAGCTACATACAGGTGGAGGAAGACCCCGAATGCACGGAGGCATCCGGATAGAACCACCGACCTACAGCAAGCCAGCTTGAAGGCTTCCTCACATGAGAATCCGAATGACCCGGCCGGGATTCGAACCAAGGCGGTGAGGGGCTGAGTTAGTGTTAAAGTCAGCTACTTTACCCTCTCGGCCACGGAGGCCCCACTAAAAAATGATACATAAATCTATTAATGGATATTGTTTTCGATTTTATTTATTTATTTAAGATATATAAAAATATTCACACGCCTAAAAAGGAGATCGTCGTGCAAGCATATTTATCTTTTATATTATATATGGTACGAACATACAAGTGCGCATACATCTGACCACTAAAGGGCATTGAATTTGGATATTTGGTATTGTGATTCCGCGATCAGTTATAATAAGTTGCGTAGTAAATAACGTAACATATAAACTTGTCATTTAGATAAGTTTTTTCCTTTTATACGATTGATGTTTAAGAAGTACATACATGTACTTTCGTTTTTTTTCCATAGAAGAATTATAAAACATTTAAAGATTACTGATAATTGTAATATTTTGCGAGTCGCGAAGGATATAATGTTACCACTGATTATCGTAAAAATCGCTATCTTAACTGACGTTTTGTACATTTACTAGTCACACCGTGTCAGTATAATCCGTAATAATAATAACACACTTCTTTGGACTTTACAAGGAAGTCATCTATATAAGTAGAATCTATATATACGATGTATTGGCAGTTCGAATGGATGGAAATCCCCTTCGAGTCTTCTGCACATTAGTTTTTTTCAGATTTCTCTAATTTTGAATTGGTCCGTGTCAGTATTTTACAAACGGACTTGCACAATTTTACCACCACACACAGCTCAAAATCAGTTGACATCTCGAGATTCTATCGTCAAACACAAACCTATGACAAAATGTGTTGTTTGCCTAGTATCGCAGCAACAACGTGATACACGTAATGACATCACGCTAACAACAAATAATATTTCGTGGACGTAGCTTGATTGAAATTGTCACAATGATTTATAACCAAAATACAGGGGAAAACTTGTGAACCAGGTTGCATTAGTCACTGTTTCTTTGAAACATGAACTAAACTTAGACTCTGTCATAATGATAATTGCATATAAGTACAATCTATTTGAAAATCATAAGTGAGTATAACGTATTTCACTTAAATGTAGAATAGATGTAAAGAAAATCGAATCAACGCTCTTCTGAAACTTCCCTCGTATACGAAAAATATTTCTCCATAGACTCCAAGCAGTTGTATTGCGTGTATGGTATCAGAGACAGCGGCGGGGGGCTGAAAACTAGGGGATGGATATCGATTACTGAATATTTTGGAAACCGTTTGAGACGATACCAATTGACTGCAGTGACGTCAACACATTAGGACAGGGTGATACTTACGTACGACCAGTCAAAGAAACCAATTTAAGTACAGTAGGCACCCATAATCTTAATATTTAGACGAAAACATAAGGAATCGATTGTGAGAGCCCCATTTACATGCCTATTGTCTTTATGCAGGATAACTTACACGATGCCTCTAATCAAAAAATGTTCATTTGGTTTTAAAGGAAACTATCTGTTGAAGAGTTACGTGATCAAACAGATCATGCTATAATACTAACCTGATCCATGTACATTATCACAAACCATTGAAATCATTAGACACCGAGGGGTAAATGTGGAAATAGTATTATAGTAGGAGATTTTGTTTAGAAATGTTTGTTAATAATTAGGCATTCGTGATACAGAGAATTAGTGTTGTGCTGTTATGTCAGGAATGTATTACACATAAGAAAACTAGTGACCTTAGAATTATATATTGTTTTTATTTTTATACAACACACGCGGTTTGAAACAGTACAATTCAAGGAATGCAACTTTTGCTGAATAATGGAAACAATAGAATTGTTTTGCAAAGCATCACCAAACAAAATTCTTAAAAAAGTTTGCATTATCATCCTATATTTTTTGCTCCGGTTTGTCAATATCATAATTATACAAAACATTAGAGTAAAATCATTTAAGTCAAGTTTCGTGATAATTTAGATTTAAGTAAGGCCTCTTGAGTATTATTTCGGGATATAGAATATGGATTTTTAAATTAAAAACAATTATATTCAAAATTAAAGTTATATTAATCCTAAAATCAAGAAAAATAAACCTTGTTTTAAAAACATAATCCATTTTTCGACATAACGAGTTAACTTCTTTATGTTATAGGGCCGAAAATAATTTAATGCTGAAAAGCAGAAAAAATGTATTCGCGGAAATCCGGCTTGGTAATCCCAGAAATATCCGTTAATTTGCGTAAATTTCCGTGTCTGAGTCAAAATAAACATGTTGATGAACACGCGAACGATAATGTTTGCAATGTTTACTGAAGTCGAGGACATTTTCTCCATTGAACTTATACCGTTTTAGCCGTTTAGATCCCGAGCGTAGATGTTGACGCGGTTATGCCAATAATTTTCATGAAAATTGTGTGCGTCCGAGAAATGGCAATAGCAAAGTGATAGTAAGTATCTTTAAATTATCCTATTGTACAAAAAAAATCAACGTTATGTTGAAATAGTGTGCAACAAAGGCCAATAATTTTATGAAAAATCTGTTAAAAAGATATAACCGTATCCCTTAATAATATCATATCTTTGAAATGAAATTAACATGATACATTTTTTTTATTTATTTAAGGTAACGTACCTGTAATGGTTTCGCTACACTTCGGACCTCATGGATTTTCCCGGAGACACACAAGCTTTCCGAATGTTTCATTATGGTACCTTGGTTATCTTGGTAGAGGTTAATTGGTCCAAGATATAGCGGAATAATTACAGGGACTTTATATTCAGAAGACATTCAGTAGTAAACTAGATCGTGGTGTCATTTTTTTTTTTAAATTCACATCATTAAGGAAGGATTTCATACTTATTTACAGGATTCACATTTGTAGTTCAGAAATGTATTTGAATATGTTTCCTATATTATATAAAGCAGATTCATGTTTAACTCAGTTGAGCACAATATGCTCAAGGTGACCTTTTGTGATCACCCTGCGTCCATCGTTTGCATCGTCAACAATTTACTTTAAGTGACATCTCCTCTGAAACCGCTGGACACCATTTAAATAAACTTAGCAGGGGTGATCCTTCATAAAAGTCGCAAACATCAACATGATCAATGTAGAACTCTGGTTGACATGGCAACGGAAAAATGAACACTTTAATAACCATCCTCTTCAAAACTACTGGCCAATGTACAGATGTTCCTTAGGTAACCAATTTTAGATGAAAGAATAAAAAAACGACAGTCTAAGTTTCGAACCTTAGAGTATTCTCAACATTTACAGCCAGATATTAACTGTATCAGACTGTTATTCTGCAGAGAGCGATTGCGATGAGCTGTTGTGGATATTGACACAGATTTATTGAAGGTGTTAGCAGATACATATGTCTGTATAAATAGTAATAGACTGAAGAGGGAGATTGATTCATCTCTCAAAAATTGGTACATGTGAGCGAAACGGGGCATTTATGGTATGGTCCCCTTGTTATAGCTGACTATATAGTGATAATTTCCATACCAAATTATTAGCTAATTGATGCTCTTTTTTATATTTTGACTCGTTCTTTAGAAAATCTGTGTTGCAACCTAAACTATAAGTTACACGCCTGATAAATTGTATGGATTACTGTATTTTCAGTTGTCTTTTGGCACCGGCCATGATCTCTCCCCATTATATAAATACATACCTACTGGGCTATGTCGATCCTCAATTAGAAGGATTGAATTAAAATTGACAAACGAACTCGGATATTCTTTCACTGTCTTGACTTTGAACACAAAAGTCCAGTGACACCAGCACAATGACGAATTCTGCTGTTCCTTTCAGATGAAAGAATAAAAAACAACAGTCTAAGTTTCGAACCTTAGAGTTTTCTCAACATTTACAGCCAGATATTAACTGTATCAGACTGTTATTCTTCAGAGATTGATTGCGATGAGCTGTTGTGGATATTGACACAGATTTATTGAAGGTGTGAGCAGATACATATGTCTGCATACACTGAAGAGGGAGATTGATTCATCTCTCAAAAAATGATACAGTTATAATAAGATGTTTATTTATTTGCACAGGTTTTACGTCTGCTCGGGGGTGTTTCAATAATTTGGTCATATATATATATATATATATATATATATACTTAAACTCACTGACATATTGGGACTTAGTGACCATACCCACTTATTGGGACCAACCATTTCTAACAGTGATACGAA
>CM037792.1:21736037-21782664 GCA_021229015.1 Solen grandis | reverse complement strand
TTAAAATATATGAATTTCTTGAGAGTCTGTCTTCATATTTTATGCCCCGACATCGTCCCCGCTGGGGGGGGGGGGGGGGGGGGGGGGCGTGCATAACGTTCATTCGAACGCCGCGTTTGTTTAAAGATATGGCTGTTTACTGACAGAAAATGATAGAAGTGAGGTACTACATGTAGTGAATACAAATTTGATATCGTTACGATTCAACACATCTGAAAATCCCAAGATTTATAACATTATCTTCTTATATGACTATCGATGGAATAGAAACAGAATTTGAATTGTGTTGTTAATATTAGAAGCAAACAGTGACATGATATCAAATACTGTTTGTCATATACTGTGCTTGAAAGGTTTACACAGAATGTCACCTATGTCTTTGTATTACAATAAGTAGTTAATGTAAAAAAATCTTTCTTCGAAAAGATCAAGACATATCTCGATGATATATTTGCCAAACCGGATTTGATTTGATCCACGTGTCACTTTAGTATCAGCTTGTGACCGGATGTGGTATTGTTTTGTCACGTGCCCATGGAGTGAAAGCGAGCATACAATATCCCCCAAGTGGTCGATGTGATCCCTAATTGCCTTGTTATTATGCATATTCATATATAAAATCAAAGAACAGTACAACATGTTATTTGGCGTGTACATAAGCATATAGTCAAATACATTTAAAATTACAACATATGCTAATATGGGGCCGAGAGGGTAAAGTCGCTGACTTAAACACTCACCCAGCCCCTCACCGCCTGGGTGCGAATCCCGTCAGGGTCATTCGGATTTTCATATGAGGAAGCCTTCCAGCTGGCTTGCGGTAGGTTGGTGGTTCTACCTGGATGCCTCCATGCAGTCCTCCTCCACCTGTAATAAGCTGGACGTCGCTATATGACTAAAATACTGTCGAAACGACGGTAAACTCAAATAGTCAAGTCATAGTCAAGTATGGTGAATATTTTTTATTCCGTTTTCGAGCAAAAGAAAAACCATATGACACAATTGTGCGTTTTCAAAGACCTTAAGTATATATCACATCACCTTTGTTTTGCATTTCCAGTCGTGTACGGTAGTGAATAGTTTACGGTTCATAGTATTACTCATTAAGGATATACTATACTATTCTTGTCGCATGTTAATAGAGACACGCGCAATTCGTGGTGGTGTCTATACTCATTTTAATTTAAGATTATAACGCACTTACATTCCCTGTTATCATTTGCTTATCTTGGTGTATTTGCTGATAATATTTAAGGGAAATTGTCATTTAGTGTATGTGCACATATCATTTATTTAACATCACAGTTGGCTACGTGTTTCAATGTATGGGTATACAGACTAATTTCATATACGAGTAAAATAAACTATTTTATATTGATTCACATTTAACCAGATTTCCACTGACATCGCCACTTTGCATCACTTTAATGCCCAGGGAAGCCATATCAACAACTTTCTGATTTAGAAGGAATTTCCTGTAATTCTGCATTTTAAATCATTTCATAACCTTATAAGATCCATATCAAAATAGTTGCCACACAATGTAAACTCCAACAATAAATGCCCAAGAGAAAATATTAAAAAATCTTTATCTAACCACAACTTCTTCACCATGTTTTCTGTTTAAAAGTAAAACAATGATTACCAAAAGATTGATGTATGTCTTTTTTATTTCATTAAGACTCCATCGTCCAGCAGTAGTTTCTTCGAGCCGCAATCTTGTACTTACTTATAAAGTAATCATGCAAGATCGCGGCTCGAAGAAACTACTGACACACTAATTACAAATATAACGTGGTAATTGCCAAAAATATAATCAAATTTTGTTTTCTTTTATTTAGGAAATTGTTTAAAGTTTAATTAAATGTTTTGTAACGCTGTTGATATGTATTTCGCTGTAGATGTAAATGTGCATTATTTTGTTTTGAAAGCATTTACAATTGTAATGGGTAGTAACAAGTGTTTGACAATTGATTATACGCTTTGACCAGTTACTCCGCTGGTGAATTTAGATAAAAGCATCTGATCAGTTATGCTTATCATAATTCATAAACGAAAGTAATACAATGATACAAACTATGAATGATTTTGTCCGTTTTTAAGTTTTTAATATATTTAATCAATATATTATTAAAAGTTTGATGAAAAACACTGTGTGTCAGCAGTGTTTCACTGATCATGCTCATATTGTAATAGCAAAGACAGATTTTCAAAAGCTGAACATAATTAAGACATGTATGTTTTAAATTCTTCAACATTCAGCTACCCCCTATGCACCCTAAAAATAATTTAATCTTCAATTAATAAGAGTATGATATAACTGTAAGATGGATAGATTTTACTAGATAAGACCGCTGGGTGAATCTGAAACAATTTTATAATGATTTGTCATCCCATTCAGCTCGATCTAAAGCAACGTGAATGTAAAGGTTAAACGGGCTCTTAAATGCAGATATTAGAAGAACATACAAAAACAATGTTATTGCTACGTTACCGTGTATATAGATGATAGCAAACATATGAATAACCTTTTTTTTCCTGCCTTTAGCTAACCTCAAAGAGCCTTAAAAATGTCAACTCCGAACTTCATTCTTTGTTTGATCTTATTGCGGAGACATGAAGAACACCTTAACTATGATTTTGTTAGCATTGGATTTATTGCCCTCTTTTATTTTATTGAAATTTGCAAGCTAAAACAAAACCGAATAACGAGTTCGTAAAACATACATTTATACAAGTTAGTAACATATCTCAAAGTACTCCTGATACTGGTATAAATAACTTATACATAAACTATCCATATATGTATATTAATTTTTATCGAAAATAGAAAAACGCATTTCATATGTTTGTAGTTCTAGTTTGCTTTGCCTATTTACGATCTGAATTCATCAGACCAGGGATGCTAATAGCATGATGTATTTGAAAGGTATTGTATAGGCATACAATGGTATTCTAATAATGTCACTCTATGTCCTGATTGAGCATTTACTAACTGACTACAAATGTAAATGTAAATATAGTTTAATCTTTGAAAAAATAAATGGTTAGTAAATACGAAGATTATGTACACAGACTTTAAACAGAAAGAAACTAAGGCAAGTCTGTAATCTAATAGACTAAGTTGTAAAAGATACATGATTCTTGAATGTTTATGATTATTAATTAAAGATGTATTCGGTCCAACTTTATCTCTACCAATTCTTGACATAAAGTTGTGAACTTTTACCTAGTGAGCTTACGGTATCGTATGCATAGTTAATTACAAGCGATACTTTTAGATAATTGCGGACGCATTTCCATAAACTTCCGTGACCCGTGGTATTTTTTTTTATTGAATACTGTGGTGTCACTGGCAATATTGTACTAGCATTAATGATTCAAAAAGTGATGTCTCTTTTAAAATAACGACCTACTATCAACAATGAAATATTATGGTGAGGATGCACTTTTATACAAAATGTATCAAAACTAATCCCGACAAATCGATTTGACAACGTTTGCATGTAAAACTCAGTACAATAAGATTTGTTGAATAGATCATGTCATTCTTGATTGTCCGCATGGAAATGATCTATACTAAAACCTTCTCAAAAGAATAAAGGCATTGTACGGTCTTGTCTGCATGAAATGGACAGACCAACACTAGTCATTGCTCTATTGGACTAGTGCAGTTCTACAGTTCTGAACAACTGCTTGCAGCAACACTACACTGATTTTTGACTTGACATGACTTGACCGTCGCTTCGACAGTATTTCAGTCAAATAGCGACGTCCAGCTAATAACGGGTGGAGGAAGACTCCGAATGCACGGAGGCATCCGGGTAGAACCACCGACCTACCGCAAGCCAGCTGGAAGGCTTCCTCACATGAAAATCCGAATGACCCTGCCGGGATTCGAACCCACGCGGTGAAGTCCTGAGTGAGTGTAAAAGTCAGCGACTTTACCTTCTCGGCCGTTGAGACCCGACACTGATTTTTGGGTAAAGCAATCTTTCATATTCAGTAGATCTGTAACTATGGTCATTGCACGTTGGTGTAAGGTCCTTGCTTCACCTAATTTATGTTCAGCCGGATGTAGAGTATTAAAATCCAAATATTGATTTGTGTGTTTAGGATTACGGAATCCAGTAGTCTTAATAGTGCCATCGGCCAAATAGACGGTGTTAGCATCCACGTTAAAACGTTAATTCATTTTACTATAGTGAATTTCATGTTTTTGTAATTTCTGTTAATATGGTCTGCGAACTCGTCTACGAAAGCCTTTTTCTGTTTAGTATGGGGGTCATTCACATAAGGGACCCCCTTGGGGTGCAAATGCAGTTCTCAGTTCCTAGTTCAAAATGTCCATTATATAAGTTGCTCACAACTGGGGATAAAGGGGATCTAATGGCAGCACCGTGGTTCTGAAGATAATATTTCCCGTTAAACAAAAAGAACGTTTATAGAATATACAAAGAATATATGAAGAACATATATTTGAGGAAAATCCCAAACATTGTTGTGACTTGCTCTGGCGATAGCGGTTATAGATCTGAATCCAATTCATGCTCTAATGCTTCAGCCTTAAGTGAGTTTGTGCGAAAAGATAAATCCAGATTCTAAGTCGGAAAAGGAGCTAAATCATGTTTGAATGATAAACGCTTGCACAGTAGCTGGAGTGAGCTCATGATTAAGTAATCCAAGTTTCAATTCAATTCAATAAATCAAAACGTTCATTTAAAAAGTAAATTTGTACAAAACTGAGATTCTTAGGCGGCATAAAAAGTTGCATAATTTAAAAAAAACAAAACAAAAAAAAACATGGCATACTGAAAGTCATGTACATATGCGCGCAGGTGGAGATTATAGTGATATTTGAAAAGTTTCAAAGCAATACCTTAAAGGGTCAGGTGAAAAAATAAGTTGGTGACGAAAAACATAACCGAGATTCTTATTCCAATAGAAGGGAATAATTTGGTTAAAATCCATGACATGGTTATGTGCCCTTGCCTACAGCTGGATTTCATGGTCATTGTCATATATTTTAAGTTCCAATGCAATACCTTTAATGGTTCAGTTAAACAATGATGTTGGACAAATAACTCCACCTTTAAGTCGACACTCGTTCGAGCATGATAGCATGATATTCTTACAATAGTTGAGCTACAAATGTGGAGGAAAGAGAACAGTGCAGATTTCAACCCACTGATAAAAGTTATAATGAATATATTTACACCATATCAATGCATGGCTATGTATAAGTTTCGGAGTTTCATCATATCTATATTACAAACGAACGAGCTGACTTGTGTCGGATTTGGAACCGTTACGAAACAACACTTTGTATAAAGTATTGCGGTTCAGAAGTGACATATTTTTTTTCCAATTCCTTTGTCATTCCCTTAGAATTCATTTCATTCTGTTGTGCAGGTCGCAATAAAACTATTATTGTTCACAGTAATTGAATAAATTTAATAATTTGTCTATTCTGCACTATATTTATGCTACACTCCCCCCCCCCCCCCCCCCCCCCGCCCCTGTAAAATTATAAACACACCTTTAAACATGTGCCAGCAATTAGTCCTTTTTAATTTTATGTTCTTCATTATGTCTGTTAAACAAGTTTAATTGGTTTTATTTGATTTATATTACGCCATTTTATGCCTGATGATCAATTCACATAACATGTAAATACAGCGGTAGAATATGAATTACCATCATCAAAAATGTAAGTTATTCATCATGGAGACCGTGCCCGTTTCCAGTCCACGGAGATCGAACCTGCAACCCTCGGCTTCACGGTCAAGCGTCACCAACGCCGGTTGATTTATGTGAAACCCATGGTCCCTATCCTGTGGTTGGACACTGGGACATGACATAACTCATATCCCAACAGAAAATAGAAATCTCGCGATTTAGCGTGACTTTTTCTAGTTTGATCATAAAGATGTGCCCTGTCATTGGATGTACCCCTCTGTCAGTTTGATATAAGGCTTCCCACTATCTTCAAAAAGTATTTTTTAAAACATGGGCACTAATCCCAGAAACAATTTGTTTCTCTTCAAGGGGGATGGTAAATGGTGTAAATGTTCAGCAATATCTTACGAATAAAGTCATATACATGTAGTTATATGTCGCCGAACGTATATGAACTTAAAACTCTCAACGCATATTATCTAATAAACAGCACCTATATATATCGGCAGGCTCTTTGCGTTCGCACCGGTCATTTTCTGCCATAAACACAAACACACGATGGCAGAAAAAGGGATCAATTGTCACTTTTAACAGGTGAGTTGCTCAATATTTAGTTGTGCACGAAATATTAGAATATATTTACTATGGCTGAGAATGACCGGTGTGAACGCAGTGAGCCTGCCGATATAGCGATTTCCGGAGAGAGCCCGTCGATATATTTATGCACCGTGATACATGTATTGAAAAATGGCATCTCAACTGAAACCGCCGGACAGAATTTGATTAAACTTGGCAGAGATGATCATTGGGGGAACCTTCACAAAATGCTAAAATAAACTTGATCTATGTAGAACTCTGGTTGTCATGGCAACGGAAAGAAAAAAATGCGAACACTTAAAAGATAATTTCCGTCAAAACTACTGGCCAAATTCAAAATGTTTTAGTACAGATGCTCCTTGGGTAATACTCTACCTATATTGCTTAAACTATTCCAGTCCGTAAAACCATGGTCACCAGGAGCGGGGCTTCTTTGGCTTAAATGTATATAGTGAAAACTTTACATGTACTCCAAAACTACTGGCCAGATTTTAAAATATTTTGGTACAGACATTCTATGGGTAACCTTCTACCAAGATTGCTAAAATTATTTAAAAAAATTATCTGTAAAAAACATGGGCACCAGTATACAGTAAAAACTATAGAGACCTGTTCTCAAAAACTGCAGGCCGAATTTCAGAATTTTTTGCAAATGTGTTCCTTGGGTAACTTTCTACAAATGTTGCTAAAATAAACTTGATCAATGTAGAACTTTGGTTGCCATGACCACCAAATGAATATTACCATTGTTTTTATAAAATTATCAATCATCTCTTAATATGTTGGTAAGAATTTATTTTCAGTTATCAAATTGATCACATCATTACCCTCTACCAAAACTGCTCAAGCAAAGCTGATCTCTTGAAAATTCAGCTTCCTAGGGATTATTTGGAAAGTAAACTTACACAAACCTAATGGTAAATAATAATGATTATTATTTTGCAAAGGTTGACTTGGTATTGGACCACTATCTCTAATTATGCCTCTTGAAGTATAAAATATGCCATATTTAACTTTGTTTACATTCTTTGTTTACATTCCACATTTATAAAATAATTTGATTAGATGTATACATAATGTTAACTAACCAAGGGTGATTATTCCTTGTATGAGTGTTATGGTCCATAATACTTAAGGTTGTCTTTAGAGCAGTGGTACTCAGGTGAGCAATAAAGGGCCATCATGGCCTATTGTTCTGTAATATTAATTAAATATATATTTCTCCTAAAATAAGTAACTTTTTACTTTTTCGTTGTCATAGTGTCATACTGGTACACTGTGTGACTAAGGAGACAGGTACTATCGTCTGAAAGAACACTAAAAAAGAGAAGAAACAGATTCAGCAGATCAAAAATAAAATGGGACCAAATTTGAGTAAAGGTTAGTTCCTACAAAATTATTCCTTTACTTTTTAAGTATATATAATGTAAAGGCAGTTATATCATTATAAACATCTACTTCATAAGTCAGTCTTATACACAAGGTGGATTTTGACAAACATTTTATAAATATAATAAAATTATGTGCAACATAAATCCCCTCATAAAGAATAGAATATAAACATAAATCACACTTCCTTCTCGATCTCTCAGATAAACATTATTAAAGATGGGATGAATAAAGAACAAAAATTAACTTGCTTAATAATTATTATTGACATTTAAGGACAACCAAAATATATTCATATATATATATAGTGGCAAAACCTGGCCATGGCTTCAACTTTACTTTCTGTTTTAACCAAATATGGGTGTTTTAAAATACCAGTGAACTCTGGGAACAGTAGTTCACTAGTTAATTAATTAGGTTGAAAATTGTTTGAATATAATGTCAATATAGATATATATTATGCCAACACTGCTGTGCGCGCAAGAATCTGCCTCCACGGATGGAACAGTCCACGAGTTGTTGAAGCCATGACGAAGGGGGGGTCAGTAAGATGACGACCGAATGCAGGTCCATTAGGCACGACACCTGAAGATATAAACAAACAGCAGCAAACCAACCAGGCATAAAACAAAATTATGCATAGACTTTATTTCAATCTAGAACTACTAATTGATAATTAAACATCAAGGAATTGCACAAACTTACAGTTATCTCATAAGCAAAAAACAAATTTCAGGAATAACAAAATACAAAATTAAAATGTCTCATAAAATGGGCTGGGTGGGCGGGTCATTAGAAATATTATTAAGATGGTTCAGATATAAACAGATTTTTGAACCCACAAATTACCAAACAGATACAAATGGCTGCCGCTGAAAACCGGAAAGGGCAGATTACGGTGTAGCGTGAGAAAAGCACGCCTGAATAATTACTAGACCAGAGGGGGGGAACAGAGGTATAACAACGACAGATCACCACTTCAATAAAGGGATTTATGTCGATAAACGACAAATCCCATTATTAAAGATGGGATGAATAAAGAACAAAAATTAACTTGCTTAATAATTATTATTGACATTTAAGGACAACCAAAATAAATTTTCTAGGTAATGTTTGATTTTGTTGTTGTTGTTGTTGTTGTTGTTGTAATGCGGTGTGACAAATCTCTTCAATATTTGTGAAGTGCGTCCACCGATCCCTCAGTTGGAGGGGCCCCTCAGTTGGAGGGTTGTTGTGTCATACTGCTGTGCTTGCCCCGCTTTTTGGCGGTGCAGCAGGTGGCACCATTTTGGTGTCACTTGCTGCATTTGGCAGATTCTTGCGCGCACAGCAGTGCTGGCATAATATATATCTATATTGACATTATATTCAAACAATTTTCAACCTAATTAATTAACTAGTGAACTACTGTTCCCAGAGTTCACTGGTATTTTAAAACACCCATATTTGGTTAAAACAGAAAGTAAAGTTGAAGCCATGGCCAGGTTTTGCCACTATATATATACAAAGACTCAACCTCCAATTGAGGATTTACCAAACAAAAAACAATCTCTGTCTCCAATTGAGGATTTAACAACAAAATGCAAAACTTAGCCGCCATAAACTTAGTTTACATAGGGGGTTGATTTAGTTTCATTGAGTATTTCACCAATAAGGCGACAAATCAATTTGAACACTGCCATGGCCCGGTTTCACCACTGTCCGGGGACACACATGCACCATTCATGATAAAGCACTGTAACCCCTGGGATAATCTATACAAGAAAATATTATGTCCCATGCTGGAAAGGTGTACACCATCTGAATTAAACAAGCCAATGTCTTGCTCATCCAACTCTGGATACCTCAAATAGGCACCACCTGATCTTAAAACAAATGAGGCAATTTTATTGTTCACACGTGATCTAGCCCTATTTAAAGCTTTATGAGAAATTTCGTTACGCCATTTCAGCCGAGGCAACATTTGAGACCAAACTAACAATGCAGAAGGAAACAAAGTCATTATTTCCTCAAGAATGGAGATTATACTAAAACGCAAATCACCTGTTGGTATTTACCCAATATCATTTCCCCCAAAATGTAATACCAGAATGTTTGGCTTGTCAGCATATTTAATAAGTGTCTTTAAAGTCTGCAACACATCTCTACAGCGCATGCCACTGCGCCCCTGCCACCAAATGGATGCACCGAATCTTGACAAGCCTAAGTGAATTCCTTCTTCCGTACACTGCCTGGCAAACGTAAAGGCATGCTTGATGATGGATGAGCCGACAATCCAAAGGTCACATCTGCCATCTGCAAGACTTTGCTAGCAATTAGGCAGAGTTTAACGCTGCGAATTTAATAGCTCAATTGCAAAGACGGAATACGCAGATATGATTTATAAGCTCGGGATTCCCAACGGCCTATTACCCTAATGTCGCCATCAGACAAACCTCTAGCGGAAGCATTTGTTGCTGCCCCTATGCGAAAAGAGTGTGAAGTGTATCTAGCAGATTTAATGCCTAAGGTAATCAGCGCCTTCTTCAGTACAGCACCAAACTGATACCTAGTTACTGGTTTACCATCGCCATGCACAAACAATTGACCAGGTACTGTAGGGCGGGCTTTTAAGTAATTCTGCATATGCAAAACAGGGCAAATAGCACTATCAACGGCCCTAATATATAGCTGTGTACCTTTCCCCAACTGGTCAGTTTTAGAGTGTGGAATTCCAAGTTCCAGTGCCAAAGGGTCTTGCAAAATCTTAACACTAGAGAATGGAATTGCGTGAAGAGATGAAAACTGAGAATTTGCAACTAGCTCTCCTACTCTAAATAAACCAAAATAAGCTGTTGAAAAAAGTGCGGAGAATAACGCTGACTCAAAGGATGATGTACAAATGAGTGGCAACGCAAGCAATATTTTTTTAAAATAGCAGGTGTAATAGGGAGACGCACATCAGCACGCCTCCCAAGGCGCACAACGCCAGCCAACATTTTTTTAATAATAAAAGACTGGGTCACATCTGCCATACCTTGTATCTTACAGTTAAACCCAATACCAGCTAGGTAAGATTTGATAGTGTTTGGTGAACAACTTTTCAATGAAAGGTATGAAATAAATTGAGCTAAAACTTCTATGGTAGGGGGCCAAACTTTGGGGGTTTTGTACAAGTATCTGAATTCGTCAAACATGTGAACCCCTGTGGCATAAGAGGCACGGGTAATTACTGATAATGAAGCCTCTAAAAGTCTGTCAGCTCGAGCTGCGATATCAGATGGTGAAAAAGATCCGGAATTGGTGACGGTTCCTGAGCTGCATCCGGGGCCAACAGACGGAAACGGGTCCACTGTTTACGAGACAAGGCATCAGCAATTACATTGGCTTTCCCAGGAACATGTTCAGCCTTAAATTGAATGTTGAACAATAAAGCCTGCAAAACTAATGGCCTGAGAGCTAACATTATCTTACTATTTTTGGTGTATTTGTTATTTAATATGGATACCAAAGCCATGTTGTCAGTATGCAAAACTATTTTTTTACCCTTTAACCTATCCCCCCAGCAATGGAATGCTAAGACAATAGGCAGTAACTCTAGTAAGGACACATCCCTAAGCAAACCAATCTCTGTAAAAGAACCCGGCCACTCAAAGAAAACCCAATTGGTCCCAAGATAAGCAGCACAACCTAAAGCACTCCCACCAGCTGCATCTGTAAACAGGTTAAGGCTAGAACTCAACTCCCAATCTGACTCAGGAAAATAGCATGTGCCGTTAAAAAGATCTAAAAACAACAACATCATCCTAATATCCTCCCTCATTTGCATGGAAATTCTGATAAAATGATGTGGCTTGAAAGCACTAGACATTGCCCTGTAAAAATGGCCACAGTAAGTCCTTATGGCTGGGATTGCCCTTGCACAAAAATTCAAGGAGCCAGTGAGGGACTGCAATTGCTTTAAGGTTGTTTTCTTCTTAACTAATAATTCTGAAAGCAGTTGCCTTAGTTCCAGAATTTTAAGTTCAGGGATACTGATTACCCTTTTACTAGAATTTATTACGAGCCCCAGAAAGGTAATAATGTCAGTTGGGCCAACTGTCTTTTCATCTGCTATAGGCACACCAATTTCAAAACACAACCTTGCAAATGCATTCATCAATTCACTGCAATCATTTGTATCATTCCTACCGCCAAAGAAAAAATCATCTAAATAGTGCAATAATATCCCAAGCAAGCATCTCTGCGGAACTGCCCACTCCAAACTTGTAGCAAATTTCTCAAACAATGAACATGAAATAGAGCAGCCCATAGGCAGGCACTTATCATAAAAATATTGTTTCCCTATACAAAAACCCAGTAACTCAAAATCAGAAGGATGAATTGGCAATAACCTGAAAGCAGATTTAATATCCATTTTCCCCATAAGTGCCCCGGGCCCCAGGGAATTTAGCAAGGCAATAGCATTATCAAATGAAGCATACTGTATGGTACAGAGTTGCGGATCAATAAAATCATTTACACTTGCACCTTTTGGAAACGACAAGTGCTGTATTAATCGGAAGGCACCATCTTTTTTCGGTACCAAACCAATGGGGGATAATCTAAGTGATGGGAAAGGTCTTTCAAGAAAAGGCCCTGCTATTCTCCCAAGTTGGATTTCTTTGTTAACCAAATTAAGAGCTAGGTTTTCATTCTGCCTAACAGAAATTAAGTTATTGCAATCAACTGGACCCCTAGGACCATTGTAATGTAGCTTAAAACCATTTTGAAATCCATCTAACAATTCTTTTTTGACAATCTCGTCAGGGTAAAGTTGCAAGACATCCTGAAGCTGCTCATTTCTGATAGGTGTGTGGCCTAAGGAAGGGTCTGTTGTTGGCACTCCCAGGATAGTTTCTTGGAGGGACAGTTGATCTGAAGCTCTGAGAAGGGGTTGAGCCGGATGGGGTGAAACGTGGCCCCAGTGGTGGCCTGGGAGAGACATTCCTAAAACTGTAAACATTAGAAGCAGGTCGACAATTAACCACAGCATGTGAACCAGAACAACGCAAGCACTTGTGCTGGTAAACGCAACCAGTCTTTGAACAATAGCCATTATTGAAGTCATAGCACTTCCCACGGGGTCCTAGCGAACCCTGAGAGTAGCTACCAGCAGTCATATACAAAAGCCATAACTCCTGATCAACCACAGCCCAAGATACGCCTGGATCCCTGGATTTTTTTAAGACGAAACTGCTCGTCGTACAATTTCCATCCTAGACCCCAAAGCGATGCGCTCCTAATCTGATGTTAGCTAAATATTTAAGTAACCCCTGGATTGAATCAGGGTGCATAGTAATATAGATGCTTATAAAAATCAGAAATGCATCGGTCCACAACTTGATGTCGCTGATTTTTTGGCCCTGATTACGGCTTTGTAAGGCAATTTCGCCATTGATCAAGACGATGTTACTCATGTTTTGAGAAGATGGGCGACTGGGTAACAGAGCACCCAAATCAACAAATTCCCCAAGTAAAATCTTTTGACGAACAGAGCTCTGCACATGTGCTCCAACAACATCATTAAATGAAGTAATCAAATTACCCGCATCGACAGGTTCCGAAACATTCGCAGTCACACCGGACTCTGGAGCATCTCTTCTCAGAGGCTGTAGAGCCTCAATGAGCTGAGGCGTCACTTCTCGGACAACAGCCTGTACCAGCTCCGCAGAGACTTGCGGCTGATTGACAGTCTGCGGGGCACCAGCCACACCTGGAGCTGCAACCACGGCCTGAGGAACAGTTGACGATGTGGCGGTTGAAGCTGCTGGGCCTGGACCTCCCCTCGGAGCACGCGCTTTTCTGACCTTTGGCATGATTGTAAAATCGCTTAGACTGAAATAAAAAATTTCTGTCCAGAAATGCCCAAGGGGACAAAGCAAAAATACAAGACTGATACAATTGTTTAATTATAAAATGAAAACACGAATGGTTCGAATCACGGCTTTAATCTAGGAATTTATAACTAAAATATATTTAGTTGTCTGCAACATAAACAACTACCCTTACTTTTATTTATTTATTTTGTTTATTTAATTATTTTTATTTGTTTATTTATTATTTATTTATTTTAAATGTCATGGCAAGAGATAACATTTATGTGAAGTCTACTTGGGATACCATGCTGCCACATGATAGTCCCATGCAAAAGAGAAATGGCATGACCCAACTCCAGCTACATTATCCCAACACACTCCCTCATATACTGAAGGTCTAGCAAGGTGGGAGCTATAACTCTCATTTATAAATGGCTACAGAATGATGCAGCCAGGGAACAAGCCCCTGAATTCCATACATACCACTTGGTCACCAGGGCTGGTTGCAGCAGTAAAAAACAAAACAAATAAAGTTAAATTTTGACAACACAAAGTTACGTAAGACAGTCAAACAAACCAATTCCAGGATGGCAAAGAACATCTGAAATTAAAAGAACCTGAAACAAACACATTGAGAAACAAAACAAATGATATTTATAATGGATCAAGCGCAATGCTTAATAAATTGAGAAATTGACGGATATATGCTTGAAACCTAGACAATGAGTGCAACGCGCTCTACAATTTATTTAAGATTACGTTTGAATTAAATTAACCAGTTCGACACCGACCGAGGCCGAATCAAAAGCGAAAGTACAATGATGTGTACAAATTGTGTTCGACACCGACCAAGGCCGAATCAAAAGCGAAAGTACAATGATGTGTACAAATTGTTGCAGATCGATTACCTCGCGTAAATTAAAACACTACAAATACAAACACAAACGCCTTTAGTGAAATCTTGAAGACATTACGCATCATGTCTAAAAATAACCCACGAGACACTTTTTTCAAGAAATATAACAAATTAAAAAACCATCAAGCAAAATACTAAAGCCGAACCCCTAAATAAATTGTTAACACAACAAAATACAACAATCATTAGAAATATTATTAAGATGGTTCAGATATAAACAGATTTTTGAACCCACAAATTACCAAACAGATACAAATGGCTGCCGCTGAAAACCGGAAAGGGCAGATTA
This sequence comes from Solen grandis, assembly GCA_021229015.1. Lineage (NCBI taxonomy): Eukaryota > Metazoa > Mollusca > Bivalvia > Adapedonta > Solenidae > Solen > Solen grandis. The sequence goes on along the minus strand of CM037792.1, from coordinate 21,767,957 downwards.
CGGTGTAGCGTGAGAAAAGCACGCCTGAATAATTACTAGACCAGAGGGGGGGAACAGAGGTATAACAACGACAGATCACCACTTCAATAAAGGGATTTATGTCGATAAACGACAAATCCCAATATTGAGATTTAATATATTTTTTTTATACTGATAATTAATAACAATGTTTCAGTGTAAACAGTGTGAAAAGGACTATTCAAATCCCATTCAGATCGACCTTAATAAGATAAATAGGGCTAGAGAGCAGGGAATGTTATTTGGTTATCTGACATTGTTCTGTAGAAAACAATGTATTTTGGACGAGTACATGTTCACAGATAGGAAAGTCATATTGGACAAGCCGCTAGTACGGGCTCAAATATATTTCATATTCTAGAGAACAATGTTTAAAGGCTTCTTCTATTCTATAAACAATTATTGCTCAATATTTCAGCATCTGAAGACATGTTATTTTTAGATTATACAAACGACAATAGATAAACGCGCCTGTATATTTAGTTTTTCATTTGGACCTTTCCACGCGTTTCGTCTTTCATCTTAGGTTGAACATGGGACCTGTGATTTGTACAATACAGAAAAAATGAGCGTGCATTCAGATACAGAAATATATTGTACGTTTACGTAATTAAAAACACGTCGTCTATTGGACGTAAGAAATCAGGTATATAATGATAAACAGTACTTGCACAACGGGGGAGATATGTTTCTAACAGCGAGTATAAGAAATAAAATCTGCACGATATTGTTAGAGAAATACTTGATACTCTATAAATATAACATTATATATTTCCGGCATCTTCCAAGATAAAAGAGGACTTCGTATCAAAATATACTTTACATTCCTTTCACATACGTATTTATTCAGTTAATGTTTCGTTTTTAAAAGAAATAATGGAGTTTTAGTATCTTTGAGAATGTTATCAGGAATTATGGATATATAATACATCCAATGGTAAATTCTGAAGACATTTCACCGTCCGTTATTTGAGAAGTTTGTATTTCAATAACATTAACTTCAGTTCGTTTGAAGCACGATTACAGGTGAAAAAGTTCAAGATAGATAACGCACATATTTTAAACAATAAAGAATGGACGTATTATGTGATAATACGAGTATTATAAAAAGAAAAAAAAATATATACACATTAAACAATTTGTGTCGTAAGAATCAAATCATATATATAGTACGGTATTGCGGAGAGAGTTCCGACACTACGGGAGTGAAATATAGAGAATAAAAGTAGCAAGCCTATTAATAATTTTATTTTGTTCTCATCAGGAGGATAATAATTATAACGTTACATTGCAACAACTACGTAATGACTTAACGTCAATATGACTTGACTTGTTTATTTGAGTTTACCGTCGCTTCAACAGTATTATAGCGACGTCCAGCTACTTACAGGTGGAGGAAGACCCCGAATTCACGGTGGCATCCGGGTAGAACCACCGACCTACCGCAAGCCAGCAGGAAGGCTTCCTCACATGAAAATTCGAATAACCCTGCCGGGATTCGAACCCACGCAGTGAGGGGCTGAGTGAGTTTTAAAGTCAGCGACTTTACCCTCTCGGCCACATACCCTAGCTACCTGCGTGTAAAATTGTCCATTCACGCTAGTATGTTGAGAGAACGGGTCTTTGTGCTGAATTGTGTGGGTTGAGTTGTTTTGACCATTGAGGTATTTATGTCTTAGTTAATGTATGTTCGTATAGTTCTAGGTGCTAAAGATGATCTTATTGTGTTAATTTATTTATAAAGTGCTCATTTGAAATATTGTAATATTTGTTGGATGCGGCAAGGTTATAGATGTGTTTAATTGAACAAAGCTATTTTAAAACATTATATGACGGTTTATGGTTTTAAATTTGTAAGGTACATGTATTTTAAAGATAATATGACGCTTGTATATGGAACGTATTTAAGTTGGTGTTTTACGTTTGCAGTTAGTCTGTGAGATAAATTCTAAACCGTGTTTAGGGCTGTATAATATCTATGCAGTCCTGTGTGGAGCATGCCTTGTATTTGCCGCATGGTGCGTTATCTGTGTGGGGCGTTTCCTGTGTGTTTACGTTTCCTGAGTGGAGTGTGTTTTGAGTTCGTTGTATGGGGCGTTTCCTATGTTTATAGTGTAAAGCGGGGCCTATGTAGAGGGTATCAAAGGATTACTTTTTTGAGCCTATACTCTATGTAGAGAGCCACGTGATATGCATTGGTGAGACGGTTTATGCCCAACTGTCCCACTTTTTGATATTTTGTTTCCCAACTGTCCCACTCAAGATTTTTAGCACCTTGCTGGGTGTGTTTTGATAAGGGATTATAATCTATTTCAAACTACAACACATAAAAATGAATTGAAGTTGTATTATCTGATTTTGTTTCTGATTTTTTTTTTGATTTTGTATTTTAAGAGGTAAAATTTCATGTTTTAGTTATATTGTATTATTTCTTTCTAAAATGTGTTTATTAAGGTCCATTAATTAGGGTTACTAAATTAATTGTAATTTATAGTGTAAACATGCATTCCTTTGATCTCTGGCTTTAAAGCTTATGTGAATTGATAAAGATAAAAAATAATTTGAACTTATTAAGATAATTATCACCTCTGCTACTTTTTTCTTTAAATTGTGTTAATTGATTGGTCCAACTAAAGTCCATTTATCCTGTATATATTGCTAAGTGATTGGATTAAGAAATACAAACAAGTCCTTTGATCTAGCAGTTTACTACTTAAGGTAAACAATTTGATTTGAAGTAATTAACATTTTTGGTTATCAATTTATTGTGACTTTCAAACTGTGATATCTCATTAATGAACTGAACTGTATCAGATACAATATATTTACATTCTGATGTAAATGTCTTCATTTGATAGTAAAATTTCACTAAGTAACATCGTCTGAAATTATAAGCTAAAATGGCAAATGCACAAGTGAGTGTGCAGTTTGTCAAGAACCAACGTGGTGGTGATAGTCTGGTTTACAATGGATTCAGATACCAGGTCAAAAACCGAAAACCAACAAGGGTGTACTGGGTCTGTCATGTCCGAACCTGTTCTGCTAAAATCACAACAGCTGACAACATTCCAGTTTCTGTGACCAATACCCATAATCATGCAGCCGAACACATGGAACTGAAGCGCCATGAAATAAATCAACTCATGCGAAAGAGGGCACGCGAAGAAACCACGCCGATTCCGTCAATATATGAAGAAGTCATATCCAGTCTGAGAGACAGAGAATGGGACGAAGATGCAGAACAAGTCTGCAAAGGATTACCAACCTTCCCCTCCACCAAGTCATCTCTATACAGGGAAAGAGGTGCATTGAGACCGGGGATACCAAAGTCCAGGAGTGACATAGATTTGGATGGAAAATGGACTGAAACGCACCCTGGTGAGCAGTTCCTACTGGTTGATGAGGCAGAGAATGACAACAGGATGCTGATTTTTGCTACAAGAACAAATCTCCAGCATCTGGCACAGAACCCAACCATATATGGAGACGGAACATTTTATGTGTGCCCAGACATATTCAGCCAGGTCTACACACTCCATGGATATATTGATGGACACATGTATCCGTTAGTGTTTGCCCTTCTGCCTGGAAAAAGTGAAAGGATTTACTGCAGACTTTTTCAACATCTTCAACAGAAATGCAGGGAAATAGGAATGGAACTGGGACCAGACACACTCCTGATAGACTTTGAGGCAGCAACCAAGCAGGCAGCTCGCAGAGTGTTTCCAAATGTGAATGTGAAAGGGTGTTTTTTTCATTACACACAGTGTGTTTGGCGGAAGATACAGAAGCTTGGCTTAGTTGGACTGTATTCTGAGAATGAGGACTTTAAGAAACTAGGAAGAAGAGCTGCAGTTCTGCCTCTAGTCCCCATACAACATGTTGAAGATGTGTGGTTTGTCGCACTGACGGATGCTGAAAATGCAGAGATTCCAGTGGATGTTTCAAGGTTCACAGACTATGTCACTGAACATTGGGTTGAGGGAGACAAGGACAACTGGAACCATTTCGAGACAGAAGGACCAAGAACAACAAACAACTTGGAAGGCTGGCACAACAAACTAAAGAAAAGTATGAGACAGTCACATCCGAACATTTACAAGTTCTTGGAAACAATACAAAGGATTGAAGCTGCCAATGCTATCAAAATTCTTCAGCACAGTGCCGGAGGAGTGAGAGAAAAGAAGAGGAGGAAATACCGACAACTTGAACAGAGACTGTCTGCCCTGAAACACAAGTACATGGCTGAAGAAATCACTGTGATGGAGTATGCCGATTGTGCATCGCATTTGATTCGGTTTGACGAGTAACTCTGTATAGAACAGATCAGTAGGGTGGAATGTCACAGTTGTTTAAATGAAATGCTTGTTTTCAAATTAAAACAAAATACAATAAATTGTACCACATCCGAATATAGCCCTGTCTTTATTTGATTTGTTCATGACACATGAAATAAAAATAATAAATATATGAAAAAAATTTAAACTGACAACATCCTAAAACATAATAAGTATTATAAAAACTTATTATAAATAATTTTGCTAATAGCATATAACTTATTATAAATACTAATGCAATATATTACTAACCATAAATACTATTGCAAATTGCTCTTAATAATATAAGACAATAAGACAAATAATTGCACTGAAATATTCCATCCATTTAGGTAAAGACTATAGTCACTCATCCATGACAGTCTATTGTTATCCAATTAAGCATGATTCCCAACTGTCCCACCTTGATTTTTACTGTTTTATATAAAAGTGGGACAGTTGGGAAGACACCGGTGAGACGTGTGATCCAATGTGGAGAACAGTGAAATGGCATCGGCCAGAACTATGTTATTTTGATTTATGCGTACATATATAAAATGGGAAATATAAATATTTACTGCGACAAGTTTTTAAATAAATAATTGATATACATTTTCATTTCATTTACATTTCTTGTTATTGATATATCATAGTAACACTTAAAGAATCCTGCAGCACAAAACATTTTTTGACATTTGCTATTATCGGCATGACTATTTCATCTTAAAAATACACATTTTGATGTTATAGTACAATTATCTTTCAATATATTCTTTCTTTAAAGTCAAAGTTTTTTACATATCTTTTAATGAAATATATATTATATATTATTAAGATAATTTTTAGATAATCGTGATTTTATTGTTGAGTCCATTAAAATAGGACAGGAGTGGTGAGTTTGAATATTATGTTATGGAGAATGAAGAGAAAAATGTATGTGAAAGACGCGAAAAGAAAAAAAAGAAGAGAGAGATGATTGATGGAAAGAGATATGAAGTGAATGGAAATAAAAAAAAATGCAGGTAGAGAAAAAGTAACAATTGTCTTTAAATAGTGAGAGAAATAGAATTAGAAGAGATACATCGAATTCTTGCTAACGCAGTTTAATGTCATGCAGTTTGTATGAACATTTTGCATTAAATGATGGTTCGGAAAATGATCAATTTGCTACTCATCTATGTGCTCTTTTAATAGTGGCAGATACTTTAAACTATAATAGGCATTGTTATAAAGATTCCAATTGACTGTAGATGTGTTTATGTCCAAGTCTAGGAATAGTAAGCCAGAGGTTGGCGAGACTCCTCAACAATATGTAGTTAGACCGAAAGAGTATTTACTAAAATGGATGAATTTAGCAATTTTGAGGACCTTAAAGATCTGCATGTATCTAGTAAGAACTTACAGATTTTTTCTGAAGGAGCATAAGATAAATTCAGATCAGTAAATGTCTGACTTGGCTCAACTGTACCAAGAACACTGTAGACTGTAGACAATCCGTTAAACATTTTATTAAAGATTACCCACAAGTAAAATGAATGAAAGTAAAAGCAGTGTCTAACAGAAATTCGAACGAAAGTGAGAGAATTGACAAAATTGCAAATATATGTAAATCTATAGGGAGAAGTGGTCATCATAGTTGTTTTAACAATACAGTAAGTAATTATGACCGTGCTAGAGAACAAACAGGCAAGACGAAAGATGTGGCATATTTGATTGTCGAGAACTCTCTTGATCATTATTGCCTGACAGATGAATCGGTCACTTTAGTTTGTGGTCATAAAGTTCATGACAGCCGCTTGTGGATCTGACAGAGAGTTTAAGAAGGTAAGAAAAATATTTTGTGAGTGACTAGCCGAATTTCTGAAGTGGGAGCTGAAACAGGAGAAAAAGTCAGAAGTAATGAAACAAAATAATGTGTGATACAGATTTTCCAGTCTCCAAAAATAGAAGGTGATAGATTGTCAAACAGATAGTTGTGTCGGTTGTGACAGTTTTGAGTTTTGGACTTGCCTCCAAATGATAGATGTAGTCTTTAACGCAGCTAAAATGTTCGTGTTCTGTGACGAAAAGATCAATGGATTTGATTACATAAAAAAGATGTACCACATCGATTTGTTGCGAAAGTATTTTGATATATGTAATGATACAGAAACTGACACTGTGCAGAAAAGTTGTGTAACTAGAGGAGACAAGAAAGAAGAGACTGAATCACAGATAGAGGTGAGTGATAAACAAGGAGATGTTGGTGTCGACGTTGAAATTGAATTTGTAAACGACTCCGGTAAGTCAAAACATTTAAAAGAGAATTGTATAAACAGGTGAGGGTAGATTTGCTACCGTTAACTGATATTTCAGGCAAAACAAGTTTGTATGTTCATGCTATTAATTTTACCACAAATGTTCCAGTGAGATCGAATCAATACCATATTGCGCACGCCATGAGACAGGTAATCAAAGATAAAATTCAGGAAATCTTGGATATGAAAATAATTTGTAGGGTTGAGTCAATATGCATCACCATTTGTTATTGTCCTTTTTGGAGCATGTCCTGTGTTTACCGTGTGGTGTGTTGCCTGTGTATGGCGTTTTCTGTGTGTCATGCGTTTCCTGAGTGGAGCGTGTCCTGAGTTTGTCGTATGGTGCGTTACCTGTGTGGGGCGTTTCCTGTGTGTCATGTGTGGAGTGTGTCCTGAGTTCGCTGTATGGGGCGATGCCTGTGTTGGGTGTTTCCTATGTTTCAAGTGTGAAGCGGGAGAGGGTATTGAGGGATTAATTTGTTGAGCATTTAAGTTATGTGGAGAGCCTCGTGAGATGCATTGGTGAGACGTGCTATCTATGTAAAGAACGAACTAGCATTCGGCATTGTGGCATAAGCCACAACTATATTATTTTGATTTATATGTGTACATGTATAAAGGGAAAATATCAGTATATACTGTTACAACTGAAATAAATAAATACATTGTAATTGATATACAATTTATTTCTTTTACATTTCTTACATGTCATAGTAAAACTGAAAGACTCCTGCAGCACAAACATAGATTTATGACATTTGCTGTTCTCGGCAGGACTGATACATCTTATTGGTATATCAAAGTAACACTGAAAGAATATATAAATATTTGACTTAGTACAAAATAGCAGCTTGCATACAGATAAATTCACCGATATTTACAAAAACATTTTCGATGTATAAAAAAGAGTTAACATTTTGAAGTTTAAATGAAGAACATGTGTGACTTGCATCCCACTGCTGTTTGTCTCGATTTTATTATCTAATTCAGATAAGCCAACTCTGCAATCCCCGCCGAAATTATATGATGGAGTTTGGCGAGATATGTTTGATTGGAATAACTTGCCAAAGGTGAGAATAACTTTTAACTTTAATTTTCTTAAAATACAGGTAAATTTCATCCCTTGCATAAATATGCATGGCATGATGTTCGCCTTCACCATCATATATAAATCAACACGTAAGTTCTATCTTTAGGTAAAGGATAGACAAAACGATACTCAATTCAGGACAACTGCTATTTTTATAAACGTATGGTACTTATTCGAAATGTTGTAGGGAATTATTAGAAATACTCTATTGTAAATGTCAGTGATTTTATACGTTTTCTAAAGTAAAAAAACATGAATTATGTGATTACAATGATAACGGAGATATTTCCAGGGCAATTCCGCGTTTCTAATGTAATGCCATGTTCAATTAGTGGTCATTTAATTTCCTCTGTATGTATATTATATTGCAGTGTTTCTACCTACAGGATATTGCTGAAGTGAAAAAAGAAATTACAGATGATTACAAACCGTTGCAGAACATCCCAGAAAAGGATGTATATATGTATCAACTTTCTGAATATAATGCTCATAGGTCAAGTAGGACTTGCCAATCTAGCTTTCTGAACAGCATACATTCTGCGCTTTTGGGAAGAATGCAATTAGATGCATCATGCGGCTTAGACACTATATCACGGACAAGGAAAGTAAGTAATAAAAAACGTTGTACCCGATGTTTCTAATACATTAAACACAATTTTAATTATAACTAAATGTCTAGATAGAAATACATGTATTAATATAGTCTAAAATCGTATTGTGCAAAAGGTATTAATTAGAGCAAGAATTTTTGCTTTAGCATTTATGTGAATAATTATCTTAACATTTCATATCGATACTTTAACTCCACTTTTTGAAGAAAAAAAAAGAGCTATTGTCATAACCCTCTTGGCGGCGTAGATGATGGCGTCGGCGTTTGGTTTTCGTGCAAGACCATTTCTCTTACCCTTAGTTTCACTTCAAAATTAGAACATAAAAAGAGCCTATATAAAAAGAACAGGTAACCCTAAATTAAAACGTGGCAAATGTTTTACTTTTTGCATTTAGAATGTTCTGGGTCTCCAGACTGACTGAGTACATTCAGGATGAAATATATTGCTGTCTTGATATCCCTATAGTTTCTCCTATCGAATTAAAATGGCACAGAATTCTATGTAACTGGCTTACGGAAATGGACACGCTGTGTGTGTTCATTACAAAACTAATATGGCGATAAGAAAGTCTTTCTCGAAATTCTCTAACAATATGATCATTTCTGTCAGCAATGGCTATGATGAATGACAAATGCACATTGCCGCACTAAAAAAGAAATAAACTTAATCAATCAACGACCATCCTTGTTCCAGCAGATCTTCATTTCAAGGTTAAAACAGATTGCAAGAAATACTATTCAAACACATTATAAGCAGACGACAATTAAAAACGACGCACTGAAATCAAAATATGTTAAAAATTAAAGATTGTTTTTTTAATTAGACATAACAGACCATACCGTTTTAATTGAACACAGCTGTAAAAAATCCCAAACTGTTACATAATGTTACTTTTTTCAAATAAATAGTGGAAACGTTGCTTCGGTCCCCAATGGAGGCAAGGAATTGTCTTGACCTTTCCAGGCGCAAAGTACTAGATAAACCCAGGAACCGTCGAGAGGCATAAGCATAAGTTTGAAAAATGTGTTACCCAATTGACATAAAAACAAAACAAATTTAAACCAACTAAATGCATATTAAAAGCAAAGCACATCACAAAGTTACGTCACTTTAGCGTTATTTCCAGCTTCTTTTTTTATTGGAATAGATGACTCTAAATGAATAATGCGATTATGATTTGCCAGTTTATCTATCAAAGTACGTTAGTTAAAAATCTATTTTGTAAAAGAATGTTGAAATTATATGTAATTTTTATGAAATTGGTAAAAAAATGTTACATAAGAAAAAAATCTATGACTTCTCTCCCTTTGTTGTGACGTCATTGATAGGACAAACTCCGCCAGCACTGTATATTGTATTGTACGGGCAACAGTTTCCATGACTAATTCCAAGCTGTCGTAAAAATGGTACTGGTATAGCTAATTTCTTAGCGCTCATCATGTAGAGGGTAGCTCCAGGGCTGGTTGGCCCGGTGTCAGGATAATGTGACTGGGAGTGGTATCATGCCACATGTCTACGGCGTGATACAGCAGAGTGGCTGCACTATGTCTGTCTTAAGTAGACATCGTCTCCAAACGTCTGAAATACTGTAAGTGGGACGTTAAACCCAACAAACAAACAATAACTTCAAGCTAAAATATGGATGGAATGTATAAAACATTGTTGAAAATATACATTTGTATATAGAAAAGAAGGATCTATGATGAAAATATATAGATTGATAAATCACTTTACCTTTCTATCATAATTATAAGTTGTTTAATAAACTTTAGCGGATTACCACTTTTTAATTTCATTTAATTAGGTAGAATGTTAAAAGAAAACTCTAATTTTAAGATTCCCGAATATTAAGAACATGACAAAAGTATATTTGCAAAATGTTTAGGGTCCAAAAAGTCACATTTTAGTGTTCATGCTGATTTGCCTAATCTTTCAACAAAAAGCAATTTCATTGATAAAACGTACGTGGTGAGGTGCCCCTGTTTTACAATTTCAGAAAACCTTTATAAGAGGATTTAGTTCGAAAAAATATGAATATAATTTACCCGTTTAAATGATTTTATTAAGGACAATATATTAAAATAGTCATACCTACTGGGTAAGTTTGCATTCATTTTGGCCTGACACAATGTTCACTTTTGCTCGTTTTGTAATTTCAATGCATGTTTGACAGTATTTTCAGCTGTAATTTATAAAACTCATACTATGTTAAAAATTGTGATAAAATATTCATAAAATAAAATTCTGATATGAAATTTAAGCATGCAATATTCCCAATTTTTTTAATACTTATTTTTTTCAACAAATTTTAGCAGACAGTGAAGTTCATCAATAAGCTAAATCTATAAATCGAGCATGGTGACCACTATTTTTAATTAAATTATCTTTCAGTTATAATCTAAAATAATTATGTGCAGGTGTTTAGGAAAATCCGTCCAATAGAGAAAAAAAATCCTGATAAGTTATTTTTGTATACCTTCGTATCCCAATCCCTCTTCTGTTCTATTTTACTTATAATTCTGTATCTGCATTGGGGTCTCACTAGCTAGCATACCTTATCAGAAACGGTGTTTACATCCCTTAACCTTATCAGAGATTTAAATTGATTAGATCTAATGTAGCTTCGTGTCTGTATCTATGGACTGCTGAATCAAATCTATTTTTTTGCATGAATTTGTAAATACCATTCCCTGTTAAGGGCAATTAAGGTGACATCAATAAGGAAAATCAAAGGATTACTCGTGTAAATTTATCCCGAAGTGATGGAAGGAAACGTGCTTAAAGAAAGCGCATGACTAGCTCTTGACGGTACTTATGACTGATTTTTTCACAAGTTACCTTTGAAAATTCAAATGTACTCTGCAAAGACGACATAAATCCCAAAAATATCATTTCTTGCAATTTTCCTCTCATTAAGTCAAATGATATATATATATTTTTTTCAGTTCATTCGATACCCAGTAGCCCTTACGCCATTTCGGTTAAAGTTCAGTGAATGGCTTGGACTAGAGGAGACGGACTCAAATCTCTCAGATGAAGTCATTAAACGTTTTTTTTTTTTTGTTGGGGCATTATGCTGACAATACACTGGTGAGACATTTATTTTGCAGCTTAGTTTTAAGAACGGGTAGATCAAGTGAAAATTAGAGACCAATTTAAGGTATATGCATTTACCCAAAGTTCGTAGAGAGAAAATGAAATTCAAATATCTTGGGGTTAATGAGTTATCAGTGTGTGGCCTATGATGTTAATACATCAAATGAACATATTTTATACAGATTACGGGATCGGAGATAAAGCATATGGCTGTATAATGTGCAAATCTTGTCAATTACAATATTAGGTGTAGTTTAAAAGTATCCCTTTTGATATAAATGACAGAATATTTGAAGTTAATATACATGTATGTTTAAGGTTAAGAAGGAACATTTTACACAACTGCAATACTATAACAGTTTGAACAGAGAGATACGATTATTGACGAAAGAGCAAAAGGATATGTAAAATCTCCGAAGTTTGATGACAGAACCATGTGCTGTATCATTGTCGTTGATGCGTCGCAAATAGATCAAATGAATCCAATGGTATAATTGAAAATTAAAGCTGCACAATCTGTCATGAATAGCCTCGGTAAGTTGCTAGTTTCATTTAATGTATTTAAGGTAGCCACATTCGTACGTGTTTAAACAGATAAAAAGGCATACAAAATGGTCTGTTACATTTATGTATAACTTATACACTACACCGTCTGTTATAAACATTACATATTGCACTTTATCAAATACAAATAGCATGCACATTTTAAAAGAAAGAAGAACACATTTTTAATTGGAATATCCAAAGAGTCTTGAAACAAAAGAAAGAACTTACATTCGATAAAGATATCAGTAACAATATGAAGGAGAGACAGTTTTGGCTATATCTTAGTTATTATAGTGTAAGCCTCGGACGTCCAAATTGAATTTGAAGAAATGTTTATCTAATACATTTTATGCATGAATAATCGTTCGGTCAACAGTCCTCCATGTAAACATAATATAATGCATGATTATGCTGTTGATTAACTTACACTATAATTACAGAAGGGACATATGAAGTACAATGCACATTGTGGTGCTTTGTGGTTTTCCGTTTAAGCTTGTTAAATTCCAAGTGCTATGCTTTTGATCTTCCTAGTTTGAGAAATTGATAAGTGTATTGTCCTTTTAGTGTTATAAATTGATAGAGAGATATTGATTAAAAGACATGGTGCACTTTTAACATTACTTTAAATAGTCCACCTCATATATCGTACAAAACCCAGTTAAATGTTTTATGTTACACAAATGAATTTACTTTTCAACGGATTTTTAGAATATTTTATATTATTATTGCTTAAACAACATTCATGTTTGCTATGTCTATAACAAACCATTCGTAATTTTTTTATTTATTTTTATCATATTGTATTTTCAGATATAATGCAAATTGTGGTTCTGACAAAGATCAACATCCTTTGCAGTTTTACCAAAGCAAAACTAACAGATGCATTCCGCAGTAATAAAGTAGAATTCTGTGTAAAATGGGTATGTGTTGTATTATTATCATAATATTCTTTAATATACGAGCTTACATTATCCACTGATTAGAATGATGAAACTCGTTTAGCTGTATAAATAAGAAGGAAACCCCTGAATATCGGTGGACTCCACGGAATATCACCACCTGAACTTCTCTTGCTTGCTTATCATAGTGATATTCTCAACAACATAATCAGTTTTCATTTTATAATACCAGCATGCTCAAAACAATCTAGATGCCCTTCAAACCTTTTTTTTTTAAAAGTAGTTTAAGGTAGTCCATCCTTCAATAAATTTTAATCATTCTCCATTTGAAAATGTAAGCTTTATAAACATAGAGCACAAAAGCTTTTATCTGAAAATCAGTGGATGCTTGCAACAAAACTGAATATTTTTAAGCACTTGACAGACATGGTTATAATTGATTGATGTGTGAATTACCTTAGGGGCGTTCTTAAATATAATTTTATGACCTTCATGTTCGTTAAATATAAAATGCGTTGAACACGAAAATAGAAAAAAAAACGATATGTCACCGTGCTCGTTTTTAAGCTACATTTAGTTAAACTTGTTTTATGTAGATAAGGAAACAAGTTCTTACATTACATTATTAAATCCTGCTTGACGTTTCCTGGGTTGGACCAGGACTTTGAGACTGGGATGGTTATTAAAATTCCCTGCCTCTAACGGGATTCGAAAGCACAACCTGTGGATCCGCAGTCGGGTATGTTACCACTGCGTCATGAAAAATGTTTTTAACAAATTGATTAACTATACAGCTATCGTTAAAAGAAAAATAAATAAATGATATTATACATATAGAAGATTCACATACTCACATCCTAATGTATTGGATTTTTACAACAATGTATTGTCTGACAATATTTACATGAAACATCTAAATAGTAAGTGACCTTTCTTCTGCAATTGCCTGTTTCCTATGTAAAGTATGATACAAGACTTATATGTATTACTAAGCCCATGTGTATCACATGCCCTGATAGTCTCAATGATAATGTGCTAGAGTTCGAAACCGAAGGTTGTTGGGTCGAATCTAGCATATGTATTTTTAAATGAATTTTGACCACTGTGTTTAATACTGTTCCATATGCAATTACCGCAGAACGATTTTGTCGAGCTGAATGTTTATTATTCCAGCTAATTTCTCAACGCTCGATCGCATTTAGGATTAAACATGTCGTATAAGAAATCTTCGAAACATTTAAAATCAAAGGAAAATTCAACACATTATTCATCCATCCAAGGTGAGAATAACTATGAATTTTTAAATTGTCTGGACCGAGGATTATAAGAAGACCACTAAACTTATCACTGAGCCACTCGGACCTATTTGAAGTATAAAACAATACAAACCATACAACCATTAAAAACAAACGTTTTAATCGTAATGATTTATAGCAAGACAAAAAAAAATTTTTTGTAAGGGGAGAGAAATATAGATGCGTTTTCAAACATTTCATTTATTTGTTGTTTTTACAGGAAATCCTTTAATACATTCGTTTCATTTCCCTATAAAGATATTCGTGATGTTAACTGACTTCATTTAGTTCACTGTTTCTATGGTAACTGTCTACTGCTCAAAAAATAAATGTTAAATCTGTTAAACAAACAAATTCATTTCAAAATAATAAACCATTGAAAAAGAAATGGGATGAATACAAACAGACCCTATGTACTGGCAAAACATCCTTTAACCCTAGCTATGCTGACATTATTGCAGTTTGTATCCAAAACTTGCGAATATCCGTTTACACTGTACGTGTCCAAAACATTCCGATCGTGTTCTGTACCATACGCCGTAAAGGGATGAAATGATTAATAGTTTTTGATATTGTAATTAAATTTGTCTCCGAGCAATTTCCCTAGTTCCTCATTGAATGGTCTGTAAAACTCAGCCAGTAATGCCCGTGTAGAATTAAACATATCTCCCTGCACCTGCTGTAAACGTTGTCGAACATTTCTTCGACTTTTGTTGACAATAGATTGTATTGCGCGGTCACTCAAAGGCTCTATTAAAAATTAAAAATATGATTTGATTACTATTCGTCCAAAAATAACACAAGTAGCAATACGTATCACAAAATAACAGTATCACAACCGCTATAATAATAATCAAATAAAATATCCGCTAGAGGAATGAGTACAGTCTGAGTTTGCACAGTGTGGTAGAACACGATTTGCTTAATTTTAAAGCAAAATATTTAACCTTTGACAAAATATCACGTATTACACACTTACCTAGGTCCAGAAAAACGTATAGTTTCTTGAGATAGAAAGATATATCTTTGGTAAAGTCCTCCAGCTTCAAAATCAAAATTTGGTCCTGTGGGAAAACACGCTGGAACTCCATTATATGCACGTGATAGATTCCTATTCGGATACGCACCTGCAATTTACCAATGTACCAATGCTTATTATACTTGATTGATTTTTTATGCATAGTTCAGCAAAAGGTAGAAAACATGTATGTGCATATTTAGTTAGCACAGTAAAATAAACGTACAGTCAAATCTGTATTAAGCGGTCAGTCATGGGAACAAGAGAAAGAAGCTTACTAGATGTGGTCATTGAATGAGGGTTAAACATATAACTAATTGCTAGTTAGTTTTAAAATTGACCGCTAAATGCAGATTGGCCGCTTAAAACAGGTGGTCGCTTAAACAGGTTCAACTGTTTGTTTCGTTCAAATGGCCGGCCTATTTAGATTCATAGCTGTTTGACACATTGTACTGTGACACAAAAAGACGTACCTATTCATCTATTGCATTAAAAACTTGTTCCATTTTTAATGCATTAGAAGCAAGATTAACTAATATAATGTATGCATTATTCAGATGCGGAATGTTTCCAGCACAAGACATTGTCACCTTATTGCGCACCCGTTCAGAAATATTGGGTCCTAGCATTAGGGTTAGAACCAACGTCCTGGCATATTGGGGGCTCGTCTGGGATCGTGCTTAGGAGGTTTATTGCGGTGGAACTCGTAGTTTTGAAGTATACTGTTTCATGATGGACTATAATAAATGGCTATCGGAGGAAGAACGCATGGTTTTGTTTGGGACAGATCTAAAGGAAAATGCTGAGAAGAAAAAGAAAGAGTTCCTGGAGCGGGAGGAACGTATGCAGAAACGTTAAGATGAGAGGCACAAACGTCAAGGTAAGAGGTTAAAACTAGAAGATGAAAGGAAACGTGAAACTGAGAGGCTGAGACACGAAGATTAGAAGTTAAAACGTGAAGCTGAGAGGGAAAAAAAAGCGGGTAAGATAGTTTGAAACTCGTGCTGAAACTGGAATTGATAAGGCTGAGCCAAGCAGTAAGTAAGCTAAATATGCCGCAGTTTGATGTTCGTCAGGACGCTTACATAACGTAGTTTGAACCATTTTCCAGGAGCCAGAGGTAGAAAGAAGATACATGGCAGTCAGTCTCAGCTCATTATTGACTGGTAAAGGACTTGAGGTTTATACCTGCAAGCCCACAGAACAAGCTATTGATTATCAGGCTTTGTAAAAAGCAGTGCTGTAACGTTACCTGTTGACTGAGGAAGGCTTCAGGCTGAAGTTTCGGAACAGTAAATCAGAGTATAGAGAGATTGTATTTCAGTTCATGTATCGACTTGTGAGATACATCAGCACGTGGACGGCGACAGACGGGACGTTTGAAGTTTGATCTTTGTGATCGTTCGGGAGCAGTTCACACAAACATGCCCGCCTGAATTAGCACTGTTTCTAAAGGAGAGAATGCCACAGTCTAGAACAGAGTTTACACAACTAGCTGAGCAAAACATAGAAGCTTATGATGGTTCTATCACGACTAAAAGAGGAATTAAGTTGAGCAATCGGACTCAAAACAGTCACAAAGACCTTAAATAGCTCAAGCTCCAACCCTCCAGCCTGACAAGAGGCATGGCAACCGGAAAAAGGTTTGCTGGATCTGTAATTAAGAGGATCACATAGCTCGAGACTGCAGACAGAATTAGGAATAAGAACGAAATCGGAAACGTGGGAATGATCGCCAATAACAGTCAAACGACAAACACAAGGTTTCAGCAATATGTTTGTCCGTGCAGGTGAAACAAAACCCTGTACAAACTGCATTAAGGACGGCAAGTTATATCTTGCAAATAGACAGTCAATGCCAATTATTTCTGGCGTGTATACCATAGATTCCACGGAAAGTGAACGGAAGCTGAACCTCCAGGAATGATTTGTAGGTGTTAGACAACTGAAAGTTTTAAGAGATTCGTGTTTTGAGTTACCCGCTGTTAGAATGGATTTAGTGTCTGAAGCCAAATGCTTGACAAGAAGTATGACATGATCACAACTGATGGACGAGCTAAGCTTGTACCAGCCGCAGAGATAAAAATTGATACATCTTACTACAAAGGAGAGATAAAAGTCATGGGGTTAAGCTCACTGATATGTGATTTAATCCTGAGAAATATTGACGGGGTTACAGCTGTACTTACTCGAGCTCAAGTTGATAAAGAAAAGAAATCATTAAAGGCCTTGGATGTGCTGAGCTCACCTTTTCGTAATGTGCTTCAGGACGCACAGAAAGATGATATGTCAGTGAAGAAATTATGGTCACAAGCTGTTAGTACCAGTGAAATGAAGACCAAATGTGGTTATAGTTATCGGTATGTGGTACAAAAGGATGTATTGTACAGAGAGTTAAAGCAAGTCAGATGACACGCCTCGAACACGGTAAGGCATATTGTTGTACCTTCAGAGTACAGGAAACGTGATATGAGAACAGGAGACATCTGAGGTCATGAATACGTACCAGTATGTATTTGAGTTACGAAACAGGCTTGAAGACACATGCCAGATTGTAAGACAGAGTTTTAACGAAGCTCGATGTGTCTGGAAGCAGAGAAAAAATGAACCAGGTGAAAAGGTGTTGTTACTTTTGCCGATCTCACATAATAAGCTAATAAGCTCGTACTTTAATGGAAAGGTCCTTATGAAGTCATTGAGGTAGTAAAAGGTATGGATTTCAGAATAAACGTTGATGGCAAGGTTGGAACATATCATATATGTTGAAGAAGTATAAAGAGAGACATGATACCATCGTGTCAGGGATGGCTATCATAGAACCTGTGATCGACACAGAGTTTCGGTGTTGTAGATGACGAGGGTTTGCTGGAATTCTCTTGCTTACAGGGTAAATGGGTCATACCGCGATGTACAGATATTCGACAGTTTAACGGTTGAACAGAGACAAGATGTGCTGAACATGTTGGAAGAGTTTCAAAATATCTTCACAGATATGCCTGGAACTACAAACTTGGCTGAGCACAAGATTGATTTGACTACAGAAAGTCTTACCGTGTTCGACCATATCCGATTCCTTATGCAAGAAGAATAGAGTTAGACCAAGATCAGGCAATACTAGAGGCGGGAGTGATCGAGCCTGCTGTGGCCGATTACAATTCTTCTATAGTTCTTGTCAAGAAAAGGGACAGAAGTAACAGTTTCTGTTTTGATTTATGGAGGATCAACAGTGTGACAAAAGTTGATCGGAAACCAATGGGAAATGCTGAAGGCATAATGTCAAAGGTCAATATGACAAGTTTTTCACAAAATTTGAATTGAGCAAGGCTAATGGCAAAAACCAGTTGAAGCCAAATCCAAACACCTGACAGCATTTTCAACAACTGGTGGGTAGTATCAGTTTAAGAAGATGTCGTTCGGTATGGTGAACTCCGAAAGTTATTTTAGAGGCTGATGAGAAAATTGCTGCATGATTGTAATAATGCTGATAACTATGTAGATGACATCTTGGGTCACACCAAAACATGGGGGAACACCTAAAAATGTTGGCAGATATATTTACCCGAGTCAGAGATGAAGGACTGACTCTGAAACCATCGAAATGTTTCATTGGGTTTAGAATCATCGCTTTCACAGGGCATGTATTTGGAGATGGTGTGATGCAAATGGAAAACGAGAAGCTTGAGAAAATCAAGAACACCGAACGTCCCAAAACCAAGAAACAAGTCAGAGCGTTTCTTTGGCTTGCTGGATATCATAGGAAATTTATACCAGCATATTCAGAAATCGTTGCATCTCTGACAGAATTAAACAAACAGAGTAGTCTAAACAATGTTGAATGGCTTAAAGAACACGGAAGGTCTTTCAATACCCTGAAGGATAAGTTAATACGGACTCCAAGACTACAACAAGCTATTCATTTTGCATACATATTCTACTGATAGTGGTTTGGAAGCAGCACTACTACAGCGTTATGACGATGGCTTATTCCTTGTTGTATATGCTAAATAAAGACGCTACAGTGAGAGAAAAAATACACTGTAATCGAAATGGAGTGTCTGGCCATTGTCATCAGATTATGCTCCTCTATCATACATATAGAAATGTAAGATTGAGAGTAGGAGAATAATTCGATGGGATTTATCCTTCAGAACTACACGTATAGGATTGAGGCCACCAAGGGTTCTGACAATATATGTGCGGACTATTTAAGTCGCCATAGTGATTAGAATGATGGTCAGAATATAACAGAACGATCCCTAAGTTTTATTTAAAACACAAGTGTTTTCTGGAAAAGGGGGGCTATTGTCAGGAAATCTGTATAATTATTTATATAGTAATTACCTCCCTTAATTTTGATTACATTTTCATTTAATTATTCCCTTCATTGTTGTCTTGTAATTGCCTCCCTTTGATACTCCTTTTGTAAATAATTGTTAATTATTGCAGTTCTTTTTTATTCAGGGTTTGAATTTATTAGTAGTAAATAGGTTTTTTACATATGTCTGATAAGTTATCAGTGTGTGATGCAAATTGTCGATAATAATAGACCCTTTTCACTGTTATATATGTTCTGAATAGAGATTGAATATTTCCATGCATACGAAGTCATTGAATTTGACCTGCAGAGTTATATCAGTTTTGGGTTACTCTGATAGTTGCATTTAAGTAAATATTACCTGGTAACTGACTTTAGAGCTTTGCATTTGAAGGGGTTCACCAGGTGGTATATGTTATATTGGCTTACAAGAGACGATCTTCAATCTCAACTTTATACCAGAGCATTGCGTTTTTGGTAATATGGAGGTAGTGTCTCTGAAGCATTGCGTTTCATTGGCATATTCGGTTTCAGACCAACGATTTAACTTGTAGGTCTTATACAGGTTAAGGCATAGATAAAAGGGTGAAGTTTAACTCATTTCGGTTTTATAACTGGGTCTGAGACAAGGTGTCTTCACACAGAATAAATTAGATAGCATAGGTTTTGACTTGTTCAAGTAGATCTCTTTTTTAAGGTTTCATAACTAAGTCTTGGACTAGGTGTCTCGAGACATAATAGTAGAGACTCAAAGAAAGTTTCACTTGTGTGGCTGATGGTATATGGGCTTAGGTATCGACCAACCGCAAAAAATGGCTTTGGATTATAGTAGTTAGGACTTTGTTTTGTGTTCCGATCCCATTGCTGAGATATTCATTTGTAAATGCATTTTTTTTTAATCTTAAATATGGAACCATTGGTTATTATATAGCCTGAGTTAAATTAAATTTACTTAGGTATTTCTTGCATGTTTCAAGCTGTCAGTTTTCAGCACAAGACATTGTCGCATTATTGCACACCCGTTTGACACATTTTTCAGGAATATGACAGCGCAAATGGCGAGGTCACAAATCAAAGCGCTGAGGGCACTGAAGGTATGTGTGTCTCAAGTGGAAGAAGGTTCGACGAGCTGCAGATATGCAGGGTAACTTAGTTTTTGTCAGATACTGAACTTATATTAAAATAATGAACGATTGTTCATTGTAGGCTATAGAAATGAAGAGAGTAAGAGTGGCGATGTGCTAATTGTTAACATTCTGTTGAAACAAATGGTGCGTTCATCTTTAACTTCTTGTAATGACAAGGTTACCGCAACATTAAAGTTAGGTTATTGCCATTCCGCAAATATTTGACCCCCGTTTATTAAATTTACTTAGATAAACAAAATAATGCGACAATACTATTCTCTTAGCACTATCAGCGCTTTAATTTGTACTACAGAGCGACGGAAAAGTTTCTATTCATAGATGTAAATCAGTGGCTATCACTTCGGCTAGCAGATATTCAGGTATCAGCCATTCTATCGAGCAACAAATAACCCCTTGAGCTACCTGAGGTATCTGAGATAGCTTGATGTAATTATTAGTAAGTTATACTGATTTGTATCGGAATTCAAGCTATCTAAATGGACCATTGTAACACCACCGAAACCTACACAACCACCATCCAAATTCACCCAAGAGCCATCTTTGCATCGAAAGAAACTATACTCCTCCCCATGGTTAAGTGAAAATTACGCAACATCACAGGGAAATTAGTTCGTTTGTATTTTTATGCTACATGCAATTATTTTGCTCATAAATATTTATTTTTACTCCAGATGGAGTTTTCAACACTTTGGCTGAATATCTGAATTTTGAATTTCTGTTTAATCGTTCGATCATTCATACAGAATTAAGAGGTTATTTGGTTTTTAATGTAGAGAAATGGACCTTCAGAATGTAGGTTCTATAGTTTAAATTGACTACGACTCACACAACTAAAAACGGAGCTGCGATTAAATACTGTGTGAACCTACACAAAATTAAAATTTCATTGCAGAGAATGTTTACAAGTGATTTCAGAGAGTAATACTGACGACAAGAGATCCGGACGACCAGGGACAAAGTACGAGAGTTATTAGAAACCGACGGTCTGAACTGCGAGGTAAGTAATTTAATGACCTTACTGAAATTTGCTTGGCCGCCCAAAGTTTTCTTTCTGGGTTTGGTAAAGAATGGTACTCGGACGTTTACCGTGGGTAGGCGGGTAGAACGCCAAAAGAAATGTATTTGAGAGGAGAGAGATTACATTGTAAAAGATGTAACATCAGATTAGTTTACGTCACGCCAACATTTTAACTGCTCCGTTGTGACATTAATGTACGTACTTAACATTATAATTTTTTAAAAGTTTACATTGTCTGACTAAAACGTAGAGTATACATGTACATACAGTAAAATTAGATAATAACGAAGATTTTTCTTAACATTACGATGTTTGTTTAAAGAAGGTTTATGAACTTTCCGACTAACCCTCGTAAATCGTCATTTGATCTCAAAAATAGTCTTTGAAGTAAGTTCCCTATAATCCACTGAAAGTATTAAATGATACAAGTTTTTCTAAATATGGTAACAAAAGTACATTGTTGGAAAAAAACGATTTCCCGTATTAGAAAAGGTTTATCACAATTTTGTCCTGCTAGTAGAAGGACAATTATTTTGGAAAAAGCACCGTTATCAGGATTCATATCTTTGAAACAGTCTTACCATTTTAATACAACTTGACGTCAAAATTTGCTATTTTTACTCATTGGCAAAAACGTTGTGTTGAGAATATATATATTATATATGTAAGTATATCTAAAACGCGTATGTAATATTTAAGAATTATTCGTGATCTTGATTAAAAATATATGTCAATTAAGTCATTTAATGAATAATAACTTAACTTAGACATACATCTATTGAATCAAGATATATAGTCTGTCAGTATATTTTAGGCGAATCCGATATGTGCGAACACTGAACACTGTTTTGACCGTTCTTGATAAAATCCTTTTAATTCTCAAAATGTCGAAAGTATGTATCCATTTAAAAAAATAAAATATAAATACCAACATACATGATGTGTGTTTTGATAAAAATCAATAAAAGAATGCCAAAATAACGTTATATATTTATTTTACACATGTATTGTACTGAACCATGAATGGCTAGTCGGATCATATAAATGATAACAGCCCCCTCTAATTGGTATTTGTATATCCGTGGCAATGATCACTAAAATACACCGACTAGCTATGTATTATCCTGTATATAATATATTGCGTCACATTTTTCTTGCCTTCTTATTGAACAAAACTATTTTATATATATATATATATATATATATATATTATATATATATATATATGTATGTATATTTGAACACAACAAATAAAATACACGTTTTGTTCATTTTGAAAAGAAACAAATATCAATATATTCGAACCTTTTTAATTCAATAGAATGTACAATTTTTAGTAAACAACACACATTCAATTAATACCATATGCATATTTAATTATCAGTTATCAAACGCGATATATTAAATAAAAGGACGGCATAAAAATTGCAAAAATGATAGCGTAAAAGTATTTTCTTTAAACTGTAAAAACCCTTAAATATTTTATTAGATTAAAATGACTGTTAAGTATCGATGAATATATGTTCAGGTATATGAACGGCGTTTGTTAGTAGAATATTCTCAGTACTTGCCGTACTCTGGTTTTGCTGCTGCGGCTATTATTTCAATTATACTTTTACAAATTACAGTGCTTTGAAGTTTGTAAATTCATAGGAATTTACCATTTCATATCTAAATTTTAATTTCAATGTGTTTTACCATTTCATGTCATGTTTTAAATTCACAGCATTTAACATTTCATATCATTTAAATTCATAGAATTTACCATTTCTGTTTTTTGTCATTTTTGAAATCGCATAGGTTACCATTTTATGTCATGTTTTAATTCAAGCATTACATTTCATTATTTGTAATTCAAGATTACCATTTCATGTGTTTGTAAATTTATAACATTACCATTTCATGTCATGTTATAAATCCAAAGCACTAACCGTTTTCCTGTCATATGGATATGGTCCATAGACACAACCCCTTAATGTCTCGTGTGTCTTCAGACATGAATTAAATTCGGCGATGTTTTTCTTTACATACACATCAAACCCTGCAGGTGTTCTGTCATTGACTGTGAAAAACATAAAACCAGAATACAGCCTGAAACATAAAATCAGAATGTACAAACTTTAAGTCAGTAAACAACACACAAGTTATTAATGACCGTATAGTTTAATTCAATGAAATACATTGTGAATGAATTTACACGGAAAGGCTTATCTTCGCTCAAAGTCATGTGATCTGAAAGGGATTTCTCTGGTATTATTCACAAATATGACTATAAATTCAGACAGTGTATGTAAAACATTAGTTTGTCATTAAAAAATAACGAAATTTAAGATTCATAATTCTGTTTCCGACGCCTTATTAATGTCAACAGATAATACATACGACTCGCGATATTACACATCAATGAAAATATCGGAGCAGAATTAGTAAATCACTTGTTTTCCAATCGACGTAAAGGGTTGTTAGTAATAAGTACGGATATAATGTATTGATTTGAAAATACTTGCCAATATGGTCGCAAGAAAGACCAAAACCAAACTGATTACTACTAGTCCGATTATTTCAATTATTAGGATGAATCACTTTTTGCGCCGTATTTGTTAAATACAAAATATAAAAAAAGATATATATTCACTTAAGAAATTGTACGTGGTAAGTTGTTTTGAATATAAAAAAAATATACAGGATATTTTTACGTCACAAAAATGAAAATAGACGCCAATATATTTTTTCTTCAAATTGTTCTTTTCTTAATGGCCTTCCCTTTCCATATATATTGCGGATATTTTTTGCCAGTTTAATACCAATACTCTGAGGCTTTCGCTTGTATTTCTGTATAAGATTTATGGTGTCTTTAAGCGTCATGTTGGCCTCAGCGCAGAATTTGATGACGCTTCGGTGTCCAAACCGACCAAACATATCCCATGTTAATTGCATATTGCCCACTTTAACGTTTAGATATGTAATGACGTAACAACTGTGGCTATGTAATACTAGCGTGTCTCTTCCCTGCATTTTTTGTTTATTTGTTTGTTGGATTTAACGTTCCACCGACAGTATTTCAGCCATTTGGAGACAGTATCTACTTGAAACAGATATAGTGGTACCACATTGCATTATCACTCCGTAGACATCCTGACACCGGGCCAACCAGTCCAGTCTTAATAAAATACAAGTAATGATAGTGCACTAAATTATGTTCAGTCAGTCTATTTGAATAAAAGGTTGATACATTGATTAACCATATAGTAAATTAATAAACAGGACAACGGTCTTGCCTACGAATTTTATGATCATATCTCGTATTGATTGTATCAATGCAAAAACAAACTATATGTTTAGAAGTTTCCTAAATTTGTGGCCGATCAAAAGTTATGAAATTCAATTGTTTCATCGATGATTTGTTTTTGATCAGAACACTGTACTTTTTTTATTTTACCATATACACATATACATCTATTGACATTATCACAAATTTAGGGTGATCTTTAGGTCGGATAGATTCTTTTAAGGCATTTTCCAAGACAATAGAAACCTACGCTCACTCTGGTCTTCAAGTGTAGAAATATCTTAATAAACTCTATTTTATACATTGAAGAAACATCCATATTTATGTTTAGTTATGTATTGTAATATATAATTATTTTGATCAATTATATATATATATATATATATATATATATATATATATATATATATATATATATAACAAATCCTCAAAATTTAGCTTCCAAAGTAATAATGTACGAATGGTTGATGGTGAATTCTTATTGCACGTCCGCCTTAATGATCATACCAACACAAATTGCTGATTTGCAACCGTTTTGTCAACCAAATTCACCTTTCTTCCCTTTAATTAATTATTCAGCAAAATACACCTTTTCATCGGTTCTCGCAAAATTATGATTATCTTTGCATTTGGATTGAAATAGTGAAGAACATCGGCATTGGTAAACACAGGCTCGTAGTCAGGTTTATCAGCCTCAGAAGGCGTCAGCTTCCAGTAGAAGTTTTCAAATGACGTCGAGGCAGTGCAGTCACCTAAGGACAAGACGATATTAGAATGTTGCGATAAAAATGCCGCATAAATTGAATTCATGATAACTAGGTGGCAATGGTATCCAAATTAGAATTGGATATAATAGATCTAATAGTGCTCACTTTCTGTCGGAGTAAATACATCAACTTACAAAATCAGTCATACCTGTCGTAACGGACAGCAACAAACTCTCCAACGGTTCTGCCGCGTTTTCATTGTAAGTCTCTCCGTCTTAGCTATTTCTTCTTTGTTTTGCTTTTTTATTTTTATTTGAGTTTTTCTGGTTGGATATTTCATGGGTATATTAGCTCTATATTCACAATAAACGTAATTCTCGTGTCAAAAATTGCAAATCTAAACTATCGTCTGGGGTGGACAATCGTGACAGTAAGACAGTAAGAAATACTTACTTTGAGCAATTCAACGGAGTACTATGTATAAATCTGGAAGTCCAACAATTTAGTCGGTGAAAAATAAAGTACATGTATTTAAAAAGCAGTAGTATTATACTAGTGTATTCTTTGGAACACATGTGCTGAACCGTAAAATTTTAATCAGTTCAAATAGTGTTCAATGCTAAGTCCAGGAATTCAAAGTTGAGGGAGGGATTGAAGTGCTGGGCATTCGGGAACAGGGGTCATTGGGTAGTTCAGAGACCAAAAGACCAAAGTCCCTCCTCATCTTTTGATCAGTTGGTCTGACAAATATATTTGCTTATCAGTTACCCAACGTGCATGCACGAGTTTACATGCTAACAAATGTTTTGCAAAATAACCCCGTAATCTTTTCATCATTAAACTTTTACATGATACAACATTTATCAACACACATTTTGCCTAATACCCCTTGTCATATTTTATCAGATATTCTGAGCTTCAAAATTACTTAACTTACATGTTCCATTTTACATCTTAAAAACCCATCAATTGCTCTGATTTTTTTCTTAGTCGATCAACGTACATACACAATTTTACATGTTTACAGAAAATAAAAAAAAAAAGTTTTGCCTAATCTAATAATTTAGCCCAAAATTAGTGGAAATTTTAGTCCTTGTTCAACAAGAGACATAAACAGTTCCTAAGTATGATTATGATGATTAAGATTATACTGATGATGATGAATATGATGGGGTAAAAACGTTAAAGAAAGTGAAATAGTGGAATAAAACGACTTTTGGTGTGCAAAACAATGTTTTCAATATATCTACAGCAAGAAATAACATCGAGTTTGTTGTACGAGTAACAAATGTCTGTTAACTGATGTCAAATTAATAAGAAACACAAACACACCACCACCTCCCATAATATTCATTAAGCAACTAACTGATAATTCTTGCGAAGAAAGCCGCGGATATCACTTCCTTTTCATTCAAATACATGCTTATTCTTAAACATATGTTCAATGATCTGACATCAGATCGTGTATGATTTGCTACTATCCGATATAATAATGCAACAAATTAAACCCAAAATTGTGTTACGCATTTTGGGGTCAGACCAAAACCTGCGTTGGTTCCCAAAGTGAATTCCGACAAACTCCCATTAATTGCGTTTACAAAGGCATTTTCTTCTTATTTACTCAACGTACATGTACGATTTTACATGTTTTCTCAATATGCAATACATGTTTGCCCCTTTCAATTTCTTTGACAAAATACAATCTTAAAAAGTTACTCCACGAACGTGTACGATTTCATATGTTAACCCGATTATCAGTACGTATTTTCACAAATTTTCAATTTCTTTTTAAGTTACCCAAAGTAAATGCACAATATTCCATGTTATTACAATAATCAAGACAAGATTTGCCCAATAAACTCCCTCGTCATCTTTTTATTAATTGCTCTGACAAGTACATTAGGTTCTAATTACGAATATGCACGACTTTACTTTTCAATACAATTATCAATAAATCTTTTATCCCAAATACCTTCTTTGCCAGACAACAAGAACGTATTTGAGAAATATGTTTTTGAATAACATTTTATATCTCCAAATCTTTCATTACAAAAATATCTATGATTTAACATTGCCTTTTCTTAACGACATATCCTGTCTTTTTTTCTTGCAGTAAGAAAATGACATTTCAGACATTTTACAAAGAAAATTCATTTGATAACTTACATTCTTCAGGAAATCTCTCAAAGAATTCGGATATTTTGATAGGTTATTTTGCATGTCATCTTCTTCAAGCGATATTACTGCCGTCTTTGTCAATAAGTAGTTGTCCAACGGTTGAACGGACCTATAATAGCTAACTACCAGGATCGTTCCTAAAGCAATGGAGCCAATGGCTGCAAATGGTCTTCGACATATTACACTGGGTCCGACCTTTTTATCCATATTTTTTTTCTGTAAATGCAGGAAAAATATTTTACTGATTTACAAATTCTTAAAAATTTACTGCATTTTTTTTCCTGATGATGAATAGAAACGTATTACCTGGGATGCAAATGATTTTCACCCATAATATACCAATATTATAATACTTACTTATTCCTGCAGCAGACGCCTGTCAGGTCAGGTACTGTATACCAACTTTCTATCGGCGGATAAATTCGTACCTATATTCTCTATTTATGTATTGTGATACTTGTACTACAGCAGAAGACAATCTATTGTGTCAATTTTATCCTAGATATAAATGCAAAACATTAACCACAAGAACCTATAACTCCAAGTCAATAAACGTTTTCATGAACATTGAAATCATTTTAGACATTTAAAAGACCATGATAATATATCTGTGTTAAGAAATTGACAGAAAAACATTTTTAGAATATTATAAATGGTATTCGCTGATAGGAAAAAAATGTAATACAATACTTAGCCCGTATAAATTATATCCTTGCCAATATTGATGTAAACTGATGCCCTATCATGCTTATATGTAATATGATATTCAACCAGCCGCTGCATTGAGTCTTTGCTTATTGTTAAACTGTACGTAGTAGTTGTTGTTGCTTTGTAAATAAACTGCTTAAAACTGTACAATAGAGTTTTGTGCAAATTACAGCTTAAAGAGAAAACAAATATAATCTAACGGAAAAGGAATAAAGTATGCATTTTAGAGCATATACTTTACTTTATCTAAAATCACTTAAACAAAATAATCAAATCACTTCCTCTGCAAATATGTATAAAATTACATGCTTTAATAATAAAGACCGTTATTGATTTATGAATGTTTGCTTAACCGTCCGAATAAAACTAAATCATTATGTCAGTGGTTAAGTCTTTGATACACTTTCCTTTTATATATTTTCATATGTTTCAAGTTGATTAGGCTCATTTTCCGGAAGTAAATGTATGTAACACACTAACACATACCGTTTACAACAGAGAAAATAATAGTTCAACCAGGATGATAATTTTTTAAATATTATCGTTCATAAAATATTTAGTATGATACTTTTTGTAGAGGCGCTGTTTTGACATCAAAGTGAAGTTCACATTAATTATAATTGCATAACATATCCAAAATATCTATTTCAGTGTACTTTGAATACTTCAGGAAGAAAGATACTGAATGTTTATTAATGATGCATTAGCCATTGAAGTCATTGGATATACATTTCATGCACGCTTAATATGTACAGTGACTCTCTCTCTCTCTGTTTAAGAAACCGATCCAGGTGGCCGGTGATTAGAGCGTCCTTTCCGGAATCTGGAGGTCGTGAGTTTGATCACCAGCGATATACCAAAGTCGTTAAAATTGAACTAGTATGATTCTCTTGTTTAGCGGTCTGCAAATAAATACTGTTCCACGAATGGCTGGCCCGGTGTCAGAATAATACGACTGGAAGTCTTCGGCGTAATAAATCCAGTATGTCATAGTCTCAAATTAACTCATAATCATATTGCCGACGGGACGCGCTTAACCCAATAAATAAGCAAATTATCTGTTTGTCCTACTTAATCATGCATTGAAATGAAATGATTGTATTCCACTCAAAATTAGAAAAACATGTTACATACAATGAACCGTGAGCTCTTGATATGGAGTAAGTATTAGTGTGTATGGTGCCTAATTGACCAACGCGAATTATGGGCGTAGCACGTTCCGGCGGCGACTGCTTATTGTCATCTTTTGCTAGCTCAAAATATAAATGTACCAAGTGACACTGACTCAGTATTAAAACCGTATTAGGAAAAAGAATCACATGAAACTGTCAATAAAATGGGAGGCGTGTCCATAATGCAAGATAAAAGGTAAAGCTGTATCTCATACGTAACAATTTGGAAATAGGTTTATCGTATATATTTAAAATTCTACATTTTATTCCTAGCCAAAATCGATTTCCCAATCTACTATTATTGTTTATTCCTAAAGAAATTAAATTCAAGTACAATTCATAGCGGGGTTTGGATTCTAAATTCAAATTCAGATTTTTTTTTATTCAAGAACAATTCATAGCGCTGTGAAAATACCCAGCGGAAATTTTAATATTCGCGAATTCTTAGCTACATGTTGTACAGCTGTCTTCCGAGCCAGCTGGCAATGGGTTTTCAATACGTTTTAAATCTAAATAATAGCACAGTTTGAATACCCAGAAACACCCGAATAAGCAGTCATCGGTGGAGTGGGTATTCGCCAATTTCTAGCTTCAATCGATTTGCTAGCCACCTGGGAATCGGGTATTCAAAATGTTTTGAATTGAAGTACAAGTCATAGCGAGGATTTAACACCCAGCTACAACTGCATTGGGTATTTGTTTTCAATTAAAGCACAATATAAAGTGAACTTTAAATACCGAGCTACAGCCACATTCCCAAACAGCTGGGGATAGAGTATTCAAAGTTTTTTCCAGATTAAGGTATACTGGTTTCAAACCAAGTTCCACAACTGACTGGAAATTCGGTTATAGCAAGGAATTTGTCAAAACCCAATTTTTAACTAGATGGGAATTTGGATGGATGTAGCTTGTATTCAAATTGCGTTATTAATTATTTTAAATATGAAAAAAAATTCCTAATCCCCACGGAACAATTGCATTTTTTTCTTTTGTACATACTGCCTGTGTTCAGACACAACCGCTATATTTTCTTCATGTACATATTGCCTGTGTTCAGACACAAACCACCGTATTTTTCTTCATGTACATATTGTCTGTGTTCAGACACAAACCACCGTATTTTCCTTCATGTACATATTGTCTGTGTTCAGACACAAACCACCTTATTTTCCTTCATATACATATTGTCTGTGTTCAGACACAAACCGCCTTATTTTCCTTCATGTACATATTGACTGTGTTCAGACACAAACCGCCTTATTTTCCTTCATGTACATATTGACTGTGTTCAGACACAAACCGCCTTATTTTCCTTCATGTACATATTGCCCGTGTTCAGACACAAACCACCTTATTTTCCTTCATGTACATATTGCCCGTGTTCAGACACAAACCACCGTATTATTCTTCATGTACATATTGCCCGTGTTCAGACACAAACCACTGTTTTCTTCATGTACATATTGCCCGTGTTCAGACACAAACCACCTTATTATTCTTCATGTACAAATTGCCCGTGTTCAGACACAAACCACCGTATTTTCCTTCATATACATATTGTCTGTGTTCAGACACAAACCGCCTTAATTTCCTTCATGTACATATTGACTGTGTTCAGACACAAACCACCTTATTATTCTTCATGTACATATTGACTGTGTTCAGACACAAACCACCTTATTTTCCTTCATATACATATTGTCTGTGTTCAGACACAAACCGCCTTATTTTCCTTCATGTACATATTGACTGTGTTCAAACACAAACCGCCTTATTTTCCTTCATGTACATATTGACTGTGTTCAGACACAAACCGCCTTATTTTCCTTCATGTACATATTGCCCGTGTTCAGACACAAACCACCTTATTTTCCTTCATGTACATATTGCCCGTGTTCAGACACAAACCACCGTATTATTCTTCATGTACATATTGCCCGTGTTCAGACACAAACCACCGTATTTTCCTTCATGTACATATTGACTGTGTTCAGACACAAACCATCGTATTTTCCTTCATGTACATATTGTCTGTGTTCAGACACAAACCACCTTATTTTCCTTCATGTACATATTGCTGTGTTCAGACACAAACCGCCTTATTTTCCTTCATGTACATATTGCCCGTGTTCAGACACAAACCACCTTATTTTCCTTCATGTACATATTGCCCGTGTTCAGACACAAACCACCTAT
>CM037792.1:21685937-21735937 GCA_021229015.1 Solen grandis | reverse complement strand
GACACAGAAATTACTAGATGATATGATAAAAAGCTACCGATCAGATTGGACATTGGAATAACTAGATAAAACAGCAAATACAGCAGAAATATGTGTTTAGAGACGCATGTTCACACTGGGACAGACTCGTGTTCATAAGGAAAATCCAGTGAAGACAATTACTTACATAATCGAACCTGTCAGCAATAACCATACCCTTCTTCAGCAGTGACGAAATAACAATGGCGCCTGCATTTATCATCGGATTATGTGGTTTGTCTGTAACAAATGCGATTTCGTATAACTGACCAAGATGCTATAAAGTCAATCATTACTGTTACCATATTTTATGGATATGAGCTTACGTGAACGCCCTCTTGTGGATTGATCATGAATACGAAACAGTATTCAGAAGAGAATAAAAGGGGTGATCAGAATATTTGTGAAGAGGAATTCGGGTGCATTTGTTTCTACACGTTTATATATGCTTGTTTGTTTTGTTTGTAGGTCTTACATGGTCTGTCTTCAAATTATGACATCCTAATGTAGATATGTGGGAAGATCCTAGGTGCATATATATTCGCTGAGCACTGTTCTAAATGTGGTACTTCTAATCTTTTGTATATTTTAACAAACTACCGCTGGTCTATTATCAAGTGGAAAACAGGGGGTAACTAAAAAGCACAACGTATTTACGAGTATCAGCTCTTAATCATGCCAACAATACTCATCAACATTATTAGCTTACGTTGGTAGTCAAGGGTCAGCTCGTTGAATGACCTTCCGCTGGGCTCCTGCCCGACGTATTTGTGGACGACCTCTGGGGATAGGTCATTTAAGGTTAGGGCGTAGTTGAGGGGTTTCACGACTGACTGCAGGCAGAATGGTATGTCTGTGTCTCCCAGGTCGTACCTGTTGACATTCAAGTGAACATCAGTTGTCATTGGACTGGGTAAGGGGTGACCACACATGTGAATATTGAAAACTATGTATAAACAGGTTTAAGTTAGTATTCTCTTTTTCAGCTGAGGATAATAAGGATTAACAATATTACGCATCTAAAATTAGAGAGTATCTGAGACAAATCTAGGCATAGTATTTAGATAAAGATTGCACTATTGAATAAATACGCGTTCTATGATTTTTAAGTATGGTACGTAGATATTAAGTACTATTCTACACTTGTTGTTAAGTTTAAGTTTGAAGTTTTTCGTCAGTTAGATACCCACTGATTAATGTCCTGTTGATTTATCATATCTTCTCTTGAACAGAACATGTATTAAATGCCATTTAATATTGTACTTCACTAGACTCTATCAGGACCCTCTCCACACTCTTCCACATCGGCTTACATTACATTCATATTATGTGAGGAACGAACGACAACTCTGCTTGGAGATTGGACCCTCTCATGCGTGAAGTCAAGTCATAGAACAGTTATTTTATAATATGTAGATTTTTATGTATCTATTTGAACCCTATTTCTCCTTTTTGGTAAGACTGAAACTTTTTTTCTTTTTTTTTGTTTGTTAAGTGATTGATTGGCTGATAGATTATTTAACTGATTGGTTAATTAATTGATTTATTCTCTCCTTCTATTTCTCTCTCTTGCCTAGTCATTATTTAATTTCAATACAATTGTATGAAATCTATTATCTATGTAATCTAATATAAAATCAAAAATGTAATTTAAAATGAATATTTGCATGTATACAAATTGTTGTGTATTAAACTGTATATGTGTTGACGGTACATAATTTATATTAAGTAATTTAATATGAAGTGTTGAATATGCATGTAAATGTATGTGATACTATCGCTATGTAATGATACCACATGTGTCTAATGACCTTCTGGTTTATTGAAATAAAATCTTGAATCTTATAAACTGAAACAAGGGTCAGGACTGACACAAAAACCAGATTTTTCACTTTTCGCTTATATAAATATGCAATTGATTATGATGACAAAGCAGGAATATTGGATGAGAAGCAAAAAGCATGCTGGTATGATGGTTATCATGCCAGAATGAATACAGAAACATAAACACACACAATGGCAAGATGCAGGCATAGAAATACTGATATAGCAGAGATATAGCTTAACCCATTACCTGGTACCAACACATTTTGACACATCTGAGAAACATGATTTTTGAAAACATTATGAAAAATGAAGCATTTGTTCCTAAAATATGGAGCATTTGCTTCCAAGGAGCAAATGCTCCATTTTCCATAATGTTTTCAAAAGTATTCAAAATTTGAGCTTTAAATTTTGAAAAAAAAATCACAAATTTGAATTAAAAATAGAAATTGATATCGTAATCGAGGTAATGGGTTAAGCCAACTGTATATAAAATTTGGTATTGCTATGTCATCTCTGACTCAAGTTATCATCTGTAAACGAAAGTTTTCCCTGTATTTCTATTTATAGACACAGTGACTTTGACCAAAAACCTAATTTGATATTCACTATTATAAGTTATCATCTGGAAACGAAAGTTTGACACCGCCCGCCCACCCGTAACATACAACGACATTCGCCAATCTAATAACTAGAATTTTCTTTGAAAAATCTTGTTAAAAATGGAGAAATCTACTGTTTGAAAATAGTTAACATACACATCTAAAAATCAATATATTGTGCAAAATTTAGTTAATTTAATGGTTAACAAAACAAAAGGGCCAAGATGGCCCCGAATTGCTCACCTGAGAAATATTGCTCTCCATTGCCTTTTATACTGAATGCAAAATCCGAGCAGAAGTATAACAAAATAATCGTAATTCCACACAAAAAATGTACATGAGGTCCACATTTTGATGGTCATAGCTATAAAATCAAGTGACCCCTAGGGTGGGACACATTTTGACCCAGGGTCATGATCTGAAAACTTGGTTCTGGTCCACAAAGCCATGTTACATACCAAATACCTAAAAATATGACCTTATTGCTTTCTGACAAGATTTTTTAAAGACTCTCCAGTAAAGTCTATGTGACAAATCAAGTGACCCCTGGGGCGAGCCAATTCTGACCCTTGGGCCATTGGGCCGTGTTACATACAAACTATCTAAACTCCTGACAAAAAGATTGTTCTATTTTGTTTCCTATTTAAGTCTATGTAAATTTAAAAGACACCTGGGACTGGGCCAATTTTGACCCCAAGGTCATGATGTGAACCAACTTG
This sequence comes from Solen grandis, assembly GCA_021229015.1. Taxonomy (NCBI): domain Eukaryota; kingdom Metazoa; phylum Mollusca; class Bivalvia; order Adapedonta; family Solenidae; genus Solen; species Solen grandis. Next base: position 21,732,774 of record CM037792.1, on the reverse strand, counting down.
GTAAATGTCCATATGGCCATATTACACAAAAATATCTAAACTCGGGCAGGCCTTGTGGAATCTGACAATATAAGTCTACGTAAAATCAGGTGACCCCTGGAGTGAGGCAAATTTGACCACAGGGCCATTAATTTGAACAAACTTGGTAGATGTCTATAAGGCCATGTTACACACCAAATATCTAAATTCCATGAATTATGGTTTCTGACAAGTTTATTTTTCTAGATTTCCTGTACAAACCTATGTACACACCAAATATCTAATCCAGGCATTGGGATTTCTAACAAGAAGATTTTTTTCTAGATTTTCCTGTTAAAGCCTATGTAAAATTAAGTCACCCCTGCGGCGGGGCAAATTTTGACACTAGGGCCATGATTTGAACAACTTGGTAGGTTACACTAGGTCATGTTACACACCAAATATCTAAACTCCAGGTCTTGTAATTTCTGACAAGAAGATTTTTCTAGTTTTTCCTATTTAAGTCTATGTAAAATTAAGTGACCCCTGGGGCAGGGCCAATTGGGACCCCAACGTCATGATTTGAACAACTTGGTATAGGTCCATAAGACAATGCCACACACCAAATACAGTGGTCACGCGATTCCGCAATGTGGCGATTCATTGAATACCGGCGATGGCTCGAGCTACAAGCCCGGTCCCTTGATTTAGCCCTTCTTATTCTATATAAATTTATGGGCGATTCTTCAAACATTCGATTTTGGATTCCTCGAGCTCCGTCCTTGGTCCCTAGGTAGTATACCCTATATTATTTCTATGCGATTCCTCGAAGTCGATATCAAAACCTACCTTTATCTCCCTGACAACCATACACCGGCCCTATGACCACCTGTAATTAACAACTTGGTCGAGATGGTTTTCTTTTTGTTTTCACACATTGTCAAACCATCCTTAGAGTACATCGGTGAACCGTTATATCAACACGACCACGAAAATTATTTTCGCACCTACTGATCATGTGATTGGTCTGCATGATTGATTATTTGTCATTAAAGGAGCCGATTTTGATTATTTGAGTGTTGTTCTTTTTCTATGTTATCATTAACTTGAAGAACAACTGTATAAGTGTTTCCTACAAGAACGTAAAAAATACGCAACGCCACCATATACACAAACTAAAACAAAGGGTTTCAATCATATTATCGGTAAAAAAAGAATTTATTTCTGACTTAATTCTCACAATAAAAGCTATGATCGTGTTATTTTTGTATTTTTAATCATATATTATGTTTATAAAGTATTATTAAAGGCTAAACTTAACGAAATAATTAATGAAAAGACGACGTTAAGGTATCAACAAATGTAAATGTATTGAATTTTGACACATAAATGATTCCTCGAAACCGGCGATTCTTCGAGTTTTTTTGCAGATCCCGTCCGACCTCGAGGAATTGCGTGACCACTGTACCTAAGCCCTAGGCCTTGCAGTTTCGGAGAAGACGACTTTAAAAGATTTCACTTTAAAAATATATTTTTAGCTCCTGTAACCCAGATATGCAATGGACAGGAACCATTTGAACAACTTTGGTAGAGCTTAATGCAAGGAACATCACAGGCAAATTAAATCAAATTTGGCCCAGTGGCTTTAGAGGAGATGTCGTTTAAAGAAAATTGTTGACGCCGGACGCACGCACGCACGAACAAGAGGCGATCACAATAGCTCACCATGAGCTCAGGTGAGCTTAAAAGCGTCGTTTAGGACATCAAAAGTTTTGTTGAAAGCATTCCTTATCTTGATACAAATCCTTAGAGTGGTAGACCAGTGCTCCTTTCATCTGGTAAATTACTTGTTTGGATTTCAGAAATATAGGGTTCATGAAATGTCACCAAAGCTAAGCCAGTCGTGAGTCGGAGAACCCTCTAGAGAGATAAATATGTTCTATAAGATATTAATAAAAATTATCAACTCAATACTGGTGTAGAGTCTCTACCAACGTCGGACAATTTAAGAATATTCAACTGGCTATATAGGTTGTGTTAGATACCTCTGTCCGTCCACCGTACATATGGACACGCCCCAGAAGTCGGGGTTGACCCGGGCAAGTTGGGGGATGTACTGTGCAGGCTGAAGTCAAAAAGGCAAGACTGATAACAATGATACATGAAATGATAATTAATTATAATTACAATAACAAGAACTATCATTGAATACCCCCCAGATACCGCTTTGTCACATGCCAGAGACAATCTTGACACAGTTGAAGGATAAAAAGAAAAACACACAAAAAGAGCTCTCGAACACTCATACATTATCGCAGCCACAAATATTCAATAAATATAAAAAGGCAATGACTCAATCAAATTTAAGCTGAGCTTGACATGCAAATGATATGTGCAACAAGAGTTTGTATTTATAAAAGATGTGTCAGGAGTTAAAAATAAAAATCTGACCAATAGTAGCTGATAAATAGAGCAGATAAAATATATCAAAGAAATATGACAAGACCGCATCCATCAATGAAATATGAAGCAATAATGACATGTTTACACTATGAGCAAGTAGGCTTAGCTCTGACCAATTACTGCGGAAAAATAGTGTAGACAAAATATCTTCAATAAATATAACAAAGGGTCGTAACTCATACAAATCAAGCTGGTCATGACTTGCCCAACGATATGCTCAAAAAGGCTTGGTACTTATTAATATTGTGAATTTAAATCAAAATCAGATCAATGGTAGCAGAGAAGTTGTGTGGACAAAATATATTCAATTTATATACTCATTTAAATCAAACCAGTATTGACGTGCCAACGGTTTACGAAAAATCAAAATTCGACCAAAGATGGCCGAGAAATAGGGCGGGCAAAATATCTTAAAGAAATATAACAAAAGGCCATAACTCGTTTAAAGATAAGACCGGTCAAGATGTACCAACGATATATGCAACTAGGCTTAGTACTTACTAGTCTTGTAAAGTTAAAATCAATATCCAATCAAAAGTAGCTGCGAAAAAGGGAGGACACATTTTGTCTACAAATGGCCGACCTACCGACCGAACGACGGACGCACGTGACTCAAATATAGCCCCTTCGTATCTGGGGGTATAATAATAATGATAATATTAATGAACAATATTATAATTAAATAAAAATAATGTCATTTTAATTATGATTGGATTTATTTATCGAAGGGTATATATTTTACGTCTACATATCGTTCTCTTAATGATATTATTTCAATACAACACGTAAGTGCCAATATAAAAGGGAATGTGAATTTAGCTAGAACTAACCTGTCCTTTGGCATTGGAGGCGCAGTTGCTGTATATTTTGTCGATGATCTCAGTGAATGGTTTGAACTCTGGGATCACAAACTGGTTCTTTAAGGCTTTCGAGAGGACGACGATATTATCTGAGACGCAGCTGGAAATGTTCAGCGCCATTTTACAATATGTTCAGTCTAAATATAGGACATTGTTTTGATAAAATGTAAATCAAATGAAGACACGTCCTAACAAATAAATGAACAGAGTTGGTGGTTTGCTGAAGAAAGCATCATAACTCACCCCTACCGAGGATGGGGACTCATCTTCTTTATCCTTAACCCCATGTAAAAAATAAGTAATTTTGTAACAGCAAACAGAGAAAACCCTGATCAGACAACTCCTGGAAGGATTTAGGTCTGCTCTGTTCGCAAATGCATTAAACGAAGTCTATATTAGGTTAACGTTTGATCGATGCGGTCAGCAGCCTTTTATCAGACAAAACAAGGATATCAATTGTATATTTTAATATCCTATTTTGTACTGGAAAGTGGATGCCAGCTAGACCGTGACTAATACCTTCTCATAACGCCGATACAAAATACTTGCTTATTTTGGGATTTCTGCTTCGTTGCTGTTATTTCTGCATATTTTGCCTTCAGATCTAAATAAAATCCTATTGTCTGAAAAAGGTTGTTCTGGATATAGGATTGGCATATCCATCTATCGAGGTCACGACCTCTTGTGAACAATTAAGGGACATCCTAACCGGTCTTTGTGGCCGGGTTGTTACAATATTTGTCATTTAATGTAAAGTCCTGGATTTGAAGTTTGTTTATTTGAGCCAAGGTTGATACTTTCGTATTTTCAGGCATGCGTTTCAGAAACATCTCAAATAAAAAACAAATTCTAATTATAGATCCTTCCAAAGGAACTTTCAAGGAATTGAAGGCCGTATTATTTAAGAACATGTTAATAAAAACACAAGGACAACTTTTCTACTCTCCATGTCGATAAGTTGAAGGAAATCTCAATTTGAGAAGTTTCCGTAAACTGCACACCTGCATTTTGTCAATATGTTTCCAGAGGGAAATGACTGTGCAATGGGTATGGAATTATGCACTCACTCGACAAACGTAGCCTTGTCCACCGTGCCCCTCATCTCGTTTTCATCGTGCAACTGTCGCTCTTGTACCGCGCGGAACTTCTTCATTGTCTCGCGCAGCCGGAAGTCATTTTCCCGCAGCCCAGTCTCCTCCAGAAGCTGAAAGGATAGCGTGAAACAATTTCATTGTTTTAACTTATTTGGTGGCTGGCTCTTCGGTCATACTTCCCCGGATAAATAACCCATTTATGTAACATGTACTTACAAAAAAAAAGAGAACGTATCATGCTGTGTTATCTTGAAGAAGAAGAAGAAGAAGAAGAAGAAACACACACTAACAAACTAAAAGCAATACAACTAGATAGTATTGAATATGTTATCAACCACCTTTCTTCACTGAAACAGAATTTTAGGTCTCCTGAACTTAAAGAGGATATTATTGTTTGTTTTTTTGTTTGTTTTTTAATGGGTACTCAAATTAATTGTGTGCGAAAAAAGTCAATGAATAAAAATGGATATTGAATTACAAAAACAACCGTGACTTTGGTCACTGTTCTTGTGTCACACAGACATTCAACGGCGTTTAAATTCAGCTATTATTTCCTAGATCCATACAACTCGTCATGTACAAAACATATTTATCGTGTATGTCATACGACCCAGGTAGATTACAAACTTTAAACTTTGTAAGGATATAAATGATATGACCATTAACTTCATCAGGTATCCGGGGACATGTAAGCTAGATGCTGATTTACTGTTGGACCGAAAGAAATACTTCTATAATGCTGCAGTTATTTTTTGCACGAGCGCGCGCACATGTAGGTATACACGTATATTAAAAAAGTATTTTGGAAATATGCAATGTTATGTGGGGACTCTTATTCTGAATTGGCACAATGAAGAACTGAAAGTAAAAATAGTTTTGTGATGTATGCCTAAAAGAACACTTGCATGTAAAATTTAAATTAATTCTATCGTCCGGTTTCGGACTTACGGACATTTTTCTGATCTTAAACTCGGACATTGAAAGGCATCTTTTTCAGAAGTAAGGAAACTCTACGTATGATGACATCCTTATGACAAAAATTTTTTGCAATTGATTATCGCTTAGAAACAAATAATAACATTCAGCAAACAAACAATACATATCTGAAATATGTAGCCCATGTTCTAATAGTCAAATGAATTCGGAAAAAAGGTTGTGAGCTGGTAAAATATGATAGGTTTGAAGTGATTAATAAGTTTACTTTATGGTTTCAGGCATGTGTTTCGCGAATCACATCTCAAGTTTTGAGGAAACTGAATGCTATAATTATACTATTCAAAACATATGCACGCATTTACAACTCTCTTTTTCCATGAAAATATATCAAATACAAGGCAGTCCAAGGACCAGCTATATACCCTGCCGCCGCCTTAATAAAGACTTTGACCTTTTAAGTACTACTGATATAGTGGGGTTTAAACTGCAATTCATGAATTAGAATAAGACAACACAAGACAATATGATAGTATTTAGTTTGACAAAGTGTAAAAATATTTTAATTTTATTATTTATAAAACCTTTCCGTTGCTCAGAAAATATGACACGGAAACAAAAATATAATGGATATTGAAGGTTAGAACACTTGACCTTCAAATGTGACCTTGACTTTGAGCCGACGTGGCTGCCACCTGTGTTCTGCATATTGTCTCAATTTGGTTTACATTTGAGGCAAGTTTCATTAAAATCTTTCCAGGGGTATAGAAGATATGGAGCGGACTCGAAATTGAAATGGAAATTAAAGGTTAAAACACATGACCTTCAAATGTGACCTTGAATTTGAGCCGACATGGCTGCCACCTGTGTTCTGCACATCGTCTCAATTTGGTTTACATTTGAGGCAAGTTTCATGAAAATTCTTCAAGGGGTATAGAAGATATGGAGCGGACACGAAATTGTTACGCACAGACAGTCAGACAGACAGACGAAGGCCATTCCTATAACCCCCATCCCGCTCCGCGGCGGGGGATTAAAAAGAGTTACAGATCTTCAAAAAGTTTACTTCAGGATAATCTTATTTCGATAAGGCCTGACCTTGACCCACCTTCATCGCTGGACCATTCTTTTTTAAAATCCAGATAAAACTTCAAAGGTTTTGGACATGCTCTATTTCTGTTTTAAATTGAATTATATAACGGTATTGTAATAAATGTGCTATTTTGTCTAAAAACTTTTCTATCCAGATTTGGATGCAATATGAGCGCATAAATCAACCTTCACGATCTTTCCACACAAAATGTATTGAATAGACATCTCACTAATCATCGTCTAATGGACAATCTTCGACTGAGCCTGTTAATCATCTGATAAAACATTAGCAATGAGCCAACATGCGCCTATATATACGGCAAATTCATGAATTTTCGTTGGGGGAAAAATTTTTGAATTTCGTTGCTGAGTTTATCCCTGAATATAGATCACATTTAAATCGGTCATTTAGCAGACTTTGTTCAACGAATATATTTACTCACGAAAGGGTGTAAATCTGTTAAACGGTATTAACGAAAACCATGGCACCGAAAAATGATTAGTGTACCGTAAAAAGACACATACCAAGGAAGACTAACGAGGCTTGAAGCGATCAGAATGGGATACTATGTCGATTCTTATTGTTATAACGGGTGGATCCCGAAAATCCGATTTAGACATATGTTATGTATGGCATGTATTTACATGGTACTCTCCACGTTTACTGGATGAGCTATAATCGCAATGTTTATTACAGCGTAACTCGATCTGACCGACTAGTTCAGTTATCGCCCGCATCTAGAACATATAATTTGTCGCAGGGGATATGTATACCTACGTCGGGTAGTTTTCAAGTTTCATGTAAAAAAGCAATAATGTTCATTCAACGATTTCGAGGCAGATCGAATGACCCACGGAGCGGCATGTTTATGGTTGCGCATTGACTGTAGCCAGTCATAAATCGGCTGGGCTCTCTGGTCAATGTCCGGCAAGGCGTTGACCTCTGATCTCTTACTATCATCGATTGACTTTTAATTCTGTCTCATGAATGAATATAACATCCATCCTGCGAAGGACACGCAGAAGTATATTGGTTTAAATAATCAAGTTATCTGGAGCATACAGATAGAGTATACGAAACGTTCATCATTGTTGTCATAAAACACTACCACCAGCAGCAACAACTACATCAACAACATCACAAACAACAACAACAACATAATGATAATGATAATAGCAACATTAACAATGACGATGATACGGCGCTTTAGTCCCATCAACAGGCGGTACAATACTAAAAGTGGGGGATCTACAAATACTTTTTATTATTATTACTATGATTCACACGTTGTTAAAGTATATATAAAATATGCCTGGCGCTATAAAATATACAGCAAAGGTATCCGGAACGTAAATTTGACCGAAAAACTGCCGCATTAAAAAAAAATCAACAATTTTACAAGGTCATTTTTAATCGGCAGCAACGTACCGTGTACCTTTGATTTACAGCTAGTAAGGTTCCCTGACTTTTTTTCTTTCAGTTTAAGCAATGTAAATGTCCAAATTCCTACCACTATTCATATACACCGATATCTGATACAAAAGCATGCTATATGCATTACAAAGATCTTATTTCATATCAGTTAAACGTAATCAGATTAGATCACGTGCTGATAATTGATATAAAATAATAAGGACTGGTACATTTTATAAGTTTAAATTGTCGTTTCTTTTTTTTTTTACAAATGACGATAATTGGTTACAATTGTTGTCTGAAAAAGAAATTTAGATATACAAATTTTATTGAATATGGTAAAAACAGACAGTCTAATTTATTATTAAGATCTCCTGCGTTCCAAAAATTTTCATAAAATGATAATCTAAAGTTTTAATATTTTTGATTATGTCTGCTTGCCCGTGGTAGAGGCCTTGGCTTTGGGTTCAATGGTTGTGAATTAAAACACCACAGTTATCTCATCTTTGTATCGAACTTATTTTATGACGTGTCACTGTTACATTAATTAATGACCGATTCTGTACCTACATTTTTGAAGCGGTCGATGGACACGAGCTGGTTGTGGTCGCAGAGGAAAGAGAACAGTTTCTCCTCGAAGTCTTCCATCCCGGAGGCCAGCAGTTCCCTGAAACAAAAAAACAAACAACCAATACCATACCGAACACAGTTTTCATTATTATAGCTTCAATTCTTAAACAACAACAACAACAACAACAACAACAACAACAACAACAACAACAACAACAACAACAACAACAACAACAACAACAACAACAACAACAACAACGCATTGCCCTACTTATTTCAAGATGTTCACATACACACAGGCTACCAAAGACTACCGACGGATGGCGTAACATGATGCAAAAAAACAACAACAAAAAAAACAACAACAAAAAAAACGGAATATTTGGTTTCTACGATGTTTATATCAAGTTACAGACGGTTGCACTTTCTAATATCATACACGTTTACAAAGTCAGCTTTTTTTCTCATGTTCTGCTTTGCAAGTTTAACGTCATCAAAGACATCATGTAATTAAATTAGAATAACACGAATAACCGTAAAACGCTTTCTGGTGATTTTGGTAGAATTTCACCCTCCACTTAATTGACTAAAGGAATGATAAAGCATCCTAGTCGAAGCCTTTGAACCAATGTTGAATTTAGACATCATGTCTTATATATGATTTAATTCTAATATAATTCAGTTTAGCAACCTCTTTGTCCCGCACAGCTTTTGATGCGAGGAAAACACAATTTATCAATTTGATAGAAGGCAACGAATAAAACATTCCTGTCATATATATAATTATACATATGTATATCTATATATGAAGATGGGGCACCAAGTTTTTAAGAGGTGTACTTCATAGACCCTGTTTAGTTAAAACAAGACCCACCCCCTACAAGCAATACACTGGAAACGCCAATGCTTGGTGTTGTCAATTACACTAAGATCATGGAGTTTAGATATAAGATATTAGGTAATAAAATGTGTAGATTGTAATCAAAACTTGTTGCAAATACACAAATGAATATTTACAATAAATGTAAATTTATGATGTTATAGGATCTTTATTGACGCAGTTCTGCTTGGTGAAATTTACCACTATGGTTTAATGCTTATTTTATCGTGTTCTTTATTCCTGTACCATGGTGATAGCTTATAGTCAAAATACAATTGTAACAAGAAATATGTTTAAAAAAAGATATTCGGCGTAAGAAAAAAAAATGATATGAAAGTTAAAGAAAGTAAAATTGTTACAATATATTTAATATAATAATCCTGTCAAGTTAAAATGGTCTGTTATTTTAAAAAACTACTAGAATACGTATTTGTCGCTAAATTTAGGAATTGCAATATACTTGCCAGTAAAAAAAAACAGAAAGAAAGGGGGAAATCTAATTTAAGCGAAACATATTTAAAAAAAAAAGTTTCGTCAGTGAGAATCTTACTATGTAAGGCTTATGTTAGCTAATTTATACATTGCAAGTTTTTGTGACTTAGAGTGCCGAGTCCACTGTCAAGGTTAATTACGTTTTCTAAAGACTCACAAGTGTTTACTTGTTCAACTGGGTGGTTTTTATGTTCATATGTTTCAAATGGATGTTTTTTTGTTATATATATATTATAATTATTGATTAGATTGTTATATGACAATCATGCAGAAAGATATGCACCTTAAAACTCCCTTTTTATGATGGAATATCCTAAAGTAATTTATGCAAACAAATGAAACGAGTGCTTTTCCGAACGCTTCGGTTGTTAACTAAGATTATAGGTCAAATCAATTTTATACAGCTCACGCCGAAAAAAACAGCACTTCGTTGCCGTAATCTTGAGGTACTGGATTCGATCCCATACCAGTCGTCAAAAAACTTCCAAATATGACTGTTATACTGTTGTCGATAAAAATAAGCTTAAGATAATCAATCTATCATTAAATTGTGATCATGGTCTATCAAGTGATCGTAGGAATTTTTTTACAAAAAATGCAAGCCTTAATTCACTTAGAGCAAATTAGCCTCAGAGTCATTGGATGCTTGTATTTGCACTGAAGTCAATTTAAGCGTTTGAGGGACCATGATTATAATGTAACGATAATTTTCCTTTAAAATATCCATAGAAGATGTTGGCGGAATCAGAACAAAACCCCACCAAACCATGCCCCCGCCTCCCCAAACCCCCACCCCCATCCCACTTAGCTTAGATAAGGTAAATGGTGATGAAAGGTTCTTGACAATAGTCAGAAAGTTGTCGCTTCTGATTCATACCGAAAGTGTCCGAAATGTGGTTTACAGACAAGTGTATAAATGTGTTTGCGTCAATGACATTTTCATTTAAAACAACGTTTATAAATAACTGAGCAAGCACTTTGCAAATAATGTGTTAAACATGCATGAATTCATTCTGAAATATACAGGTGTATAAGTGCTCGGGCCATTGTTAATTTATATCATATTTAGCTTTCACAGGAATGTATTGTATGGATATCGTTTATTTAGGAGACACGCATACATTGCAATAAATCTTAAATTTCAAGTTCCGGCATAATAGCTTTAGATTGACTTCATAAAACACGAGTACTAGTGTACGTCGTTATTCGGTCATCGTGATTTAAAACGTAAACAGTACCGCTCAGTGAATCCTTGTCCAGACGTCACATTTATGGTGTTCAGAAGAAAGGATTGATACTCGAAACCGCTATACCATTAAAGTTACTCGTTTGCAATACAGGTTGTTTGTCATGTGTATTCCAGTGAATACTTCGAATACAAATGAAAACAAAACTAGCCGGGGAAAACAGAACAAACTATATAATCGAGTCATTAAGAAAACAAAATGGTTTACCGAAATCGGTCATACATGAAAAGGAAATGATAAAACAGCAAATGACGCAATATTATACATTATATGCTTTAAAGGTATGCATAAAAACAATATCCCCTTAGATTGCTAGCTGGAGACAGATTTGTAAAGAGAGAGAGAGAGAGAGAGATTGTATTGAAAAAGAACGTTGGATGCAATGAACTACAATTAAAATATGCAGTAAGCTCTGTGTGTGACAACATACGTACTCTAAACCGTCCTTCCAGTCCTGAAGGTTGGAGTGACGCCGCTTTAGTTGTGGCGGTGCCGCAACTTTCGCCTCTGTCATTGTTACTTCCTGTCGGCAAACACACTCAACTATGTGTACTTTGTAACTTTGTGCAGTTTTGTAACAGTCTACCTTGCAGGTCCACGCGCTTTGGTTGTATACTTGTGCGCTTAGTATTGTTCACTGCTAAAAATACACCAGCATGAAAGAATGGTCACCGTTCCAATGTTTTGTCTATTTTACACACAGCCGCGAATGGCTTGAATTCAGAAAGGACCTATCACGTAAGTAGTTTTCTTCGTTGTCTGTTCAGTTGTTCCAACGTCAATGCAAGTATTCAAAACATAAGGTAAAAACACCGGCAGATTAAACAAGCTATTATATGGGACCGTTTCTAAAAACAGGGGGTAAAGCAAAATAACTGCCCGATATCTGTTTCGTAAGAGCAGAGTTGTATTTACTTCTATGTATCTCCTGAGGCGTGTCTCCACCACCAATCAGCGGTCTGTCTCCAGCAGTAGAGGTTCTGGCACAGTGAGCCGGGTTCACCTAGATAAGCCCGGTCACCTGGATGGCTTCACGGATGAAACTACGGGCAAGACTTTAAACTTGTTTCCGAAACATATTTTCTAAGCTATATTCATGGCTCATGTTTGACAAGTCCCGACACCTGGCCATATAATGGGAAACCTAACTTCATTGTTTTTGAAGGGTAAAATACCCATAGGGTCATAAATTGTGTTAAGAGTCTAACCGACATTCAGATGCGGTGATTAAACCTATCAGAATGTCTGTGATTAATACATACCACACTTACTTCGACTTTTATTGCAGAAATTATAGGTGAAATTTTTACTTGTAAATAAATTTCAGGCAAAACATTTCAAACACTAGTTTCTAACAGCAGCTGTAGAGGAGCAGGCTCACAGTTTATTTCGGTTATCAACATTTATATATATAACATTCTTATAGAACATCTGAAATAAAGAACATATGAAGGTAGTTTACTGAAAATGGCACTTTATTTATTTCAAGCATTTTCCATTTGCTTCTCTATGTTTTAAAAAAGGTTTCTTTTTCTTTTTATTAAGCTTTGTCAAAATTAATAATCAAAATTCCCAGCTAATTATGCATTCCGTTACTTCATTTATAAATCATATTATAAAAAGGTAAATGACTCAAACTAAATGAAACGGTGTACAGTAGAGTAATACTCAAGAATTCATATATATGTATATGCTCAATCGTACATACAATGGAGTTTATACAACAGGACGAGCTTGGTTCACCATTAACACCAGGGCACCGTGTGTAGCAGTCTAGAGAAATTTTCCTGGGTGAGAGGAAACAACCTGTAGATGGCCAAGAGGGTCGTTTGATTCTGAGTCGAAAGCTAAAGTTCTACGGAGAACAGTTCAGTCTTGACACAATCTTCAAAACCAGGAAACCGATTGTATACACGTGAAATCGTTCTAATCGTTATACAATTTACATAATAAGACGTGTAAGTCCTCGCAAAGAAAAGAATGTGCAAATGCAGAACAAGTTTACAGTTTTACCTGTAAGCATACCGATATTCTATTACTTCGTTCATAAATAAGAATTGTATGCCTAGGACCATAGACTCTAGTCGTGAGGTCGATTTCAATTACAATTTACAGGAAAAGTGCATATAAGTCATCCTAAATTTATGGCCAATCAGAAGCTCAGTTACTTCAAATTTATTAGCGATTTATTTCAATAGAACATATTTTTATTTTTCCATGAGCAAATAGATTGATCTATTTGACAAAAGCAAGTGTTTCACAAATGTAGGATGACTTTTAAGTTGGATAGAATCTATCAGAAATTTCTCCAGACAATAGTAGCCTAAGCTCGCGCCTGTTTTCTTTTGTATGTAGAATTGGCTTAACAGACTCTGTCCTGTACACAGGGTCTCGTATTTTCATAAATATTTCATTCGGATGACCTAGATTTGGGATTATGTATCAAAACAATGACAAATACGATCGTACAACACAACAAACTCACTATCGAAAGCCTCTAGAAACACATACTGTAGTGTATCTGTGACCGAATCTCTTTGTACTGTCTGAATGCGCTCCTTCGAGGACTATTTTTATACATTGGTATTGCATTTAAGAAAAACTAAGGAAATTTTGACATTATAATAAATGCTTGTTCCTACAGCAGCAGTTTCTGTACCCCCACCCCCTGATCCTGTTGTTAGAGGTGTTCTGGTATAATGATGACAGTTGATGAGACCCTGTTTATCCCCCCGTTGTCATAAAACCACGACATCGCAGCTTAACTTTGTAAAAAGTGTGTTAGAATATGTTAGAATATCCGCAAGATATATAGCTATTTCCTGTGGGAAAAAAGATTTTGGCGTATTGGCGATGCATTTAAAAAGCTATTTATGTATTAATTTGTATATGTATATGCGATACACTTTTCCAGAAGTAGAAATGATAATAGATGAGGTATAAAATGGCACTTATACTACCTTGCCATATAGCTAGCTTTTGTGGTGACATGGTAGAGTGTCAGACTTGCATACCGAAAGACCCGAGTTCGATTCCAGCTCGGGGCAGTAGGATTTTAGTTTGTTACAAATGGCGCCCAACGTGATTTCATCTTGAAGGTCAGCAGCTAAATTGGACAGCTACAGAAGACACCGAGGGATGGCTAACCAGTGATACATGCACGGTTCGGGACTCTGGATGGTCGAATAGAGCTGCAAGAAGCACTGGAACCAGGCAACGAGATTTTGGAGTGTGTTTTCGTGTTGTGATCATTTTTCTTATCATTTTCAGTGGTGAAATGTGCACCATGTCCTGTCATTGTGAACTGTGCTATGTCACCTGATTATGTTTGTACAGTGTGCTTGGTTTTGGTGATTGCTGAGTGAGTGAGATTTTAATCCTTTCGCCCCTAGCCTTATATATATTAGTATCCACTTCTGACTTGTCACTTCGGCATCAGACTTTCTCAAAGTCAGATCTACGCCATACTTATCATAGTTTTCAGACTAGAAGCATAGTAAATTTCTGTATTGTTACCGCTTGTAAGTGTTTTTATTTATATTCTAAGATGTATTGTTATCTAAGATGTATTGTTATTTCAATGCATCTCTATTGAATTATCAAGTAATTACTGCCTGAATCCATTTCATTTGTATTTATTGTTGGTTAAATCTGTTTTCAGGTTCTCTAACGATATTCAATTTTATTCTTTACTAGAATAAATGTATGAAAGAAACGGAACCCAGGAGTTGTTCTCCTCAACCCCGTTACACTTTGATAGATGTATATGCCCCCAGGTAAAGATCACTGAATTTCACTTTTCTATCAAATCTCGTTACTTAGCCATTTCAGTTTTCGAACAGTGGTGGAGGAATTTACAGAAGATATCAAATCAACATAACGAATGGCTGTTAAACTCTCTCGTGTGATGTAAACAACAACTGCAAAAAAGAATAACAAAAAAAAAAAAATAATAATAACGCACACACACACACACACACACACACACACACATAAGCGTGGACATGGAAAAATATTGTAATAGAAATATAAAGATTACATAAAGAAAAAATAAAACACAAGGCCCTGACGGCCGATCGTTCCATTGTTAATGTCCTGTTAATTGAGTCGAAATAATGGAATATCAATGGGCCCAAATAGAAGTCAATATGCGAGGTTAAGGCTCTGTTCATTTCAAATCATAAATAACCTTTGTTACATTTCTTTTATGCAAAGATCGGAGCTGCCGACCTCTGGTACATACTATATATGTGTTTAATATGATCCATGTAACTGAAGTTCAATCATTTCTGAAAGGTGATGTTTTAAAGAGATGCTTTAAAGCAGATTACTGTAAGCCTAAAAAAACAGATATGCTTATCTGATATCGCATTATGTACGGGTCAAAAATGTCGGATCTGTTACGCACTATCATCGGAATCTCGATTCGGTCCGTGTATATAAAATCGGTGAACTAAAACCACAGTCTTTTGTTAACAACCTTGAAACAAGGAATTTAGTTATTAGATTTCATGTGTCCGCTTTGTACTTATTTTTGTAGACTTTTTTTGGGTCAAAGTAGGGAGCGATTGGTAAAATGAATGATTAGATTCGCAAATTACACGAAAATAAGAAATATAAGCCTGTTAGTGGCATAAGACATTTGACAAAATAAATATTTGAAAACTTGCTACCTTCAGCTGTTTGCAAGGGCATTATTAATAATTACCCCATGACGCATCAAATTGCAACTTAAATAAATAAATAAATAAATAAATAAAATTGTCACATGCTCAGGTATGTGGTTAATCGAGAAGTTACAGACAAGACGAATATTGTATGTAAACATGAACCAATCTATGAAGAAACTATAGAGATTTAGTCATTTGAAACAACGCAAAACGACGAGACAAAAATAGTTTCGAAGATCAAATCCAAAAACAAATTTGGTTGGACTATATATTGAATATGGTTGGAACATATTACATGAAAAAGACAAAACGTTAATATTATATAATGATGGATAGGAACATTAAAATTCACCAATACCGTACTTGGCAATAAACACTATGTACGTATTTCATAAATAGTTACACGTTTTTCCTTGAATAATTTCAGGGGCGTAGCAAAGGTTGAAATAAAGCTACGTACTGGGTAGGGGTCCCCTCAGACAGTAATCCGGGGATTTTGTCCGGGAATTTAAATTTTGAACCGCAATTGTGAGTTTAAATATGTTCTCAGAGATCAAAATATCATTTCTTTCCTGAATAATTTCTACGCTCTTGCGTATTGTACGTAGTGACCGCATCGCCATTGATATTGTATCTCGCACACAAAAATGGTGGAATGTGTTCCAGTCTTATCTCTAATTACTAGTATTACTAAGCGCTAGTGGAATTCGAGTCTGTATATGTCCAGTATGTAATAATATCACAGAATGGAAAAGTTGGAAAATAAAGCTAGTGACAAAAGGTGAGAAATATGATCATCAGGGAGAGAGAGAAGATTTACATCCTCTATCTCAGGTATTATCTCCATAATATATGCAATATATCAATTTTACTCTGGCATTCACAAGGTGAACAAGTGACATATATAAAACGTCTATTCTGCCATTTATTGTATATATGTGCCTCGTGCAGGTGTGAGGCCAGTGATGAATGCTGGTGTCGCGGTTTACAACACGTGACCGATATTCTTACGCGGAATGTCGTAAATTTGGAAAATGACGCTTGCAATCGGAACTCTTCGGCGATGGAGACTCGGAAAAAATATAACTTTTTTTCTGTAAACTTTATTTTTCGAAATGACATACATTCGTTTAAAATAACTAGACCTGATGGTATTATGGACGTTTTTGTGTTGTTGTTTTTTTTTCAAACAAAAGTTGGACAAAGGTAAAGTTCACGAGGTCAACAGCATAATGTAAAGAACCATCCACTTAAGTAACTGCCAAAATATTGAAACAATCCAATGAAGCACATAAATGAAATGAAATATTTTATATCAAGCAGAAAATATATACAACCTGAAACTCCCATTTTAAATTGGGATATCCTAAATATCCTAAAATAAATTATACAAGCCAATGATAGCATTGCATTTACTCTGGCTTCATTTTTGCAAACCAACATTTGATTGGTTTAAGAAGTAGGTCAAAATCAATTTTATACAGCTGCGCTGAAAAAGTATCTCCACAGTGAAATATAATAGAACAACAAACTGCAGATTTGAGTAGCTTGAACGATCCACTGTAGTGTAACAATAACAAACCATTTACCATTTTCCGCTTGCTCGATAATATAAGCAGAAGATTTGGGTTAGGTAAATGCCTGACATCGTTGTTTCTTTTCATAAAGTTTTTTATGCATAATACAATTATATTGTAAAAGCAGTGTTCCTTCTTGTTTGTTTATTTTATCTATTGTAATTGTTGTACCTCCGGACAGTGAGTTAAAACTGCATTTGCTAAAAAAATATATATATAAAAAAAAACAGAAAAAAAGATCCAGACATTCAATGGTTAAGGTCAGATCTATAACATCAGTGAGAGGCGAAGAAAAAATAACAACATCATAACAAAAGAACAACATGTATAGATATACTAAAAACAAAAATACAATGGTCGAGTATATACTCAAATTTCTGAACATGTGGAACGTGTGTGAAGTTTGCCAATTTAACCCATTAAATAGGGTGCAGCGTTCAAATAATTTGTCTTATAGTGTCTGTTTATCTTAAAAAAAGGTTATGTTTTTCAGATATATAGCCGATATAGCCTATTTTACTTACAAAAGGCTATGCGTTTAAACAAAATTAGCCGACAAACAAACTATATTTAAAAAAAAGTAATGTTACCGAATTAACTATAATCTTAAAAGAGTCAATATTAATAAACCAATATAGCCGATTTAACAGGTTATATCTATTAGCCGATGTATGCCTATTTAGCACACAAGGTCCTGTGTTATAGGGCAAAAAGCATCTTTAATTGGATAAAAAAAGGCTCGTGAACAAAGACGATCTAGGCGACACGACATTATGCCTGTATGAGCTCGATATGGATGGACTCTACATTCTGATATTCTGAAGAGTCTCAGATGATATCAGTAAAAGTCTGGTAAGGGAATATACAACGTCTAGATCATATTGGATATGCGAAATGGTATAAAGCCTTTTTAAGTTAAAGAGGCTAAGTGGGCGGAATGTTGAAGCTTATTCACTGCATATATTAAATAGACAAAATGGGATAAATGGGCTTCACACACATACATGATGGCCTATGTTTTGTATTGATTAAATATGTTCCAAGTAAGCTATAATGACAATGTTTTTATACCGCTCGTATTTCCTTATAATATCAAGTAGTTAATTTGTTACACGTGCAGTATAATTGCGATAATCCGATGAATAGCGGGAGATAATGAAATGCACGGTAAATGGCAATGTTTGGATAATCGTATGTTCGAAAATTGCAATGCTTTGAGAATCGAATTCGTATAAAGTTGTGTAGTTGGATAATCGCCATATTTGAAAATCGTGTGTTCGAGTGATCGGGATGTTTGAATAACCGTGGTGCTTCGATAATCATGGTGCTAAAATTATCACGACACTTGGTAATTCACGATACTTGGAAAATCGTAATGCTTAGATATTGCGATGCTTGGATAATCATGATGCTCTGAAAATATTTTCCTTAACTTTTAATTGTCATCTTCTGTTTCGTTTGTGTAAACCAGAGCAGTTCACACCGGGACTTTGAAAAAAAAAAACGAAAAAAAACAACAACATGAAATAGGCAAGTTGCTCTGGATCGTAATCGCTCTTTGAAAAATCGCTCTTTTCGGACAGACAGTATGATGTAAGATCGTACGAGAAAGCTACATATCTTTCCACAAATAGTTTTCATCACGTCCTTAGTATATACTAGTCGTACCATTTAACACAGTCTTGTATATTGGATAATTATTTATAAAGACTGTATAATCCACCTGAAACCTCTGAATACTTTAGATGTTACCTTGATCTATAGCTATGCACCGATTCAGAATGTAGAAATATGATAACAAAGGGGCTAAGAGATCAAATGCACGAATAGAATTACATTAATATAACCATTTATCGGGTTGTATTACGAACAGAAAAAAGGGTTGTGTGATACATAAAACACCCCCTTGTCAACTTGGGAGAACATGCTAAGATGCTTGTCTGTTTTTTTTTTGTTGTTGTTTTTTTTTGTTTTGTTTTTGTTTTTTTCTTCTTTATATCCTAGTATCTAATAATTAGCATTCAATGTATACGTCGTAACGATATCATGTTTGTTTCTTCAAAGTTACCCGTGATGAAAGTTCCTTCTACAGGAACCTTCTGAGGTACGAACGTGCACACACCCATTTAGGAATGGTTTTAGGGTTAGGTTAGGGTCAATTAGTTTATGATAAGGGTAAGATCTTATAATAAGTTGTAATAAAAAGATAAATGTATTGCACTGAAAAAAATGTTCAGTGTCATTTCAGGGACTCCGAATGTTTATGCATATGCCGTAAATGCATCTGTAGTCTATCTTTATGTTCTGTAGTAAATAATGACTTTCAAAATGTATACTCGTGATGTTTTGTATTTTATTTGAAAACCTTATGATATATAAGTCCACTTGCCTTTTGAATAATTTGAATTGAACTCTGTAACAATATAACCTGTTTTAATTATGATATTATTAAAATAAAGAAATGTTAAAACGGAAGCAAAGTATAAACACACAACATGTAATATGTCATGTTTGTTTCACACGATGATATCAGTCAGTGTATATGGCCGAGAAAGTGTAACTGGTATACATGTATCTGGGTTCAGCTTTTTCATAAAAAGTTTGCTAGATTCGTCTGATTTTGATTTTTTAGTGACACAAGATCTTTCTACAGCCTTTAGTTACATCTTTGCACTTGAAGGAAGCAATACGCACTATGTGTCTAGAGCGGCATGGCATCATTGTAATATCACACTTACATACTGCACCCAGTATGGAAGTAATAAAACAACAAATGAATAATGTCTTGATAGATCGAATGATTGATAGATGAAAGGGCGGACGGATGGCTGAATAGATAGATAGATAGATAGATAGATAGATAGAAAAATATACTTTTGTATGGATTCACATGAAATGAACTTTTAATAATAAAAAGGACAGACAAACAGACAGACAGATATTACTTACTGGATATCCTTTTGTTTATCCATAGTTTATAACCGTAATTACGAAGACAAGTACGCCTTAGAATGACCTCAACGCGATCCCTTCTTCCCCACTAACCGCCCCTTTATTCAAGTCTTCACGCAGACTGCTCAAGGTTAAAGTTAATTCAGCTGTAGCGAACTTGTGCCCACCGCACAATTAAAAGGTCACTGGCCAGTACTTAGCTGAGCTGCAATAGGCTATACTGTCAGGTAAAGCTTTGGTCAGAGAACTACCAGACTATCCACTGGTCATTTTAACTGGTCAGAAAACCCCTTTAATGTTTATAAAAGTAGTGAAAAACCCATGTGAGCACCTATTTTAGTTCGCAGCCATATATATACATATATGTATAAATATATTAAAATAACCCCAAACAGGACATTTTTTTTTCAATTCAAAGGTAATTTATGGTGAGAAAAACAATCATTCACTGAAAAAAGTTGAAGATCGTGATATCACAAACCCGGGTGTCTTGTTCAATTCGAAATCTCGCCGAGTCTCTCTCTCTCTCTCTCTCTTTAACCGAACATCATTGGATTGGAATCTGTCGACCCATTCCAATTTATAAAGAAATGATTGTAGTTTTAGCGCTTAAGAATCTTGTTATGCAAAGCATGTTCAAGTTGTTTGAACAATGAAAGACATATGTTTAAATGGAAAATACTGATTAACAAAATTTGAAAGCATGTGTAATGGCGTTGTTAGACACATTAATCAACTAATATTACTACCAGGCAGGAAAATATTATCTTTTCTTTCTTTTTACAGCATCGTCATGAGAGGTTCGTACTTTGACAATGTTTGATTTATTTTTTTATTTGCAGACGACACATATTGTAAGGAAATAAATGCTGGAGATCAGATTTATATATGTGTTAAAATGAATATACAGGGGGATCATTAACTCAACATTACCACTGTTGGTTCGAAATCCGGCTGGGTCACTCGGACTTTTCATACGAGGAAGCATTCCAGCTGGCTTGCGGCAGGTAGGAGTCTCCCTGTCGCTAATATCGACACCGTCACAACAGGACCAACTAAAGAATCTTTGATGACATCCCAGTAAGTATCGCAGGTACAAATATATTTGCTTCACATCAGCAACCCTTTGTACATGTTGCTTTTATTTGATAAGAATGGTCACAGAGTTTTGAGACGAATAACTCATGTGTGACACTAATCCCATCAATGAGCCGCTCAGCGGGACATACTAAGTCACGCCAAACCGAAAGTAGAACGATATCACAAATTACGGGCACACAAGTGTGGACTAGTGTGGCACATTTTATTATTTATTCATTAATGAAAATCACATTAAATACATCAAGTACCACTGGTAAATTAAGTACCAGGGCAAATACGTAAAGACGGTCAGCATAACAAACATGTGTACATGTGTGCATATTCAATTGATATTTATAGTAAAATCATGCCTTTTGTTTGTTTCTCTGGATGGGTTTAACGTTCATATGACATCAGGCGTGCGTTCAGTATTGCCAGGATATGGAGTTGTATTAGGACCATATTCCATTCTATTCACGTGCATCTTATGCAGTACATAGGTAGACGTGGACATCGTGGTTTATGGCACTGAGACAAGTTCATAGCTGCCTGTAAGCGTTGTTGTTGTTGTATTGGGGTTTACCATCGCTGCGATAGTATTTCAATCATATAGCTATTTACAGGTGGAGGAAGACCCCGAGTACACAAAGGTACCCGGGTAGAACCACCGACCTACCGCAAGCAAGCTGGAAGGCTTTCACATGAAAAATCCGAAGTCCCTACCGGGATTCAACCCACAGCGGTGAGGGGCTGAGAGATTTGTAGTCCACGACTGTAACCGCTCGGCCACGGCGGCCCCTACACTGTAAGCGTACGGTTGTTCGGCATACTGAACGCACGTCGAGACGATGTCTACATGAGACAGACATTGAGCTGACTCACTGCAGTATCACACCGTAGACACGATACCACACCCAGTCACATTATCCTGACACTTAACCAACCAGTCCTGGAACTACCCTTCTATGCTGAGCGAAATTTTATTGTCGCGACCGGGGTTCGAACCCAAGACCTCCCAATTGCTATAGATAAATAAAACAGAAGTAATGCCTGATATCGCTTTTCCATTCAAAAAAACAATTAACAGTGTTCCTTATTGTTCTTTTATTTACTGTTGTCGAAATACCAACGGTTATAGACAGCGTGATGGTACGGTCGACATGTTAAAATGCTGACTAATGCTGCGTGTGCCGTTTTGAAATATCGATAGACTTGGATAATCTAGTGTAACTTGTTATCACCGTCTGTTTCTTTTGTGTAAACCAGAGCAGCTGGCAACAGTGTAACGATTTATTTCAAGTGGTCCCCAAATTCCCGGGTAGGGCATATTGAAAACGTTTCGAAATAACTCCCCCATTTTCAAATATGCCTCACCTGGAAATATAAAATAATAATAATAATAATAATAATAATAATAATAAATAAATAAATAAACTAGAACTATCACTAAAAGTGATTAATACCCCCGCAATACTGCTTAAGAAATGATGAAGTTAATAGGATTTAGAAGAAGAGTATGAAAAAGACATTTTTACATTAGTTTTTTTTCCAGATTTTTGGCCGGGTTACACAGGTTGTGCTTGACCATTGTATGAAATTGTTTTGAATTCCAACCAGTAGTTTTAAAGTTAAGCTCCGGACAAGGAAAAGTAACAAAGGGCAATAACTCTGTAATTACAATAGATAGAGTTATGGTTCTTGTGCACTGCACTTCCTCTTATTGTGGTTGACAATTGTATGAAATTGTTTTGAATTCCAACCAGTTCTTTTCAAGTTATGGTATGCACAAGGAAAAGTAACAAAGGGAAATAACTCTGTAATTACTCTAGATAGAGTTATGGTTCTTGTGCACTGCACTTCCTCATATTGTGGTTGACCATTGTATGAAATTGTTTTTGAAATCCAACCAGTACTTTACAACTTATACTCCGGACAAGGTTACAAATTATACTCCGGACAAGGAAAAAAATACAAAGGGCAATAATTAGATAGAGTTATGGTTTTTTCTCATATTGTGGTTGACCATTGTATGAAATTGTTTTAAATCCAACGTACTTTTCAATTTCTCCGGACAAGGAAAAGTAACAAAGGGCAATAACTCTGTAATAAGTCAAGATGGAGTTATGGTTCTTGTGCACTGCACTTCCTCTCCATGTGCTTGATCATTGCATGAAGTTGTATTGAATTCCAATAATGCAACGGACCGCTGGACCGACCAACCGACCGACCGACCACTGGGTGACTCCTATATACCCCCCCCCCCCCCCAAACTTCGTTTCGGGGGTATAATAAATAAAGCTTTCAAATTCTTAGTGGGTAACATAAAAGACGTTTTTAGATTAGATTTTTAGAGGGGTTGGGTGGGGGAGGCTTGAGGGCTTGATATGGGGTGGGGGTGGGTATTGAAAGCGTTACAACCAACGATTTCAAGTGGCAACCGATTCAAGCTCCCCCCCCCCCCCCTAATACATACTTGCTAACGACACATTTAATTATAATTATAAAGTAAAAATAAAATTAACTTAAAATCCTGCCAAAGTCACTAGGATTTTTCATTTGAGGTTCCCTTCAATTACAAAATGTTACTCCAAATTTCAAAATAAATGTCAAATTATGATGTGAAATTAAGAAATGACTATGTTGCATAGGAAAATAGTGTCATTATATATAGAAATGGCTATATGAATATGACATAAAAGATGTTCTGTATATAACAAATATAAGTAAAATCGAGTTGTGTTGAAATTTATTTTATGCTAACTGATGAAATACTGTGTTCGATCAGTGAGATAAAATCCATATCTCACAATGTGAGTGATATAGATTTGCTAGAACTACTTTTTTGTTACTTATAAAGGGCATGTAACAGCAGTTAGCATAAAATAAAAAGAAAATTTGTTTTTGTGAACATGGAATATATCTCATCTCAATTACTACATGTTCACTCGCGCTACGCGCTCGTACGTGCATCACTTGTGGATGAGATATATTCCCTATCCACTTAAAACAAGCACATATCCTCTATTCTTTATATTGTTATATATTTTGTTTCACTAAGTTTTAGCATCATATCAATTATGAATTTATTCAAGTCCAATAGTCTTTTGAATAACTGCGAAGATAATTTGTAAACATGATAATATTAAAATACAAAAAATGTTGAAACGGAAATAATGTATAAACTGCAAACATGTAACATACCAGTGTATGGCAGAGTAAGTATGGCGGATATATGATACATGTACATGTATATGTTTACAGCATAGTTTGCTAGATTCGTCAAGCTTCTTCTATACCACATTATGTGACATAATTTCTGTGTACCTATAGTTACATCTTTGCACGTGAAGGGGAAAATATATACATACCATGTGTCTCCAGCGGTCCCGCATCAATAAAATACTAATACATGTATAACATTTACAATCGTACTGCACGCATGGAGGTAATAAAACAACAAAGAAAGAAAGAAAGAAAGATAGATAGATAGATATATAGATAGATAGATAGATAGATAGATAGATAGATTACAGCATGAATTCATATTATATTTATTGTAATACTGTAGAATCATTAATTTTCGTTGGGTTTTAATTTTTGCCGAATTTGTGGGCAGTTTTATCCACGAACATTAATCCCTGCGAAACGGTCCATTTTAATTGGTCTTCCATTTTCAGGAACATGAATCCACGAATATATGTAACAACGAAATTGGCTTATTTACAGATTACACGAAATTTAATGTCAACAAAAAATAATGATTTTACAGTATCAAAGATAAATAGATAGATGTTACTTACTGGAGATCCTTTTTTTTATCCATGGTTTATGGCCGTAACAACGAAGATGATTACGTGTAAAAATGACCTCGTGTTCCCTTATTTCTCACTAACCGCCCCTGACTTAAGTCTTCACGCAGACTGCCGCACAATCAAAAGGTCACTGACTGGATAAGGTGGCGCAATACATATCTGAACTGCAAGGGTTATGTTTTGTATTTACAGACTAAAGGCCAGAATAACTGGACATAAACCCCCGTTAAAGTTACTAAATATAGTGGTGTTTGAAACTTGACTGTAAAACCACAATATATATGTTAAAATAGGTTATCTAGAGGTTAAATAGGTTATTTTACCTTTTTTTTTTCAAACTTCCAAGGTCATTCATTTTGTAAGGAGAAAAACAATTCATTGAGTCAAAGATCGTCAGATTACAATCCCGGGTGTCTTGTTTAAGTCGGAAGGTCGCCGCGAGGCTTGTTATCGACATGAACCGGTTATCACTGGACTGGTTCTATCGATCTCTGACACAATTCAGTTACATAGAAATAATGGTAGTTTTATTGCTTATAATATGTTGATTTTCGCGAAGCATGTGGAGAAATGTCACAAAAAAAAATTAACTGGTTAAGTATTAGTTATCGTTTATATTTTAAATTTTATGGAATTTGTGAAGCGAAGCTATAAATCCATACGATAACATATTTACAGTTTGTCACGTACGTATACAGCTTTGCCTTTGACCTCGCCCCGTTTGATTGACAGTACTGATGATGGTTCAGAATCAGTTTTATTGGGTATAATTCATAAGGCTACATGCAAAACATGACGTAAACACCTGCCGCCATATCAAGACCTCACGGATCATTTTATGCAATATATTTTTTAAATTTTGAACGAAGTGCAAGCATTTTATTGGACGACTGTAATGGTGATTACGGTCACTTTATAGGTATCTTTTTGAAGAATGTACATAAAAAATACATGTTATGGACAGAACCAAAGCAATAACTCGCTTAAGCCTGAAAAAAGTGCCCACTAAATTGTTTGTCCGAGTTTCGGAGAGTGAAAAGTGGACATTTATATATACAGCAGAGATATTCTAATGTTCAGTGCAATACTTAATTGCATCATGTCAATACTTAATTGCACCACTTGTCTTTTTCATGGCCCTCTGTCCATCGCGCAATTTGTTTATGGCTGCAAATGCAGAGAGTCTGCCGATATATATAGTGACCGCCGAAATGCATGGTTATGCACCGTGAATAACTTACAAAGACCGAAAGTCACGTGTAGAAACAGTTAACGATATAACACTCACGTATTAAAGTATAAACATGTATGGCCTACGCATTGCTCAAACGTATATTGACATTGCACAGTATTCCGATTTAAAAGGACAAAGGGGGATAATTGAGAGTATTTTTTTATGATTTAACATTTTTAATCAGCACTTGAACTTCAGTACCGTCGACTTTCTTCAATTTTTTGCTTCCCGGTTTTATTATTTAATTATTTATCAATTCATGGCTATTGCCGAGATTACTGGTATTAACAAACTTTTAGGGCATATATACGAGTTGTTTTGGAGTTTAACGACGCTGCGAAGTAGGTCAGTAAATTGAATCTCGAGTTTTGCTACGAGACTTGCAAGGTATTGGTTCAATTTTTAAACATGTATTGTTGACAAGTTCCTTTTCCTCACTGCTACCATTAGTGTTATACATTTTATTCTCTTCTTTCTCTTACTACTTTCTTTCTCTCCTGTCCTTACAACATCTTCCTCTCGCCATCTGTCTTCTACAGACAACCTAACACGTTTTCTTCATACATTGTTTATTTCATTTATTAACATCTAAAAGTCTTAGCCGTCCTTATATCCTTTCCTCCTATTCCGAATTTCTTCACAGAACTTCAAATAATATCAAAAAGACATAAAATCCTAACAGAACCAAACGATTTCTAACCTAAAAAGAACCCCGCTGCCATCTGCGCGACTCATTTTATACACCAAAGGTCACTTTGGCTTGTTAGCATGCTAAATTAATGATGTCATCATGTAGCATTGTCTTTGGCTAATCTATGTTTAGATGCTTACATACATGATAACAAAATGCTACAAAAACTGTACCTTGTCTCTTTGCTAAATCTGTATTTGGGATGCTAAAACAGTGCTAACGTTACCAGCAACAGATTAAAAACTGTTTACAAATTAAATCTTAACATTATGTGAAGACTTTGTTTACTTTACTTTACAATAAAAGAACTTGTAAGCATTAATATGTCACAAAATAACAACACTCCCGCTGCCCCATCAATAAATTCTCAACAAAAATATTCGGAGAGTAAAAGAAAAATCACACGCACATAAAAAATGCTAAAATCAAATTATCAAAAAATTATAATTCAAGATGAGAAAAACTTCTTAAGATGTATTGATTACAATGAATACTTACATTAATATATGCTAATATACATCACTACATTAACCTAATGTGTTAAATCACTAAATCAATTTGATTAATAAATCTACATGCATTATAAATCTTAAATTTTCTATTAATCAGTATGGTATGAATCCAAAATATCTCTTCATGTCCTTTGCTTCGGAATGTTCATATTTCATTTCCTTGTTTTGATTAATAACAAACACTTTCACTAAAGTTTATTTCTCGCTCACATTTAAAAAAAAAGAACATGTGTCTTTAATCTTTAAATTTAACATAAATACAAATTATTTACTTAACGTTTCAGCACTTTTCCGCGAAACGGATTTAGTGTGGTAAACATCCTGCCAACAAAATGACCTTCGTTAACATTATTTAACATAATTTATTTGTCACTGTCAATATCCGAAAAGGAAATTAATCCAAGGTTCCCTAAGTTAATCCAAATGATTTATAATCACATTAACCCGCACCCCCACCCACCTACACACAGATATATATAGGATATCTATATTTAGAACTTAATCGTACCTGTAAGTCTTATATATATTAAAACGGTTGTGCAACTCTCGAGGTGAGCCGTGGTGTCGTGGAATTATCCATATCAATCGTCTTAGTTTACAGCTGCAGGTCAGACCTCGGTCTATTCGGCGTATGAATCTGCCGGCGGTAGAACTACGGTTCGCCGACGACGCTGCCCTTCACCAAATCGACATTCACCTTTTTATTTGGTTTAAACATGTTTATTAATCCAAGTACAAAACAAATTACAATTGTACTGTTGATGTCGTTTTTTATGATTATTATTATTTTTATATTTGATAGTTGTCTTGTTTCCGAGTAACCGTTGATTGTTTATCAGTTACCTCTTTTTTTTCCCCAGAATCTCATGAAATCATAAACAAAAGCAAATAAAATCTCTTTAATGGCATTCTATTTTGACAGCTATGTAACCCCTAACCCTATCCCCCCCCCTCCCCTTTTAACCCTAACCCTAGATTTTCGAAAGCGGATCATTTCAAATTTACGGAAAATATATGTTAAGATTTTTTAATAATATAAACAAGAACATTAATCAAAATTATTATAACGTTACTCGTATAATGACAGAAATCACAAAATCCTTATTATTTCCTCAAACGTAAGAACATGATATTGTACACTTTTCTTTTTTTGTAGCTCATTCGTCGACTCCCATATTTTGCAATCTATTCTACAATATAGTCCTCTTAACAAATATATAATACAATTCGTAGTAACTAATTGTGAATAATTGACTTTCTACATCATTTCAAATCACATTAAAATCATATATATCCTAATTTGCGCTCCACTACTATACGCGATTAGGTAGCGAAATATGAGCGAATATACTGTATCTTGCGTCATTATTGTACGAATACATTAAACATAATACAGAGATTTAATATCAAAAGCATGTGATACAAGCTTATATATTCAGTTGTTATGGATGGGGGCGATTCAGTTGGATGCATTACATTTAAAATAAATTAACAAAGAAAATAATATTATAATACATATATAGCAAATTGAAAAATAATAAAAAAAAAATGATCAGTTGACGGGAAATTTGCTTCAATGAATGGAATCAGCAGATAAATCTCATTAATCTCATTCTAAGATATTCATAACGATACATTATATGAAGAGATACTCTTCAAAAATAGGGTGCAAATAGATACTCGCGTGAGAAACATTAGTAGTAAATGGGCCGGTTTGCATTCAAACAAACGAGTGCCATTTTGTTGACTTAGTTTCTATTTTAATAACAGGCGGCCATCTTTGCTAATATTTATAGTAACTCATTTGCATATAAGCATTTTAGGGTATGGCGTATTGAATGCGGCCATTTTATTTCTTATGTGTGTATTGCGCATGCGTAGTGGTCATTTTGTATTATAGTATGACATCATGAGCTATATTTAGAATGACATCATGATCTATAGTTAGAATGACCTTATCAGTAGAATGACATCAAGTTTGTCTCAGTGATGTACAGAGCTGACTTAATTTTGAATCAGCATATAAATAACTAAATCCACGCATGGCCCAATTCTACTATGCAATGCTGCTTTTGTATGCAAGTATTCAAATGGGATTATTTTGATCATTTAATATACCTAATGATTTTCATTTTGTGAAATTACCAGCCTCATGTAAGTAAAAGTATTGTCTATAAATTATTTACGTTATCATGATTAGCTGTCCCATATAACAAAATATTAGTAAAGGGGACCAGACATAATCCCACTTATTTGTCATTGTTTATAATTAACATGTATATAGTGTAACCTACACTTCTTATGTATACTTGTATTTTTTGTTGATATCTTGATTGATGCATAGAAAATATTCAATTTTAAATGTTACATTAAAACGTGAAAATTTATACGGTATCTCTTCCTCATTTGATCTATTTTATCATCGCCTTTCATGTTCCTCCTTTTCATGTCATTTTTACGTTTGTTGACTGAGATAATTAAGCTGTTTGATAAGCTGTTGGGCTAGGGATGAGGAACTAGTGCGCAAAGGTCAAGATCATTGTTACTAAAAATAGATATTTGTCACTGATTAATGCCCCAAAAATTGGTTTTTCTAAAAAGCTTTTGTCAAGATTGAAGTACGTTATTATATCACGAAGCTACAGTAAAGGTATTTACATCTCTGATTATATCATAACAATTAACTTGCGACATATAAAGTATTGCTTGTGTAAAAACAAAGTTTTGAAGAGGTGCTGCGCAATGTGATAGGTCATTGTCAATGTTACCAAGGTCTCTCTCTCTATATAATATATGGAGATCGAGACCCTAGCTGCTGTTACTAAGATCAGGAGATATTATATAAAAACGGTCCTGCTAAAAATTGAAATAAATTAGATTTGTTCATAATGCCTGAAAAGAATTATGTTTAATAGGAAATAGATATTTTAACCTTGTTTTTTTGGATATATAATCTTTTGCATGAAATGTAAATAGTATTAAGGGTTCAAGTTTTGCATGCAAGTCTGTATATTGATATATTAATCTACAGGTGCGTAAATTAAAGATGAAGTATCACAAGCATACATGTACATGTATATATTTCTAACACTATTACCTACTCTACTATATACGTATGAGAAAGGGCGTAATTTAGTAGGACCGATGAGAAATGGTCGGAATATTTCATTTACCTAGAAATAGTTACTGCGGTCAAAAAGGCAGTAGTTACCTCTGTGACAGTTTTTATTAATATCTAATTTCACTTGAATACGTGTTACAGCACAAATTTCTCCTGTACCAATTAAATTATGTCAAAGATGGGGCTGAGGATGTCCTCTACATGTACCCGAAGCGCCCCCCTCCCGCTCGATCCGAGAAGAACGTTCGGGCACCTGCTGACCTTCGGTCTCAACCAGGATTGTAGTTATTAATAGCCATGATCGTCAGGTAAGGTGTTGAAATAAATATTTTGTGAAGACACATTCAGTAAAGTATTCAGAATAACAGGGTAAGTGTTTTCTTAAACATGTAATCTTATATTTAATTCATGCATAAGGTTAATACTAGTTTTGCATATAACGTTTTGTCATTAGTATTTGTGTTGCTATTCGTGTATTGATTTGACAGCTGAATGTTTGTAAACATGTTTAGGATGGTTCCGGAAATGGTTAACGTTAGCCTGTATATGCTCTTGGATAGCTAGCCGAACCCAACTCTCATAAATCGTGAAGAATAAAGATTATGGGTCTTTTCGCCCCAATTCCCTTTCGCCCAATACCCTTTCGCCCTAATTCACTTTCGCCCTATACCCTTTCGCCCTAAAAGTGAGTCTGTTCGCCCTATTGTTTTGGTGGATTTGAATGAAATAATATATAAATGTATGTGTATTCGGTTGTATTATTTTTTGCATGTATGATTGAATGAGTATGTATTCATATTTCGTATGCGTTTTTTTTTTAATGAAATTTATTAAATAAATGATAGATAGATAGATAGATAGATAGATAGATAGATAGCGTATTTCTGACTCTGTCTCACTCTTTCTGTCTCTATTATCAAGATAAAACAAAAGTAGGATAAAGATAATATTTTATTTACATGTCGACATATATGTCATGGCGTAAAAAAAGTACATTATTTACACGTTATTTACATTTATATACATTTATGATACACTATCGCAGCGACACCAATACAACAACAACAACATTTATGATACATTTTTACTCAGTCCATGTTTGGTCGGTACAATCTGGACACTTCCTTAAGGAATCCTGTGGTTGACAGACTCCCATCCATGTACTTGTCCCATGCTTTGTGAATTCCTGTGTCCAGTTTCGTGTATACGGAGGAGGTTTCCCGGTGAAGATCACTGGACTGGATAATCATATCCACCATGTCGGCCTCAGTGATAAGATGCTGGACAAGAACGTAAAACGGAAGTCCAGCATGCCCAGCAGCGGTGTTCAGCTTGTTGTGCCATCCTGAAGAATAAAAAAAAATAAATGTGTTTTTGTGTTTTAAATTAAGAACTGTATGATTGCTGATATTTAGATGAAAATGATATAATTAATTATTTGTATATTTATTGATGTATAATAATTGTATCTTTTCACATAAGTTATAGTCATCAATAGTTTACTTTTTTCATAATTTCGTATTTCAAAATACGTACCCTCAACGTCATTGTTGGTCCTGACAGACCGGCGGAAGACACACCAGTCCTGAACATCGATGACGCTGTTCTGGAACCACTGCCGCTCCATGTAATTGACCAGCTCCAGCAGCGGCGGTGTGTTCGCTCGCTCCTTTAGAGAGTTGAATGTGTCTGTGATGTGGCTGGCGGGTAGGAACGGCAGGGCCATTAGCTGTCTAATGTAGACTCCGACGGCGGGCTGGTGTTTGTAGGATGCGGCTAAGCCGTGGTGTTGCACTTTCCTCCAAACGGCTTGACTCCAGTGGAATACACACCCCTTGATTGCGACGCCACTGAATACTCTCCTGATCGCCAACCATGCAGCTGTAAATATAGTGTATATGCAAACATACAAATAACAATGTTTTTCAGAATAAATACTTGGAGATGATGCGATGCGAGTATTTGAAATATTTTTCACATGTTTATAGATTTTTATAAAAGTGAATTAAACTGAATCAATACATAACTATTCCAATATATTTCATTTTCGCCACTTACCTATCTCGAAGTCAAGGACGAATTCCGTCAAAGATTCCGTCCCGACCTTCTCCCTGACAGCGTCCAGCACTGCTATGTAATCCTCCTCCGTCTTCCGAGACATCAGGGCAAAGACAAGCGGTACCTGTTTGCGCTGACCTTCCTTCACCACGAAAGCATGGATACTCATCAGCTGCCCGGTTTTCTTGAACGGGTCCCGGACCACCTGAAAATATATTGTCATTTATGCGCATGTATGCAAATCATAAGTACATGTATTCAGATGGTCAAATGCGTGACAATGCGTGAATGCATTATAGTTATTAATATTTGTTTAATAAAAAAACTAAATCTAAATTAATCTATTTTTCATGTCATCTTGATATATAGATATGATGGTTTGAAATTTTGTATTATTTGTTTTGTTATTTAATTTTTTGTTTTAATACTATAAATACCTTAAAAGTTCCGTCTATAAACCACCTGGACGCATTGCTCAACAGCTCCAGCTGATACTTCGTTGCAAACACAAGATGACGCTGGTCGTCCACGCGCAGGTCGGCAATCAAGAAATCCTTGCATCTAAGGAAGTCCGTGTTAAACTGAAAGTAACACACATGAATATATATACAAATATATACAATGTACATATATTAGTATTAAGTATTTAAATGTATTCAGTTGAACGTAACCCAACATCTATAAAGATATATGTATAAAATTTAATAATATATTCATGATTTTAATGAGTTTGTGTTTGTTTAACTTATACCTCGAATTCCAAGTCGGAAGGTTCTTTCGGTCTGGTGGTGGCCCTATATCTGTTTGCCGTTCTCTTCAGCAGTTTCTGTTTAGGAGCTAGGAATCTCTGTTCGGTCGGTAAATCTGTACACAGGACGTCAGTGACAACCTCCATCGCTCGAACCATAGGCCGTTCTGCTATCTGTTGCTTCACCTGAAAATATATATATATAGGATCAAATAAATTTCATCTGATCTTATTACTGAATTTTTTTTTCAATGCTTAGAATTCTTTTTGTAAGAAATATATTATTTTTTAACATCAGTTTTTCCACATTCCACAATATTTGCGAAATACACTATACCTTTGCGGATAATTCTTTGTACAGCGGCAAAGCCATGTTTGCAGGATGCACGTGGGTTAATTTTGTATACACAAGTCACTATAATAAAAGATTATCTTATCTTATCTTATCTTATTACAAATTAATTTTAACCAATTAATAAAATATTTCTTTAAATCTACTTACGTTTCCATTGGTTCCGGAGCATCGTCGGAGTGTCTGTGGCCAATGTCGAACGTCACATCGAGTGTCACTGCCTGTTCCTCCTGGGGGAGTTCCTCGATGTGGGGAGATGGCAGGGGTTCGTCGTCCTGATGGAGTTCTTGGCGAGAAGCTGGCACAGGAATACTGCGAGGTGCTGGCACTGGAATACTGCGAGGTGCTGGCACTGGGATACTGCGAGGAGCTGGCACAGGAATACTGCGAGGTGCTGGCACTGGGATACTGCGAGGAGCTGGCACAGGAATACTGCGAGGTGCTGACACTGGAATACTGCGAGAGCTGGCACAGGATACTGCGAGGAGCTGGCGATCTCGTAGCACATGGCTGACAAGTGAATTCCAGTGATCCACCTTTCCTAGCTGCTGCATACTCTGCCAAGGAGATTCCTGCAAAGAATCGAAAATAACATAGCTAGCATTTTCCTTCATTAACAAAAATATTATTTATATATTCCTTTTAACTTGGCAGATTATTTATGGTCTATTATTAACTAATAAAATCTGTTCCAAATATTGAGTTCGATTCAATTATTGCTTCATGTGTTTCATTTAAACAAGTATAAAATTATTACCTGTATTGCAAAGTCGGTGCTGCCATCGGCTGCAGATGTCACAAGATACGGCATGTTGACGTGGACGGACTTCTGTTGCACAAGCAATACATAAAGAAACGTCCATCTCGGAGTGACAGTTTCACAATTTTTTGCATCTTATATACCCTAATATTGGCGGTTTATTTATAATTAAAGAAATAAATAAATTCACTGTTTGATTCGTTTTTATCACTTATTTTATTCATTTCCATCCCTACTTATCATAAATGAAACAGACCGGGTGTAAAAAATAAGTATGTTAAATGAGACAATACGAACGCCGAAAATACTGTTGTTTGTACACAATTAACTAATTATATGCAAAGTTGCTATAAATTGACAATATATATGAAAGAACTATGCAAACTGATTATATAATTGCTTTTATTACCAATTATTTCTTTAATTAGTATGTATATGTGTCAGTATGTGTTTGCAAAGTATCAAATATCTTAAAACTTGTTTCCTTAATTAGTCATTTGGATCATTTCGCTATGTCTTTTTTAGTACATATTATTAAACACACTTTTGACGCGTGTTAATTACATCTAACCCTGTTCTAGCATGTGTTCACACCTACGGCACGTGTGTGTTTTCAGAAGGAAGATGTCACCTTTAATATAATCATTACACCTATATACTTTGTACTTTAAACCTATACTTGTTGAATTAATAAAAATTAGCGCACTATTCACGCAATTACAAATAAATACTAAACGATATCCATCACCATTTTGTTTATTAATATAATTTTACTAGGGCGAATGAACCCACATTGTAGGGCGAACTGACTCGGGCGAAATGACTCGGGCGAAAGTGTACTTGGGGCGAATGAACCCGATACCAAGAATAAAGCCTACACACACAACAGAATAAACCAGGAACTAAGAATTCAATCAATGGTATTTAAGAATCAAATAATTTCACATAATCAAGGTACTGATAAGACAATGTGACTCATTCCCTACTTTTTCAAGTGTGCATGAATTAAAAACTGTAAAACATATCAATAGCTATATAGTATATATTTAACTTTATACACGTGATATACTATTAAAAAGCTTTATCTATAAAAAATAATATATTTACAAGAATGATGTTCCTGATAAAAGTATTTTGATTTAATGGTGCAATACGATATGTGATTTTAATAGTATATCACGTGTATAAAGTTAAATATATACTATATAGCTTTTGATAAGTCAAGAAGAAGTAAAGAGTTAACATATAGTATAAATTTATACTTATTTCAATGTCTTTGTAAACCGGAGCTGTCTAATCAGGGTCCAATCTGTTTGCTCTTACAATATTTTAGATCAGTTTCTGCATGGCAAAGAAATTTCATTGTTTCATGTTACAGGTTAATGCATTCATATTCATTAAGTCATTATTTTGTTCCTGAATATTCATGTGGTAAGAGGGATAATAGGACAAGTCAATTCTTGCTTCTATGACTGCATTTACACACTTCCATGTAAACAGATTAACAAGTAATGTACCGATTTATCCCTTAAAATCCTTTTACCTCATAAAGACTCATTTTGATGCATTGGCAAACAGAGTAGACCCAGATCAGATAGCTCCAGTTGGAGTTGTCTGATCAGGGTCTCTGCTGTTTGCTCATACAGCAGTAGCTTAAATTCTACTCAATCTGCAAAGCTAAGAATCAAAGGCACTGAGAATCTGTCTGCAGGATTTACATGAAATATCTATAGTTTCAGCAGGGATGAAATCATTAGAGGCAAAGGTCACGTTTTCAAGCAACTCTATGTATAAGAAAGTCATCTGAACTCTTTGTTTTGATGATAGCACTTTGATTTGTTTCATAATTATCCAAAGTGAAGGTCATGAGTCCTGATTCCAATCATAAGTTGCATACCTAATGAGGTCATGACCTTACTATATCTGTCTTTTGCGGGGAGTATAATTATACATCTAAATCTATGGTGGAGATTATGCAAATTAGCAATCCCCGCCTTTGAATTCCAACTTGATAAGACTCCACCGCCAGTCTAAAATCCATTGTTCCAATATACCGTTTAAAGTTAAGTAAATTAATATTCAATTTCATCAAATCATATATGTGTAGATGAATATTCATGAGGTAAAGGGGTTAATATAATTATTCTAGAACTGCAATCTTTGAGTTGAGAAAATTAATTTGTAAACTTACATAGCAGATCCAGTACGTACTTCGTTTTCTATTTTATGTTTGGTAGAAAAATAACAGCGTGGTTCGAGGTTCAAATCTTTAATCTGCTGCTATGGTTTTAAGTCCCAGCTTGCAGAAAATATATACATGAAAGTACTTGCTTTTAGAATTGTTCAATTGTATATGCTACAAAATGATGGACTTACACATGCCTGTGCTATTTCAGGATTAGTGGCTCTTCTCTTATATCCATTTTTTTTTTTTTTTTTTTAAAAATATACCATCTGTTTGCAGTGTTGAACCTTAATTAAGAAGGAAATCACTCAGTGAGCCTGCATGCTGCATGGGTCAACATTTCAGTTCTGATAAAAAGACACTATATAGCCAGATAGCAAAGATGGCTGAAAAAATACCTTCCAAGGAGGTCTCCCAGCAAGGAGTCATCAAGCAGTGGGTCTCCAGGGTTACCAAGTATTCATCACAGTATGATTCTGCAAGGTGAATTTTGTCTTTCCATGTTACTATATTATCATCTGTCAAATTTTACTTAAAAAAATCTTTATTTTACAGCTGTATAAGTTTTAAGTATTATCTTTTTTAAGAGTTGTGGTGTTGGCCTCTGGAAAGTAGCTTTCACTTTTATCAGTCTATTTCTATTTGAATTACATGTAGCAAGATTTTCAAAGCATTGTTTCATTCTATAAACCTTAAATACTTTTTTTCTTGGATTTTCTTACAGACATGTATACCGGCCAGTAAATTACTGGTCATCTCACACGTACACTAGTTACCCTAATTATGTGGCCTGAATCGAAAGCTCTGTAAATTCACATTTATCAACGATTTATTTCAATAGAACATCTTTCTATTTTCTATCTCAAAAGTACAAAACAGAACAATGTTTAAGTGCGCATGTGCAACAAACCCTGCCTTCAGGGCGTTGCTTTTTAATGACATAAAAAAACTATCTTGGTTTTGTTCAACTGTTTGTCTGCATGAACTGCATTTTTGCATTTTTCTATTCAGCCAAATTGATATTACAATTGTAATCATACATAGGCAGTAAAATCCAGGCTAATGATTTTACTTTTTCTTTCCTCTTGTCTTTCACACTTCTCACTCTCTCTTTCTCCCTCTCTCTCCTTTCGAGTAACTTTCATAATATCTTTCATGCGTTTTTTATTCTATTCCTTTCTCCTATCATAATTTTAGCTGTCGGACGAAGTGAAAGATACGGACACGAATCTTGCCTCCAATATGGGATTCGAACTCACAAACCCTGGTTCAGAGACCCAGCATTTTACCACTGCAAGATGCTTCTTTTATGTTCACTTGAATATTAACAAAAAACAACAAACTGTAGGAAATGACACCAATCGCGTCAGACTATCTAGGGTTTACTAAGTAACATATGTAAATTCCTTTTTATATTATTTATGTTGAAATCTCTTGAGCAAATAAACATTAAACATAAATTCAAATTTGCTGCCATCCATCCTCACTTGTTGATGTCGAAACAGTAAATATGATTATTATAGCATTGTGAAACTTTCGTCTAAGTTTGGTCCATTATATTGAAAAAAGGGATACATTTCTCTACTATTGATTAAAATTAAACAGATGTTGATGTAACATGAAACCCCCCTAATTGTCTGCACAGAATGTAATCGTCCATTTAGATGTCTCACATTTCATTTTCCCGCTTGTCGCCCAGTCGAGACACATTTGATTGACAGAGAATAGGGTAATAAGAAGACTGTGTCCCGGCTTCAGTGCAATAGGTTTAAGTTGAGCCGAGAAACTTCTAAGTTGGATAGAATATATTAATATATTTCTCCAGATAAAAGAAGCCTACACTTGCTTCGGTCTTCTATTGTCTGTAAAAATGTCTTAATATACTCTATCCTATACATGTATATAATTACGGTTATGTTAATGAAGACAGAGAGGATTTTTCTCTAATGCATGGTAATATATAAAACATGGTGAAGCCACAACAGAAAATATGCATTTTCTAAGACTCCAAGTGAAAGAAGATAAGATCTTACAAAGTCAGCATATGTTGTTTTTAATTATATATATTTTTTTTAGTTTTCCGTATTTTCCTAATTTAGATACAAGTGGCTTCCCTTTTATTAGATCACATTATCTCTATACTGTTGAAGATTTGATTTTCTACTATGTGTATTTGTCAGTCTTTTCACCAAAAGCATGGAGTAAAATTTACATATACTGTAATTATGAGTCATAAGTTCATAGAAGTCAAATAAGGGGAATATTCCTTTAAGAAGAACATGCCTATACAGCAAATTACTTAATATGATGTTAAAACAGGCATATCCAAATGTTTTTTTTTACCAAAGGTTATTATACAAATGTACCTATTGAGGGCAAGTTTCACATTATGCTTTGCTTTTTAGACTTTAACAGTTTACTAAGTACTCTCTTTCTCTCTTCCTCTCTCTCTCTCTGTTTCTCTTACCTTTAGTAGGTATTGATTACTGTTCTCTCTCACCTTACATCCTTACTATAACCATATTTATCAGTTGGAGTGCTGATCAAGTAGTAGGCCCCCCAAAGGTTTACCCGCAGTATGGTGACATCCAAGGATCTTGGGCATCCGGGGACATTGATGAAGATCAGTATATTGAGGTACACAGTTGTCTGCCCTTGACCTACCAGGGATTGTATACATGTGTTTCAGTTATAATGTTAGTCAGTCTCAGGAATCCTCCAATTGGGCTTGTGTGTTATATGGCGGAGCATGTGACAGTATGATAAGTGGCCCACTTGAGCACGAGAAATAACAGTATTGTTTTCAAACATGATGATCAACATTGATTGACTTCAACTTGTGGGAAGAGGCTTGCAGATTAGTTCAGTTTCTGTTTCAGTAGTTATTAGCATGTTGTTGAGTAGTAGTCCCAATATACATGTATCACCATATTTGGTCAGAGGTGATTTTGGAGAGAATTACTGATGATTTCAGAGTGATGGCTCAGGTGATACTTCTTATAGAAAACACTACTTTATTTCATCAGAACTTCAAAAGGTCAAGGATGCTGGATTTGTGTAGGACTACAGGAGACATTTTTTTCTATCTGTTCTGTTTGACTCAATTCTATATGTACATTTGCTGTAAATTATCTCAATGTACTGGCAGTATGGTATTTACATATCATAATGATTGGGTCATGCTGGAATTTTGAGAAAATATCAGGCTACTGTGGATGATCATAAAAAAAGGTGCTTCAAGAGCATGTATACACTCCTGGTATGGTCTGACTGTTTAACTAACATTTCAGGTAACTGCATGTTATTAGTATAAGAGGAGAATCCCCTGGAAACAATGGTTGTTTTATACTTTAATTTGTTGAAGATAAATCAACACTTTGATTAAAAAATTAAGTAGATACATATATGGGCTTTTAGATGGAATGCTGACCAAGTGATAGGGCCACCTAAAGTTTATCCTAAATATGGCGATATTCCTGGCTCGTGGGCGAGCAGAGTAAAGGATGGTCACCAGTATATTGAGGTAGGTTTCCTGGCTCATTATATTGTAGACCTAGGTTTGATCACTGGTGCAATTTGGACATTTAACCTGACTCGATGTACTGTATTAATACAATTTAAAAGTCTTTATCAAACAAAAGTATGACAAAATATTGACTCATAATCAGTTGTTTATTTTTTATGTGTTTGAAGATAGATACATCGCATTCGGTAAAATCCCTTTTAATGTAATGGTAATTAATTATGCCCATATACCTTTACATGTGTAGTTATCATGATGAATTTATGTTTCTTAATTGTAAAATAAAAAATGACATACTGGTACTAAAGTCATAAAAAATGGTACTGGTATAGCTCCCTTTCTTGGCGGACAGCATATATGGGTAGATCCAGGACTGGTTGGCACGGTGTCATGATAATATGTGACTGGGTGTGGTATCATGCCTCATGTCTAAGCCATAATACTGCAGTGTGGCAGCACTCAATCTGTCTCAAGAGGACATTGTCTCCAAATGACGGAAATATTTTGAGGAAGAAAATGTATTTTCAACCATGTTTCCATAGATTCTTTTCTTACACTAATGTAAATTGTTTCATTATGTTTCCATATTTCATGCTTACTTCATTAGGTTTTTGTCGAACATACAATATCTCAAAGATAAATATTACTTCCCCTGTGGCAGAGTGGTTTGAGCATCTGCTTCAGGAGTGGGAGGTCAGTGGTTAGATCCCTGACTGCAACATACCAATGTTGTGAAAATGATACTGGTATAGCTCCCTTGCTTGGCACTCAGCATATAAGGGTAGTTCCAGGACTAGTTGGCCCGGTGTCAGGATAATGTGACTGGGTGTGGTATCATGCACATGTCTATGGCCTGATATTGCAGTGTGGCAGCACAATATGTCTCAAGTAGAATATCGTCTCCAAATGACAGAAATTCTATCGGTGGGACTTAAAACCAAACAAAGAAAGCATTATTAAAGATCACTCTTTATTCATTTTTTTTGCTCTTAGTCTTTTTTGTTTTATTTTTGAGAAAATACTTTTAGTCCAAATATTGAAACAGAGTAATTTTCTTTCCTGATATCCTTTGCAGTCAACCTTATTCATTTTTTTCTAGACATTATAATTTTATTTAACATTTGTATGTGGCCATCTTCATACATGCCATACAAATATATGTCAAGTATAAATTGTTAAAACAAAAAACATATTCTAAATATATCATATTGATATTCTATATGTCGTCAGCTCTGCTTTGTGTTTAATCTTCTTAACTGAATTATTTATGAGATATTTCACATGGACAATTTGCATTAGTAGTAGATCCAAGTATTACCCTGGTTAAGACGTTATGATCCTGATGTTTCAGATTGAATTCCCGGAAGCTGTGTTTATTTCTGGTATAGACATTTATGAGACCTACCATGCAGGAGGGGTGAAGGCCATCCTTGGACAGGGTGACTCTGGCAAGTGGCAGACGTTGTATAGTGTCCCAGCTGTTCAGCAAATCAATACCTCCAGAATCTTCTCCCCTACCTTGCAGGTAAGTTACTGTTTGTCTCATTGCTGTCAGGTGTTAATAGAATTAATTTGATTGATATTTATTTTTACATTAATGTGGGAAAAGGATTTTACAACTGGATTGGACCACTGCTTTGGACTCTCCCAGCAAAATGTGTTGTTTGCAAAAACATCTGTCAAACCCTTAATGTATCAGTATTTTTCATACCTTTTTTAAGCAGGGATGATCATAACTTGCTACCCGACAAGATACCTAAATCTTCTGTGGTTTCCTAATAGGTAAGGAGAATAAAATCAAACTTGTGTAGTTTTACCATAACCCTCTGCCTTATATAGACACATTTTGATGCATTGGCAAACAGAGCATACCCAGACCAGACAGCTCCTAGAGCTAAAATACTGTAGGTCAGAAACTACACCCTGCCAAATACCCTTGGCTGACTTATACAGATTTACTACATGATATCATGCCGTGGGGACATAGGCAAGCAAACCGTCGTAATACAGTAGTTATAGATTAATTTATCGACCAATAAAAATGCGTCTTTTAAATGCATCACTCTTGGCATGGAGGCTCGAAAATCATGTAGACTGCGTCAGGCAGCTGTATAAAAACAGCATTTTCATTTGGTTTTAAAAATGAGATGCAACCAATGAAATATTGTATTTTGACACATCCTAAAATGACCAAATTCAACTGTAATATCCCACGGCCTATAGATGATTTATCGATTGAACGTGGGTATTCGACAATGATTCTATGCAGGCTGCATGGCAAAGAGAAATCCATTGTTTTATATACCATTAATGGTTCAGTAAACAAATATAAATAAATTCATATATGAATATTCATGAATTAAAGGGTTAATTATGTTATTTTCCTTTCACTTCTTATATATGTTTTTAT
This sequence comes from Solen grandis, assembly GCA_021229015.1. Classification (NCBI taxonomy): domain Eukaryota; kingdom Metazoa; phylum Mollusca; class Bivalvia; order Adapedonta; family Solenidae; genus Solen; species Solen grandis. The sequence continues at coordinate 21,690,086 of CM037792.1, read as the reverse complement.
TTTGATGACTCTTCAGCTTCCAAGTTTCATTGATATAAATAGCTATGTTTCTTTCAGGAACTAGGCAGTAGATGTCGCCATATCCGTATTGAGATTGATTGCACAGCGTGTGGTACATGGGTTGAGATAGATGCTGTACAGATACATGGACGTGTGTTTCAAGCAGGTATAAGCACTGAAAACTATCATATGTTAACTTCACATTGACATTTTCAGCATATGAATATAGTCAGATTCTTGACAGCTGATAGTGCAATAAACCGTAAACTGTTAAAAAATATCAATTACATACCGTATAGCGGGTTATTTCTGCGGGTGTAATAGTCTGCGGTTTTGCCATAAAAATGGGTTAGTTTTTTTCTATGGATTATTTTCTGCGATTTGTGCCCCATGAAGAATATATTTCTGCACTTGCTTGCCTTGCTATTAAAAGTATACATATCAGAATAACTAATTCTAAGTTATTTAGTTATTTCATTTCTGGATGATCACTCTATGTAACATCTCACATACTCTTACGTCAACCATACAGTACACAATTTAACAGCTTCTTTGGTACAAGTTAATCTCAGACATGGGTCAGTAAAGAACTTGACTTTTTAATTGTATGTTTATAGTTTTGCAAATACATTTTTTTCAAAACAAAATCTTAAACTCTTAATAAATTTCGAGGGCAATTATAGTACCGAGCAAGCCACTGGTATACATGTGAAATTATGCACAGTTTGCATTGTTTGGCATGCAATTAAGACCCTGAGGCGAAGGTGAACCTGGCCGACACGATGTGTGCCATTGATAACGGAAGATTACAATGAAAAAAGGTCAAACTGTAATAATTTTACCTTTTATTTTTTCCATGTTGTAATGCTAGCGATAAACAGACTTGATAATAGAAACACAGTCACAGTGTATTTAATGCAGATCAATATGTAATGATATGACAGGATCTTAAGAGTTTTATCCTGCGAATATTTTTCTTCTATTAGTTAATTTGCACGGATTAATTTCTACGGTTTTGCAGTCATCCGCAGAATAGCAGAAATGAATTACCAACAGAAATAACCCGCTTTACGGTACCATCTTTTTTTCTCCAGTATTGTATAAATTAAGTCTGAACTGTTTGGCTATGCCACTTGACTGACTTCCTTATAGTTAGAATGTGTATTTAGTAATAGATAAAAATTCTTCCTAGATATCTAATGCAAGTATTCATTGATGGCAAGCAGTAATTTTCTCTCTTTTGCCCAGCGCTGCCACCCCCAGCAAAACAGTTGTCAAGTGATTTACAAGGAATCATCAATGACAAGCAGTTTAGTGACGTGGAGTTCCTGGTAGATTTCAAAACAGTGTTTGCACACAGGGCGATTCTGTGTGCACGATCAGAATACTTCCGGGCTATGTTCTGTGATAACCTTCAGGAATCAATGAGCACGGTCAGTAGTAGAAAATTGGTTTGTCTCTGTTGGCATATTAAAGCTTTATTTAAATGATTTTTAGTCCCCTACTGGTGTTTACACAGAGGGAACTTTAGGTTTGCCCTCCATCTGTCTGTCCGTCCACCTGTCTGTCTGTCCGTCCAGATGTCTGGAACTCTGGATCCCGCATTAACTTTAAAACCATTTAAGATAATAATAAATATTATGAAACTTGGTATATTAATAGATTGCAGTATGGAGATTCTGCACGTCACTTTGTTTTCTGCCTGGTTGCTATGGTATCGGAAAAATTATACACCTCATCGGTAGGGGACTCAAGTGTTGCATGCAACACCAGTTACTTGTTACTTTATATTGTTAGCATTAAGTGATGCTTCTGGTATTTTTCTACATTGCAAATTGTATAAAGACTCAGACATAAAACAGTGTAACTTAAAATTTAAGCTTTAACCCTATTAATGGTTAAAATGTTTGTATTGATCTTACCAAGGAAATATTGAGATGTAGTTAGTGTTAATGCAGAAAGGATTTGAATGTATTCTTCATAGATATTTCTGAAAATACAGTTAAACCTGTCTTTAACGGTCAGTCGAGGGAACAAGAGAATGTGACCGCTTAACAGAGGTAGTAGTTAAATAAAGGTTAAACAAATGACAAAATGCTTGTTTGGTACATTCAAAACTGACCGCTAAATGCAGGTTGACCGCTTAATACAGGTAGCCGCTAATACAGGTTCAACTGTAGTTTTTTTTAGTATACATGTACGAGTCAAGACAAATTTGATAGATTGACTGTCAATTTTATAGGTTGTATCAAGACAATATTTGATCTGTAGATAAATCAGTTGCTAAGTCATAGTCCAGAGTTTCCTAGTTTGAATTTGATCTTGCGAAACAAAATGGATGTCTTTGTTTAGCTTTGGTTTAATATAAAACCTAAGACTGTATGTTATATAGAAACAAGAACTTTTAAATCCAATGATATTCCTTCCTTGTCACAAGATGCCCTGTCTGTAACACCCATACCAACATTGTTGCAACAATCTACTTTCCAATACAGTGGTCAGCGATTCCTCAATGTGGCGATTCATTGAAAATCGGCGATGACTCGAGCTATAAGCCCGGTCCTCTAATAAAGCCTTTCTTATTTTATATAATTTATGGGCGATTTTTCAAACGTGATTTTGGATTCCTCGAGCTCTGTCCTTGGTCCCTTTATATATAAATTCTATGCGATACCTCAGGTCAATATCAAAACATAACATGTAAAACAAAACATCTCCTCGACAACCATACTCTGACCCTATGACCACCTGTCCCTGTAATTAACACCTGGTTGAGATGGTTTTGTTCAAACATCGTCAATTCTCCAGAGAGTACATAGGTGAATCGTTATATCAACACACCATGTAAAACATATTTTTGCACCTACTGATCATGTAACACTGTAACAGGTCTGTATGATTAATCATTTGTCATTAAAGGAGTGGATTTTGTTTGCTTGTGTGTTTTTCTTTTTCTCTGTAGTCATTAATTTGGAGAACCACGGCAAAATGTTTAGTGTTTGTTATAAGAATGTAAAAAATACACAATGCAGCCATATACACAAACTCATACAAATGGTTTCAAACAAATTATCAGTAAAAAAAGAACTTATTTCTGACTTAATTATTACAATGAAAGCTATGATCGTTTAATTTTTGTAATGGTTAAACATACATATTTTATGTTTAAAAAGCACTATTAAAGGCTAAACGTAACAAAAAAATTAATGAAAAGACGACAAATGTAAATGTATTGAATTTTGACATATAAATGAGATCTTGAATACAGCAATTCTTTGAGTTTTTGTAGATCTGACCTCGAGGAATTGCGTGACCACTGCATAGCCTTGGTTGGTTGGTTGGTTGGTTGGTTGGCCTAGTTTGGACATCTTATCCAAGGAGAAATCAAAACATGGTTTTACTCAAGTACTAGAATTTAATAAACCCTAGACCTAATTGACTATGAGATCCTGGTCTGCATTTTATATAACATCTAGACTTGAGATTTTTCCTTAACTTAAAACATCTCAATTTCTGTATCATCACAATGATGAACATTTGAAACAAGTAAATATACCAGTAATTTCCTTTAAGAGCGTGCTAGGAATAGCATGGATATGTACAATTTCTTTTCTCTTGGCGAAGAAATAAGTGCGTACTAGATTTGGAAATTTGAAGTGGAGGTATTTCTCAAATCAAGATGTTTTGTGAAATGTTGGACAGGTTATTTATGTAAAACACTCACCTGCTAAGAATGGTGGGAACTATGTATTAGAGAGTACTTTTTGTTTCAGTATGTCCTGCAGGAATTTGTATGACTATTTTTGATATTGGAAAAGTTAAGGTCCCAATAATAATGATCAAGAGTTGATATTTATGTTGAAGGCTCCCATTAAGATAAAGGATGTGACATATGAAGCATTTATGGCCGTCATAAACTACATCTACACTAATGACATTCCAGCATCATATACATGTGACCAGATGCCGGATGTTTGGAGAGGTAAAGCTTTTATCCCTTTGTGAAATAAATTGTAATCTTTATTTTTCTGCATGTGCTTGAAAAACAAACAAACCTTAAGGCAGCAGGGAATGGGAATTGGTTTGAGTTTCTAATTTTTTTCTCTTTATATTAGCATGAAATAAAATTTAAGCATCTCTATAATGTAA